>CM068956.1:37410343-37426116 GCA_035128595.1 Eptatretus atami | reverse complement strand
GACCTTGTCTAATAAAAGCTGTCTCGAGAGAAGGTAGCGACGCAAACCAGAAGTTTCTACATGATTCTGTATCAAACCATCAAAAATCGTAACGTCGACCGAAGCAAAATCTCCATTTCTCCACGCATTATACCTTAACGTCACTCAACGAAGCGTCTGCTCGAGCGCACTGCATCATGGGACGACCCGTGACGCGTCGAGTGAAATATTTTTTATACAATCTTAAAACGTCTCCAAAACATCCGATTTTTACCAGAATTTCGACAACCGAGTTTTAAGCGTCCTAAGCGATCGCAAAAACCGAAGACAAAATTAAAATCGAAGTTAAAACGAACTCGTAACGTCGAGCGAAGCAAAAATACTCCATTTCTCCACGTGAATTTACGGAATTATGTTTGACCTCACCGTGACCTTGACCTTTAATCGATTTTGACCAAAATCTAATCAGCACTAGCCATCACCCTCCTGAATCACGTGGTGTAATTTGACATTGGTAGCTTCTTCTGTTCGAGTTATCTGTACCAAACCATCAAAATCGAATATTTGACCTCACTGTGACCTTGACCTTTGACCGATTTTGACCAAACTCTAATCAGCACTAGCCATCACCCTACCTGAATCACGTGTTGTAATTTGACATTGGTAGCTTCTTCCGTTCTCGAGTTATCGTGCCTACAAACAAACAAACAAGCAGTCATAGACTGGTACTTACGAAATCGTCAACTTGACCTCTGACCTTGTCTAATAAAAGCTGTCTCTAGAGAAGGTAGCGACGCAAACCAGAAGTTTCTACGATGATTCTGTACCAACCATCAAAAATCGAATGTTTGACCTCACCGTGACCTTGACCGTTGACCGATTTTGACCAAAATCTAATCAGCACTAGCCATCACCCTCCTGAATCACGTGGTGTAATTTGACATTGGTAGCTTCTTCCGTTCTCGAGTTATCTGTACCAAACCATCAAAATCGAATATTTGACCTCACTGTGACCTTGACCTTTGACCGATTTTGACCAAAATCTAATCAGCACTAGCCATCGCCCTCCTGAATCACCTGATGTACTTTGACATTGGTAGCTTCTTCCATTCTCGAGTTATCATGCCTACAAACAAACAAACAAGCAGTCATAGACTGGTACTTACGAAATCGTCAACTTGACCTCTGACCTTGTCTCATAAAAGCTGTCTCTAGAGAAGGTAGTGACGCAAACCAGAAGTTTCTACGATGTTCTGTAGCAAACCATCAAAAATCGAATGTTTGACCTCACCATGACCTTGACCGTTGACCGATTTTGACAAAATCTAATCAGCATTAGCCATCACACTCCTGAATCATGTGGTGTAATTTGACATTGTAGCTTCTTCCGTTCTCGAGTTATCTGTACCAAACCATCAAAAATCGAATATTTGACCTCACTGTGACCTTGACCTTTGACCGATTTTGACCAAAATCTAATCAGCACTAGCCATCACCCTCCTGAATCACCTGATGTAATTTGACATTGGTGGCTTCTTCCGTTCTCGAGTTATCGTGCCGACAAACAAACAAACAAACTACAAACAAAACAGAAACGGTAGTCATCAATATACTTACGAAATCTTTAGATTTCGTAAGTAACAAACATACAAACAAACAAACAAACAAGCAGTCATAGACTGGTTCTTAGAAATCGTCAACTTGACCTCTGACCTTGTCTAATAAAAGCTGTCTCTAGAGAAGGTAGCGACACAAACCAGAAGTTTCTACGATGATTCTGCACCAAACCATCAAAAATCGAATGTTTGACCTCACCGTGACCTTGACCGTTGACGATTTTGACCAAAATCTAATCAGCACTAGCCATCACCCTCCTGAATCACATGGTGTAATTTGAATTGGTAGCTTCTTCCGTTCGAGTTATCTGTACCAAACCATCAAAAATCGAATGTTTGACCTCACCGTGACCTTGACCGTTGACCGATTTTGACCAAAATCTAATCAGCACTAGCCATCACCCTCCTGAATCACGTGGTGTAATTTGACATTGGTAGCTTCTTCCGTTCTCGAGTTATCTGTACCAAACCATCAAAAATCGAATGTTGACCTCACCGTGACCTTGACCGTTTACCGATTTTGACCAAAATCTAAACAGCACTAGGCAGCACCCTCCTGAATCACGTGGTGTAATTTGACATTGGTAGCTTCTTCCGTTCTCGAGTTATCTGTACCAAACCATCAAAAATCGAATGTTTGATCTCACCGTGACCTTGACCGTTGACCGATTTTGACCAAAATCTAATCAGCACTAGCCATCACCCTCCTGAATCACGTGGTGTAATTTGACATTGGTAGCTTCTTCCGTTCTCGAGTTATCGTGCCACAAACAAACAAACAAACAAACAAAACAACAAACAGAAACGGTAGTCATCAATATACTTACGAAATTTTTAGATTTCGTAAGTAACAAACAAACAAACAAACAGCAGTCATAGACTGGTACTTACGAAATCGTCAACTTGACCTCTGACCTTGTCTAATAAAAGCTGTCTCTAGAGAGGTAGCGACGCAAACCAGAAGTTTCTACGATGATTCTGTACAAACCATCAAAAATCGAATGTTTGACCTCACCGTGACCTTGACCGTTGACCGATTTTGACCAAAATCTAATCAGCACTAGCCATCACCCTCCTGAATCACGTGGTGTAATTTGACATTGGTAGCTTCTTCCGTTCTCGAGTTATCTGTACCAAACCATCAAAATCGAATATTTGACCTCGCTGCACCAAACCATCAAAAATCGAATATTTGACCTCGCTGTGACCTTGACCTTTGACCGATTTTGACCAAAATCTAATCAGCACTAGCCATCACCCTCCTGAATCACGTGGTGTAATTTGACATTGGTAGCTTCTTCCGTTCTCGAGTTATCGTGCCTACAAACAAACAAACAAACATACAACAAAACAAATAAACAAACAAGCAGTCATAGACTGGTACTTACGAAATCGTCAACTTGACCTCTGACCTTGTCAATAAAAGCTGTCTCGAGAGAAGGTAGCGACGCAAACCAGAAGTTTCTACGATGATTCTGTACCAACCATCAAAAATCGAATGTTTGACTCACCGTGACGTTGACCTTTGACCGATTTTGACCAAATCTAATCAGCACTAGCCATCACCCTCCTGAATCACGTCGTGTAATTTGACATTGGTAGCTTCTTCCGTTCTCGAGTTATCTGTACCAAACCATCAAAAATCGAATTTTGACCTCACAGTGACCTTGACCGTTGACCGATTTTGACCAAAATCGAATCAGCACGAGCCATCACCCTCCTGAATCACGTGGTGTAATTTGACATTGGTAGCTTCTTCCGTTCTCGAGTTATCGTGCCTACAAACAAACAAACATACAAACAAACAAACAAGCAGTCATAGACTGGTACTTACGAAATCGTCAACTTGACCTCTGACCTTGTCTAATAAAAGCTGTCTCTAGAGAAGGTAGCGACGCAAACGAGCGCGTAATGCTGTGTCTTACAATCCCCTCATTAGCATAATCTTCAGTGCATAATACCTCAGATAGACACCCGACATAAATCTCATAAAACATCCGATTTTTACCAGAATTTCGACAACCGAGTTTTAAGCGTCCTAAGCGATCGCAAAAACCGAAGACAAAATTAAATCGAAGTTAAAATGAACTCGTAATGTCGAGCAAAGCAAAAATCGGCATTTCTCCACGCAATTATTTAATATTCTTTTATCAAAGTCACAAAACCGTAATATTCGGCCATCCAACAACAATCTTTACATAATCCGACGGCTCAGCGAGTCAGGCATGCGACGATAACCTTTATTGGGATAAAAAATGACTTTTAAACACCATCTTTATTGAAAAAACCGTCACCGCGCACACGGAAACCTTAACGTGACTCAACGACGCGTCTGCTCGAGCGCACTGCATCATGGGACGACCCGTGACGTCTGCTCGAGCGCACTGCATCATGGGACGACCCGTGACGTCTGCTCGAGCGCACTGCATCATGGGACGACCCTTGACGCTTCGAGTGAAATATTTTTATTCAATCTTAAAACGTCTCCAAAACATCCGATTTTTACCAGAATTTCGACAACCGAGTTTTAAGCATCCGAAGCGATCGCAAAAACCGAAGACAAAATTAAAATCGAAGTTAAACGAACTCGTAACGTCGAGCGAAGCAAAAATACTCACATTTCTCCACGTTAATTTACGGAATTATGTTTGACCTCACTGTGACCTTGACCTTTGACCGATTTTGACCAAAATCTAATGAGCGCTAGCCATCACCCTCCTGAATCACGTGATGTAATTTGAATTGGTAGCTTCTTCCGTTCTCGAGTTATCGTGCCTACAAACAAACAAACAAACATAAACAAACAAACATACAAACAAACAAACAAACAGAAACGTAGTCATCAATATACTTACGAAATCTTTAGATTTCGTAAGTAATAAAACAAACAAGCAGTCATAGACTGGTACTTACGAAATCGTCAACTTGACCTCTGACCTTGTCTAATAAAAGCTGTCTCTAGAGAAGGTAGCGACGCAAACCAGAAGTTTCTACGATGATTCTGTACCAAACCATAAAAATCGAATGTTTGACCTCACCGTGACCTTGACCATTGACCGATTTTGACCAAAATCTAATCAGTACTAGCCATCACCCTCCTGAATCACGTGGTGTAATTTGACATTGTAGCTTCTTCCGTTCGAGTTATCTGTACCAAACCATCAAAAATCGAATGTTTGACCTCACCGTGACCTTGACCGTTGACCGATTTTGACCAAAATCTAATCAGCACTAGCCATCACCCTCCTGAATCACGTGGTGTAATTTGACATTGGTAGCTTCTTCCGTTCTCGAATTATCTGTACCAAACCATCAAAAATCGAATGTTTGACCTCACCGTAACCTTGACCGTTGACCGATTTTGACCAAAATCTAATCAGCACTAGCCATCACCCTCCTGAATCACGTGGTGTAATTTACATTGGTAGCTTCTTCCGTTCTCGAGTTATTGTACCAAACCATCAAAAATCGAATGTTTGACCTCACCGTGACCTTGACCGTTGACCGATTTTGAGCAAAATCTAACCAGCACTAGCCATCACCCTCCTGAATCACGTGGTGTAATTTGACATTGGTTGCTTCTTCCGTTCTCAGTTATCTGTACCAAACCAAAAATCGAATATTTGACCTCGCTGTACCAAACCATCAAAAATCGAATATTTGACCTCGCTGTGACCTTGACCTTTGACCGATTTGACCAAAATCTAATCAGCACTAGCCATCACCCTCCTGAATCACGTGGTGTAATTTGACATTGGTAGCTTCTACCGTTCTGAGTTATCGTGCCTACAAACAAACAAACAAACATACAAACAAACAAACAAACAAACAGCAGTCATACACTGGTACTTACGAAATCGTCAACTTGACCTCTGACCTTGTCGAATAAAAGCTGTCTCTAGAGAAGGTAGCGACGCAAACCAGAAGTTTCTATGATGATTCTGTACCAAACATCAAAAATCGAATGTTTGACCTCACCGTGACCTTGACCGTTGACGATTTTGACCAAAATCTAATCAGCACTAGCCATCACCCTCCTGAATCACGTGGTGTAATTTGACATTGGTAGCTTCTTCTGTTCTCGAGTTATCTGTACCAAACCATCAAAAATCGAATATTTGACCTCACTGTGACCTTGACCTTTGACCGATTTTGACCAAAATCTAATCAGCACTAGCCATCACCCTCCTTACTCACGTGGTGTAATTTGACATTGGTAGCTTCTTCCGTTCTCGAGTTATCCTGCCTACAAACAAACAAACAAACATACAAACAAGCAGTCATAGACTGGTACTTACGAAATCGTCAACTTGACCTCTGACCTTGTCTAATAAAAGCTGTCTCGAGAGAAGGTAGCGACGTAAACCAGAAGTTTCTACGATGATTCTGTTCCAAACCATCAAAAATCGTAACGTCGACCGAAGCAAAAATCTCCATTTCTCCACGTGAATTTACGGAATTATGTTTGACCTCACTGTGACCTTGACCTTTGACCATTTTGACCAAAATCTAATCAGCACTAGCCATCACCCTCCTGAATCACGTGGTGTAATTTGACATTGGTAGCTTCTTCCGTTCTCGAGTTATCGTGCCTACAAACAAACAAACAAGCAGTCATAGACTGGTACTTACGAAATCGTCAACTTGACCTCTGACCTTGTCTAATAAAAGCTGTCTCTAGAGAAGGTAGCGACGCAAACCAGAAGTTTCTACGATGATTCTGTACCAAACCATCAAAAATCGAATGTTTGACCTCACCGTGACCTTGACCGTTGACCGATTTTGACCAAAATCTAATCAGCACTAGCCATCACCCTCCTGAATCACGTGGTGTAATTGTTCATTGGTAGCTTCTTCCGTTCTCGAGTTATCTGTACCAAACCATCAAAAATCGAATGTTTGACCTCACCGTGACCTTGACCTTTGACCGATTTTGACCAAAATCAAATCAGCACTAGCCATCACCCTCCTGAATCACATGGTGTATTGACATTGGTAGCTTCTTCCGTTCTCGAGTTATCGTGCCTACAAACAAACAAACAAACAAACAAACATACAACAAACAAACAAACAAACAAGCAGTCATAGACTGGTACTTACGAAATCGTCAACTTGACCTCTGACCTTGTCTAATAAAAGCTGTCTCGAGAAAGGTAGCGACGCAAACGAGCGCGTAATGCTGTGTCTTACAATCCCCCTCATTAGCATAATCTTCAGTGCATAATACTCAGATACGACACCCGACATAAATCTCATAAAACATCCGATTTTTCCCAGAATTTCGACAACCGAGTTTTAAGCGTCCTAAGCGATCGCAAAAACCGAAGACAAAATTAAAATCGAAGTTAAAATGAACTCGCAACGTCGAGCAAAGCAAAAATCGGCATTTCTCCACGCAATTATTTAATATTATTTTATCAAAGTCACAAAACCGTAATTTCGGCCATCCAAACAATCTTTACATAATCCGACGGCTCAGCGGTCAGGCATGCGACGATAACCTTTATTGGATAAAAAATGACTTTTAAACACCATCTTTATTTGAAGAAACCGTCACCGCGCACACGGAAACCTTAACGTGACTCAACGACGGTCTGCTCGAGCGCACTGCATCATGGGACGACCCATGACGTCTGCTCGAGCGCACTGCATCATGGGACGACCCTTGACGCTTCGAGTGAAATATTTTTATTTCAATCTTAAAACGTCTCCAAAACATCCGATTTTTACCAGAATTTCGACAACCGAGTTTTAAGCATCCGAAGCGATCGCAAAAACCGAAGACAAAATTAAAATCGAAGTTAAAACGAACTCGTAACGTCGAGCGAAGCAAAAATACTCACATTTCTCCATGTTAATTTACGGAATTATGTTTGACCTCACTGTGACCTTGACCTTTGACGATTTTGACCAAAATCTAATCAGCGCTAGCCATCACCCTCCTGAATCACGTGATGTAATTTGACATTAGTCGCTTCTCCGTTCTCGAGTTATCGTGCTACAAACAAACAAACAAACAAACATACATACAAACAAACAAACAAACAAACAGAAACGGAAGGCATCAATATACTTAGAAATCTTTAGATTTCGTAAATAACAAGCAGTCATAGACTGGTACTTACGAAATCGTCAACTTGACCTCTGACCTTGTCTAATAAAGCTGTCTCTAGAGAAGTAGCGACGCCAACCAGAAGTTTCTAAGATGATTCTGTACCAAACCATCAAAAATCGAATGTTTGACCTCACCGTGACCTTGACGTTGACCGATTTTGACCAAAATCTAATCAGCACTAGCCATCACCCTCCTGAATCACGTGGTGTAATTTGACATTCGGAGCTTCTTCCGTTCTCGAGTTATCTGTACCAAACCATCAAAAATCGAATGTTGACCTCACCGTGACCTTGACCGTTGACCGATTTTGACCAAAATCTAATCAGCGCTAGCCATCACCCTCCTGAATCACGTGGTGTAATTTGACATTCGGAGCTTCTCCGTTCTCGAGTTATCTGTACCAAACATCAAAAATCGAATGTTTGACCTCACCGTGACCTGACCGTTGACCGATTTTGACCAAAATCTAATCAGCACTAGCCATCACCCTCCTGAATCACGTGTGTAATTCGACATGGTTAGCTTCTTTCGTTCTCGAGTTATCGTGCCTACAAACAAACAACAAGCAGTCATAGACTGTACTTACGAAATCGTCAACTTGACCTCTGACCTTGTCTAATAAAAGCTGTCTCTAGAGAAGGTAGCGACGCAAACCAGAAGTTTCTACAATGATTCTGTACCAAACCATCAAAAATCGAATGTTTGACCTCACCGTGACCTTGACCGTTGACCGATGTTGACCAAATCTAATCAGCACTAGCCATCACCCTCCTGAATCACGTGGTGTAATTTGACATTGGTAGCTTCTTCCGTTCTCGAGTTATCTGTACCAAACCATCAAAAATCGAATATTTGACCTCACTGTGACCTTGACCTTTGACCGATTTTGACCAAAATCTTATCAGCACTAGCCATCACCCTCCTGAATCACGTGGTGTAATTTGACATTGGTAGCTTCTTCCGTTCTCGAGTTATCGTGCCTACAAACAAACATACAAACAAACAAACAAACATACAAACAAACAAACAGAAACGGTAGTCATCAATTTACTTACGAAATCTTTAGATTTCGTAAGTAACAAACAAACAAACATACAAACAAACAACAAACTAGAGAAGGTAGCGACGCAAACCAGAATTTCTACGATGATTCTGTACCAAACCATCAAAAATCGAATGTTTTGGATGTTTGACCTCACTTGACCTTGACCTTTGACGATTTTCACCAAAATCTAATCAGCACTAGCCATCACCCTCTGAATCACGTGATGTAATTTGACATTGGTAGCTTCTTCCGTTCTCGAGTTAAAAATTTCGGATGTTTGACCTCACTGTGACCTTGACCTTTGACCGATTTTGACCAAATCTAATCAGCACTAGCCATCACCCTCCTGAATCACGTGGTGTAACTTGACATTGGTAGCTTCTTCCGTTCGAGTTATCTGCACCAAACCATCAAAAATCGAATATTTGACCTCACTGTGACCTTGACTTTGACCGATTTTGACCAAAATCTAATCAGCACTAGCCATCCCCCCTGAATCACGTGGTGTAATTTGAAATTGGTAGCTTCTTCCGTTCTCGGGTTATCGTGCCTACAAACAAACAAACACACAAACAAACAGAAACGGAAGTCATCAATATACTTACGAAATCTTTAGATTTCGTAAGTAACAAACAAACAGAGACGGAAGTCATCAATATACTTACGAAATCTAAGTAAACAAACACACAAACAAGCAGTCATAGACTGGTACTTACGAAATCGTCAACTTGACCGCTGACCTTGTCTAATAAAAGCTGTCTCTAGAGAAGGTAGCGACGCAAACCAGAAGTTTCTACGATGATTCTGTACCAAACCATCTAAAATCGAATGTTTTGGATGTTTGACCTCAATGTGACCTTGACCTTTGACCGATTTTGACCAAAATCTAATCAGCACTAGCCATCACCTCCTGAATCACGTGTAATTTGACATTGGTAGCTTCTTCCGTTCTCGAGTTATCTGTACCAAACCATCAAAAATCGAATATTTGACCTCACTGTGACCTTGACCTTTGACCGATTTTGACCAAAATCTAATCAGCACTAGCCATCACCCTCCTGAAGCACGTGGTGTAACTTGACATTGGTAGCTTCTTCTCGTTCGAGTTATCTGCACCAAACCATCAAAAATCGAATATTTGACCTCACTGTGACCTTGACCTTTGACCGATTTTGACCAAAATCTAATCAGCACAAGCCATCACCCTCCTGAATCACGTGGTGTAATTTGAATTGGTAGCTTCTTCCGTTCTCGGGTTATCGTGCCTACAAACAAACAAAACACATAAACAAGCAGTCATAGACTGGTACTTACGAAATCGTCAACTTGACCTCTGACCTTGTCTAATAAAAGCTGTCTCTAGAGAAGGTAGCGACGCAAACAGAAGTTTCTACGATGATTCTGTACCAAACCATCAAAAATCGAATGTTTGACCTCACCGTGACCTTGACCGTTGACCGATTTTGACCAAAATGTAATCACACTAGCCATCACCCTCCTTGAATCACGTGGTGTAATTTGACATTGGTAGCTTCTTCCGTTCTCGAGTTATCTGTACCAAACCATCAAAAATCGAATGTTTGACCTCACCGTGACCTTGACCTTTGACCGATTTTGACCAAAATCTAATCAGCACTAGCTATCACCCTCCTGAATCACGTGATGTAATTGACATTGGTAGCTTCTTCCGTTCTCGAGTTATCGTGCCTACAAACAAACAAACATACAAACAAACAAACAAACAAGCATCATAGACTGGTACTTACGAAATCGTCAACTTGACCTCTGACCTTGTCTAATAAAAGCATGAATCAGTCAGAAGCCAAGGGGAGCTTGAATTCTGAATTCATTGTGGTCTACGATTTTACACTGTGGTTGCAGATAATGAGTCCAGACAAAAACTAGATTTCTTATAAAAATTCCATTTTTTTTTTTTTAAAGTGATTCAGTACCAGCAGGATATTCCAGATAATAGGTGTATTACTTTTCAGAAGAATCTGATAAAAGACTTATTATTTATATATATATATATCAGTTATTCATCACTGTTCCAGAATTTCGACAAACCGAGTTTTAAGCGTCCTAAGCGATCGCAAAAACCGAAGAAAAATTAAAACGAAGTTAAAACGAACTCGTAACGTCGAGCGAAGCAAAAATCTCCATTTCTCCGTGCAAAACTTAATGTCACTCAACGACGTTCTGCTCGAGCGCACTGCATCATGGGACGACCCGTGACGTCTGCTCGAGCGCATGCATCATGGGACGACCCGTGACGTCTGCTCGAGCGCAATGCATCATGGGACGACCCTTGACGCTTCGAGTGAAATATTTTTTTATACAATTCTTAAAACGTCTCAAAACATCCGGTTTTTACCAGAATTTCGACAACCGAGTTTTAAGCGTCCTAAGCGATCGCAAAAACCGAAGACAAAATAAAATCGAAGTTAAAACGAACTCGTAACGTGGAGCGAAGCAAAAATCTCCATTTCTCCATGCAAAACCTTAATGTCACTCAACGACGCGTGCTGCTCGAGCGCAATGCATCATGGACGACCCGTGACGTCTGCTCGAGCGCAATGCATCATGGGACGACCCGTGACGTCTGCTCGAGCGCAATTGCATCATGGGACGACCCTTGACGCTTCGAGTGAAATATTTTTATTCAATCTTAAAACGTCTCCAAACATCCGATTTTTACCAGAATTTCGACAAACCGAGTTTAAGCATCCGAAGCGATCGCAAAAACCGAAGACAAAATTAAAATCGAAGTTAAAACGAACTCGTAACGTCGATGCGAAGCAAAATACTCACATTTCTCCACGTTAATTTACGGAATTATGTTTGACCTCACTGTGACCTTGACCTTTGACGATTTTGACCAAAATCTAACAGCACTAGCCATCACCTCCTGAATCACGTGGTGTAATTTGACATTGGTAGCTTCTTCCGTTCTCAGGTTATCCTGCTACAAACAAACAAACAAACAAACAAACATACAACAAACAAACAAACAGAAACGGAAGGCTCAATATACTTACAAAATCTTTAGATTTCGTAAGTAACAAGCAGTCATAGACTGGTACTTACGAAATCGTCAACTTGACCTCTGACCTTGTCTAATAAAAGCTGTCTCTAGAGAAGGTAGCGACGCAAACCAGAAGTTTCTATGATGATTCGTACAAACCATCAAAATTCGAATGTTTGACCTCACCGTGACCTACGTTGACCGATTTTGACCAAAATGTAATCAGCGCTAGCCATCACGCTCCTGAATCACGTGGTGTAATTTGACATTCGGAGCTTCTTCCGTTCTCGAGTTATCTGTACCAAACCATCAAAATCGAATGTTTGACCTCACCGTGACCTTGACCTGACGATTTGACCAAAATCTAATCAGCACTAGCCATCACCTCCTGAATCACGTGGTGTAATTTGACATTGGTAGCTTCTTCGTTCCGAGTTATCGGCCTACAAACAACATACAACAAACAAACAAAATCAAACAAACAAACAAACAAACAAACAGAAACGGAAGGCATCATATACTTACAAATCTTTAGATTTCGTAAGTAACAAACAAACAGAAACGGTAGTCATCAATTACTTACGAAATCTTAAGATTTCTTAAGTAACAAACAGAAACGGTAGTCATCAAATATACTTACGAAATCTTAGATTTCGTAAGTAACAAGCAGTCATAGACTGGTACTTACAATCGTCAACTTGACCTCTGACCTTGTCTATAAAGCTGTCTCTAGAAGAGTAGCGACGCAAACCGAAGTTTCTACGATGATTCTGTACCAAACCATCAAAATCGAATGTTGACTCACCTTGACCTTGACGTTGACCGATTTTGACCAAAATCTAATCAGCACTAGCCATCACCCTCCTGAATCACGTGTGTGTAATTTTGACATTTGAGCTTCTTCCGTTCTCGAGTTTCTGTACCAAACCATCAAAAATCGAATATTTGACCTCACTGTGACCTTGACCTTTGACCGATTTTGACCAAAATCTAATCAGCATAGCCATCACCCTCCTGAATCACGTATTAATTTGACATTTGTAGCTTCTTCCGTTCTCGAGTTATCGTGCTACAAACAAACAAACAAACATACAAACAAACAAGCAGTCATAGACTGGTTACTTACGAAATCGTCAACTTGACCTCTGACCTTGTCTAATAAAAGCTATCTCTAGAGAAATGGTAGCGACGCAAACCAGAGTTTCTACGATGATCTGTCCAAACATCAAAAATCGAATGTTTTGGAGTTTGACCTCACTGTGACCTTGACCTTTGACCGATTTTCACCAAAATCTAATCAGCACTACCATCACCCTCTTGAATCACTGATGTAATTTGACATTGTAGCTTTCTTCCGTTCTCGAGTTAAAAATTTCGGATGTTTGACCTCACTGTGACCTTGACCTTTGACGATTTTGACCAAAATCTAATTCAGCACTAGCATCACCCTCCTGAATCACGTGGTGTAACTTGACATGGTAGCTTCTTCCGTTCGAGTTATCTGCCCAAACCATTCAAAATCGAATATTTGACCTCACTGTGACCTGACCTTGACCGATTTTGACAAAATCTAATCAGACTAGCCATCACCCTCCTGAATCACGTGTGTAATTTGAAATGTAGCTTCTTCCGTTCTCGGGTTATCGTGCCTACAAACAAACAAACACACAAACAAACAGAACGGAAGTCATCATATACTTACGAAATCTTAAGATTTCGTAAGTAACAAACAGAAACGGAAGTCATCATATACTTACGAAATCTTTAGATTTCGTAAGTAACAAACAAAACAGAGACGGAAGTCATCAATATACTTACGAAATCTTTAGATTCGTAAGTAACAAACACACAAACAAGCAGTCATAAGATGTACTTACGAAATCGTCAACTTGACCGCTGACTTGTCTAATAAAAGCTGTCTCTAGAAAGTAGCGACACAAACCAGAGGTTTCTACGATGATTCTGTACCAAACCATACAAAAATCGAATGTTGACCTCACTGTGACCTGACCTTTGACGATTTTGACCAAATCTATCAGCACTTGCCATCACCCTCCTGAATCACTGGTGTAATTTGACATTTGTAGCTTCTTCCTTTCTCGGTTATCATGCCTACAAACAAAAAATAAACACACAACAGATGACGGAAGTCATCAATATAAGATTTGTAAGTAACAAATGAAAATGCTCGTTGAGCAAGGAATTGCCGGAATAACTTTGTCAATCTTCATGATCTCTGAAAAAACAATAACCTGGAAATCAATGTGGTTCTTATAAGTCGATTGTGCTACTGTTTAATGAGTTATAGCACTTAGTTTGGTCATGATCATAACTGGAATCAATCGACTTGAAATTGGCGTTTTTATCGCAATTTGAAAGTTTTGACCCGACCCCCCTGACATTCGACCCCGACCGCTAAGAAGGTGTTGTGTGACACCCAATGAAGATATATGTGGGATGCAGCATTGGAATGCACACTTTTGATTTGTTTGTTGAATCGATACGACATTTTATCGGACGTTATTGCGAAAATAAGAATTTCGGTTTTCGTGTGCCTTGACCTTGACCTTTGAACAAGATTCACCAAAAACGACAAGTTTCTAAGTTGGACCATGGCCAACGTCGTACCCAGTTGGTCATGATCGCTGAACGGTGCTGCTGACAGGGTAAAACAAACACACAAACAAACAGACAGACAGACAGAAAACACACACAGACAGAATAACAGACAGAATAATGAAATTATAAACAGACAGAATAACAAAATGGACTGACCTATATCTTGAAAAATTTCGATTTTGCAAGTGTAGTGAATCACGAATTTTCTCAATAATTCATTAATTTTTCAAACACATGAACAAATAAAGCAAACACGTGAAGTCTGGTCGCCAATCAGATTGCATCTTTCCAGAGAGCCAATACCTGGGAAATTTGCCCTATTTTCCTCACGCTAGTTAGACTGAGGCATTAGTGTACGGAGAAAATTAGGAAGGCTTCTTTATTCCTCAGATTTATGGAAGGAGGCTTTATGCTGCCGTAATCCTCAGAGAGGTCATAGTTGAAGGCGGCCTTAGCACTCAATGTTTCTAGCAGCAGTGGCAACTGTCCTGATGTCCTGCCAAAACCCGGACTAGAAAGCTGGAACGTGAGTTTTGTGCTTCTCTCGCCCGTCGGATGTGACGCTCTATTTTGCAGTAGGCGACGCTCTCTCTCTCTCTCTGCAGCGACTCTGCTTGCCTGGCTCGTCATAGGAGCATACATCAGCAGTTAGCTGTTGACGAGTCGCTGGTGCAGTGTCGAGAATTCAATATAACAGAGAGAATGTGTATGTTTAAAAGTCAACGAAAAGTAGGTGAATATACTGATTCTGGCTCACTTTTCCCATGTAAGTGAATGGGGATTTTCACGATTCATATTTTTTTCCCCTAAAAAATAAACCCCCTTTTTACCAAGGTATATTTATTTGTCTCCCTTTTAACCAAGGGCACTCGTTTCAAATAACCAAAGTAATAGATAAGATTTGTTCAAGTTTATAAGTAGTAATGTGATTGTTAAAGGTGATTGTAAAGAAATATCTGAAACATGTAAGCCTTCGGCACTCTTTTTCAAATAACCAACGCATTTGTTTAGCTCACTCATTGAACCTATAAAGATTGTTCATTCTCAAATTCCTCAATAGTTTAATTTTCTTTGCACAATAATCCCCATCTAAATATTTAAAAGTAACAATTTTAATCTTTATATTTAAGATACCCTTTGTGCTATAGGAAATGATAAATTTCTCTTAATGCTCTTGTTTGACCACCTCCTGAGCCACATATAATTTGAATATCTCTCTTCTGTTGACCTTGACCTTTGACCGATTTTGACCAAAATCTAATCAGCACTAGCCATCGCCCTCCTGAATCACCTGATGTACTTTGACATTGGTAGCTTCTTCCATTCTCGAGTTATCATGCCTACAAACAAACAAACAAGCAGTCATAGACTGGT
>CM068956.1:37304537-37321544 GCA_035128595.1 Eptatretus atami | reverse complement strand
AGAATAAGTAAATCTCATCCTTTTCATTTTGCACTTGCATCCTTACATACAGAAAATCGATAACCATGCAGAAAAGTACAACAAAATATAGCATCCTTCCACCTTAGGAAGAAGTAGAGATGACTGATGAAGGAAGAGGGAGGGTCAAAATAGAAGAAGAAAGAAAAAAAGAAAATAATAATAAAAAACTTCCCAAAACATTTAAAGACCAAATGGTAAAACACCTTTACCACAACCACAGCTAAACAACACAGAACAATCAGACAGAAGCAACGCAGACTACATCTGTCCCGGATTGAGAAATGTCATTTCGCTTTTCAGAATACCATTTCAACTTCGACGTTTTGCAACTTGGGGTTCAAAAGATCTTGTTAAACTGCAAAGAGGATACAGAATAACATTTCAATTTTGATTGACGTGTACGAATCCTGTTATATTCTCAGTGCTATAAGAAAAGCAGCATTCCTACTACAGGCAAAAGAAGAGCACAGCTATGTAATGGTTCAATTACAAAGATTTACAAACTTCATACAAGAAATGGGTAGTTCAGTGCTAAGTAAGTTGCAACTGAAAGTTAACAAGGGAAATGACCCACAGCACATCCTCCAAAGCTTACCCGTGAGCCATGGTGCCTTCGACGGCTGGACATGGGGGAACGGCTGTGTCGGCCGAAGGCCGGCGAATAGGAGCGAGAACGAGAGTGGTAGCGTCGGGAGTGTGATCGAGAATGAGAGTGAGAACGTGAATGAGACTTGCGCCGATGGTTTGAGTGTGACCTGACAAAAATACAAGATCAAACATGAACACCACAGTATCTAAACAATTAAATAACTAGTCAATGGCCACCAATGTATTAGATTCTAAATCAGCAGAGAAACCACTTAAATAATACAGTGGGGGGAAGGGGGATGGAAAGGGAAGAGTGAGCAATTGAGAGCAGAAGGGCAAAGAAGAATGGAAGAGGAAGTTTGGGAGAGGTGGGGGTGGAAGAGGTGCTGACTATCAAGCAGAATAGAAAGATGGTTGTGCGAGAGTGGAAGGAGGAAATCCAATCCGAACTATTCCTGATAGATTATGCTATCAAAAACAAAAGTAATGAGAAGAGCACTCAGTGGAGTGCATACCTCCGCCACATAATGCCTGATCCACGAGAACATATCGGGCCCAATAAGTTTTTGAAATAGGATGTTGCATATCATTTTTGGCCCTCTCTTTCAATGGTGAAGAATCACTTTAGAAAATTAAATAATTCTCGTATCCAGATGCTCACACTGTTGAGTAGCCCGTAACACGAGAACACGTCGCAAAGGTTCTTCTCAACTGTGTGCAAACTCAGGCCAAACACACCCAAGCTATACTACTACTACTACCACCACTACAACTACAACTACGAAACAAGCTCCTACCAATATACTTGAAAAAAATATTTGATTTTGCAGGTAATAGACAGAAAGGGGTGAAAATATTCACCTTCGGTGGCAGAGGTAAATAGCATGCTATATACTGTTTTTGGCCCTATCTCTGAATGATGAAGAATCAATTGAAAAATTATATTCTTGTATCCAGATCCAGATTTGGATCTTCACCAAAATCAAATCAATTCGTTCTCGTCACACACCCAACGCATCCACTAAGTTTTGTTCAAATCTGTCCCCAACTTTTTGGAAGATCATGCTATACATCATTTTTGGCCACATCTTTCAATGGTGAAGAATCACTTGGAAAATTCTAATAGCCGGATCCGGATCCAGATCTTCACCCAAATCTAATCAGTTCATCCTTGTCACACACCCAACCTTCCCACCAAATTTTATCTGGATCCGTCCACAACTTTTTGAGATATCCTGCACACAGACAGACAAAGGTGAAAACATAACCTCTTTCACCTTCGGTGGCGGAGGTAATCAAAAGCAGAGACATTAGCAGGAGAATGTAACGTCACCCTTCCGCACCTCCATCCACTATGAAATCACAAGGAAGACATCAAACCAATTTTACCAGCTTTAGTCTGCATGGGGTAGTAGCAAGTTGTTTTGTCAGTTCCTATCTGGATAGGTTTACATATAAAATGTATGGCAAACCAAAAACATTAAATTTTGTGAACATTTGACCCTTTGATCACTGTAAAATCCCGAAAAAGGACAGTGCCAAAATGTTTCTTTGCATCTCTATAAGAGACCCGATTCAAAGCACATTTGTGCCAAATATTGCCCTATTGACCCAAATGCAATGGAACGGCAAGCAAAACGCCATTTTTAGCATTTCACCTTTGACACCTAAAAATGACAATGGAGGCGCTCAATGGTGGGGGGGGGGGTGGGGGAAGAAAAAGAGACTGTATTGGACCAAGGTACCTCCTTGGAAAATTTGGAGAAGATTGGCAAAGGAATGGTGTGTGATTGAAATGGTTTTGGAGAGGGAGGAGGGGGGGGGAGAAAGAAAGAAAAAACAGGAAGAACAAACACATCGACCCTTCCTGGAGGAAAGATGATGTGGAGGGAAGACAAAGAAGCATCACAAAGCACTTCACAATTTTGAAAATTTTCAATGCACACAACCATGATATTTTGAAATGAGGATTTTGCGGAATCTAATGACAAATTAATTATCATCAATAATGTGCAAGATTTTTTCACTTCCAAAATATTGTTTTATTCCAAACTTATGGACATTCAAATTTGCATTTAAATTTTTTTTATTTTTGCAAGTGCTATAAACAATTGTTACAAGAACAAGATTTGATGAAGCTGCATATCGATCCAGGAGGAGTGCGGCAAAGAGGAAGCGGCCTCACCTGGACTTTGAGCGTGAACGAGAGTTAGAAGAGGAGTCCGAGTGATAACGATGGGATCTCGAATGCGAGCCAGCATTTGTATGCTTGTGGCCGACCCCAGGGCTTCTACTGTCAGACTTTGAACGAGAAACCTAACACATGCAGAAACAATTGACCATTCAGGTATTGTGTGTAGGAGGGAGAACGCCACCCACAACAGCAGCAAGCTGGAAACATGGGCAATCAAACACATCCTACCTCAAGCAAAATCCTTTAAAAAAAAATTTCCAAGCTTACAAAAAAAGGGTGCATGCAATTAACTCAAAAAAAAACAAACGCATCAAAACTTGAATAAAAGGCATTCTTAAAGAAACTTGTATTTCATAGGAACAGAGAATTATTTCTAGAGATCGAGAAACAAGTCTTCAATTTTTGGGCAAATCCGTTGCGTCTGCAATTTGAAAAAAGTAACCACAAGCAGTGACTTGATGGAGACTCAAAAACAAAAAACGAAAATCGCAAGCTTTGTCCAAACAAAGGCAAAATGAGATAAAGGATTTGGACGTTTGCTTTTGCAACAACAACAAAAAAAATTTCAACAAAGAACGAAAGATTCAATGCAAAACTAAAATAAAAAGTTGCTTCATTGTGCAAAATCAAAATTAAAAATCTACCATTCAGTGTGCACGACTCCTTTAAAGCTCAAGCACAACAGGTTTCACAATGTGTTACAATTGCTCAAATGTAGAATAAAGGGATCAAACAACTTTTGGACGAAATCAGGTAAAATGGTGCCATTTCGGTGCAGGTGCTCAGAGTACTGGTATGTACAAGCTGCAGAAACCACGGTATTGTCAAGGTGTGTTAAAGCATGTGACATCATCATCTCTTCATATTCAAAACCATGCACCTTTCAAACTTCTATCTGACAATCTTCCGGTTTTTCGATTCGGCTTCAACACATTGCTGTTTTCTCAACTTTAACCTTCTGTCATTCTTTTTTCGATTACTTCCCTCCCAAATCTTCTTCTGGGAAAAAGAACGTTTGACAACCATGAACGCGGGCAGATTCAATCAACTGATCATAATTTGCAACAAAACGTCAGATACAAACAAGATCATTCCATATACCAATTTGTGCACACATTCAACGGGAACATTAGAGTTTCACAGGATATAACATTCTTAATAGGCATCTCCAAATTATGTGCTCAGGAATGGGTGGGGAAATCAAATTTATAAGAAAGGTGAGAGAGAGAGAGGACTGGGGAAAGGGGAGGTTGAAGATAAGGGAGGGAAAATGCAAAGGTGGTTGGAAAGAGACAGAAATATGACAAGGGAGACATCAGGTGTTGGGGAGGAGGCAACATGGTATATACTTGGGTTGGGAGTCAAAAAATTACACCAATAATGCACAAGTAAAATGAAGATGGGCCCTAATGAGCATTTCCAAAAGTTACGTGACATTGTTGATCTGAAAATGACACCAATTATCAAGGTGAAACAAAAAAGGCCAACAGGTCACTTCAGCCATTTGAACATCTCAGCCTAATTCCACTGAGCTCACAACTCATCTCAATGTCAATTAACCAGACTCGGTGGTGTCATGGTTGGAGCATCTGCTTCGAGTCTGGGAAGTAGGTGGTTTTAACCCCGTCCGAGTCGTACCAAAGACTTTGAAAATGGTACGTGCTGCTTCCTTACTTGAAGCTCAGCATTTAAAAAGGGACAGAGTGCGGACAAAACAACCACAGGTTGGTAATATTAGCAAGAGTTTTGATGGGCCTAATGATCTGCTCCTGGGTTGAAGATCCTCATAGTTGTCGCCTCTGCCATCGAAGGTGGATGGAGGTTATGTTTTCACATCTGTCTGTTGGTTTGTTAACAAAATATCTCAAAAAGTTATGGACGGATTTGGAGGAAAGCTTGGTTTGGTTTGAAACGAAATTTGGTGACAAGAACGAAATGAGAAAATTCTCGTGAAGACCCGAATCCGGATCTGAGAATTTTTAAGTGATTCTTCACCATTGAGTGACAGGGCTAAAACGATATGAAACACAAGTCTGAAGACGACAATGGTTCACGAGGGTATTTGAAAATGTAGATTGTTTCAGAAGTCAAGGATGAGACAATGTGATAATGTTTGACCAAATTATAAAAATGATCAACATGATGTGGTATGAGTGACAGGTTATTAGCTGCAAAAGTCGAAACCCCGGTTTCGTTCAACAACTTTCAAAATTTGACCTTTGCATAACCTTTAAAGGTCACAAAACAATGTTGTGGACATTAAAATAAGGAAACAGGATACGTGCTATAGCTTATTGGAGTTAGTTCGTCGAAAAAGGTCGAAACCCGGTTCGATTCCCACAACTTGAAATTTGACCTTTTGTGAACTTTAAAGTCAAAGGTCAAGGATTATGACCTTTGGGTCCAAAACTTCCTCTGGAACATTTCAGGAACAATAATAACGTCATATAGGCTATATGGCATTTCGCACTCCTCGGATTATCCATACTTTGATGAAATTGCGCGTAAAAACAAACTTGAAGGGGGCCGCACCGGCAAGGTGTTCGAGATAGAGCAAAATGGTTTGAAGACTTTAGGTGGGGAATGACCTCAAGATTATGCATAAAAAATAGTCATCCGAGCTCTCAAAGTTTGGGCGGTCGTATGATTTTTATGTCAAAATTCGCAATTTTCTAAGTTCGTGACCTTGTGACCTTGACCTTGGGAGGAAAATGAAAAAAAAATCGAGATCTGTGGGGCTATGTAGGTGCCATTGGCTAACCAAATACCGAAATCCCTGCCAGATTCGACAACCCCCTCGGAGAAGATGCAACTTGAAATCGGCTACCCCCTAAAACACATGTTTTTTGGGCGTGGTCCGCATAATGGGCGCACCACGCCCATTCTCAGGAAAACACAACTAGATCATGATATAAACCTCCCACCAAATTTTATCAGGATCGGATCAAACCCACGGAGCTATGCTCGGGACAGACAGACAGACAGACCACCCATAACGAATATAGTGGTCACTTACTGACTCGTGAACCAATATCTCAAAAAGTTGTGGACGGATTTGGACGAAATTTGGTGGACGAGTTGGTTAGGTGATCAGAACAAGCCGATTAGATTTTAGTTCAGGTCCGAATCCAGATCCAGCCTACCAGTGGGATACAAAACGTAAAGTAATCAACCTGACGGAGGGTATTCGCTCTCCCGAGTTGCCCTTCTAGTTTATTTATGTCAGCAAACGCAAAGCGACCTTTACATGTGCCATCTCGCTCTACAAGCCAACCACGTGACGTCACACAAGATTTAAATAATTCAATTATTTTTTTTAATGAACTCTTTATTATAACGTTAACTGCCTTAAACTCGTATTTAAAAACTCGAAACCAACACTTCGTGGGGGTTTAACAACATTTCAAACAACACCCGTTTGAAGCGCCGTCGAAAACGTGGTGGCAGAGTCTCTGGCAACCCAGATCCCCTCAACGTACCACGTGGACCATCGGCAATTCCTAAGTGCGGTCGAACGACCAAATGTAAGGAACGGATGTGAAACTATCACTAAAATTAAATGTGTAAACCTTTTGTGCCCGAGATGAAGGCCTTAAGGAGTTCAGGACCAACGCTCGAAGAGCCCAGATGGTCACGGGCCGATAACCAAGTAATTATAATAATAATGACACAAATCAAAAAGTTAAACAACATTCAAGAGACACAAAGTCAAACTTTTCTCGTTACAATTACCAATTCGTTGCTGAGGCTGAGGTAAAGGTGAGCTGAGTAACAGCGAACAAATCGCCTTCACTACACCTCGCAAGCCTCACTCCCCCCCCACCCCCGTTCGACGCGCGCGCTTTGATTTACACAAAAATCTTTTAGGTTTAAAAAAAAATTAAAACAACAAAAACAAAAAGACAAAAAAAACCAAACAAAAAAAAACAACAACAACAAATAACAGCTTCACTGGTGAAACCTAAAAGCCAAGGACATTAAATGTAAAATATCAAAGAGCACAGCAACAAAAAAAAAAACAACAGACAAGTACAAACAACAAGCAAAATAACACGAAACTGAAGGAACACAATGGAACAGCAGTCCCGCCAAAAGGTAATCAGAAGAACGACATCAGACGAACACGGCGCTGTGACAAAGACCGCAGAGTTTATCTAAGCAGCTTCTCCGCTGAAAGCGCCTTCGGCCAGGTGAACCGAGCCAGTTACCCTTCCGGCCAAAGCTGATTCTGCTGTTGCTTTTGTTGTATTCGTAGAAGCTGCCTCCATGGTACTAATAATGGCGCCGATTACTTGTACGACTTCCTCCTCTTCCTCCTATTCTTGTTCTTCCTATTCCTCTTCTTCTTCTTTCCATACACTCTTCCTTCCGTTTGGTCTTTTTATTTTTTTAATACTCATCGATTAATTTGTTGTTGTCGGCCTTTTGGGTCTGAAGCGGAATTTCATTATAAAATACATTTCTTTGAAGCAAAAAAAAACAAAAAAAAAGACACCTTGTGAAAATGCAGTCTAGCGAACAGCGGCAATGTTATACAGCGCTCAAAAACACCTGATCCAAAAGAAAAATAATACTTGTGGAATGCCGATCGTACAAAAGCGGACACAAAAGAGCAAATAGGTACAAATGAAAAGAAAACATTGCAATCGGAATGTGTGGGAATCTTAGTCAAAGTCTTTCACGAACCGGCTGGCCACGTTTGACGTTCGACGAAGATTCGGATCGGAATTTCTCCGTGGTGCCGGCGGTTAGCTCGCCCATTTTTCGCCAAGACACCCTGAGGTCTTTAACCAGATGCCCAGTTTAACGTCCATCTGAGGGACTGCACACACATTGATGAATGACCCTGCATATGAAACACCAGGACGGGGATTTAAAGATACAACGTCAATTACTTTCCAAACAATTTCTGTGGAAGCACTGATCAGGCCGTCATGTTGTTGTTTGTCAGTTTCTGTCATTGGATGTGAAACTATAAATCTAAATGGCGCCGATTACAACGGTCACCCATTCTTTCTTATTCCTCCAGTGTATTTTCCCTTTGGTTCTTCACGAAATTTCCTTTTTAAGTGACTCGTTTTGTCAGCGTGATATAATCTATGGTCTAAATTTACTTCAGACAACGGCACACATTTATTAATATTAAATTGGTTACACTTGTGCGCGAATTATACACCGCCCAAACGATATCATTAACCTACAACTATAAAAGTAAAGTCAAAGTGATCTCTCTGTCTCTGGAAAATTATCTTTATCTATTTGCTGATGATCCCACCATTCGGGGAGAATGAGAGTGGGGTGGGTTGAGGATGAAATCACGAAAGATTTTCGCTCGATCTCCCCTAAATTTTGCAAATTTATTAATTAATTAATTTTTTGGGGTGGTCATAAATATTTTGGTGGCACCCAGGGTCTAGTGAGGTGGTTGAGGCATGAGGGTAGAAAAATCCTCCCCCCTATCAATTTCTATACAACAGTTCTATAGAAGGTCCTGAAGTTCCATAGAAGTTCTATAGAACATTTTTTGCAAGGATTCGCCATCCCTCATCCTTCAGACAGGCAGGCTTCAGCCTCTTCCCTCGACTCTTCAGACATAAAAAGTTAACCCCACCCAGATCCATCCTTCCAAATTTCCAGTTTCCCTCCTTGGAGTTTCCTTCTGTATCCATCTTATCCACCCCATGCATGCGTGTTTTGCGTCCTGTTACCTCCGCCACCAAAGGTGGGTGGAGTTTATGTTTTCACCTGTCTGTCTGTCTGTCTGTCTGTCTGTCTGTCTGTTTGTGAACAGAACATCTTACAAAGTCGTGGAAGGATTCGGACGAAATTTGGTGGACAAGTTAGGTGTCTGACAAGGACGAAATGATTAGATTTTGGTGAAGATCCAAATCCGGATCCAGATACAAGAGGTTTTTTTAAACATTTTTGCAAGTGAAGCTTCACCATCAAGAGATTGGACCAAAAACGATACATCGCACGATATTTCAAAAAGTTGTGGACGGGTTATGACGCAACTAGTTGGATGAGTTGGTTAGGCGACAACGACAAGCTGATTCGATTTTGCTTCAGGTCCGGATCCAGATCTGGTGTATCAGTGGGATACAAAACGTAAAGTGTTCAGCCTGGCGGAGGTATGTGCTCTTCGATGCTGTTCCAGTTTTTTTTCTGTTATGTTCTGATCCGTTCAGGGTATTAGTTGTTCCGCAAGCTTCGACTCTGATTTGAAAAAAAGTGAATTAAACAATAGAGAGGCAAAGGAAAGAAATTATTTCTTTTTACAATTTATTAAATGCAGAACAATCGTTTTTTATATTTGATGAAAAGTGTCTCCAATAATTATTGATCTCTGAATGTCAAATTTTAATTACAATTATGTAATATTATTAAAGCCTATCCATCGCTTTGCTGAAGGACCAATTTGTCATCGTGTTTGCCAAAAAATTTGAGTGAGAAGGAGATTAAATGGACAGACAAATTTACCCATGCATAGAGTGCTTTAACCCTCACCCCGACCCTCTCCCCGTCCCTGTCTTCACGTCCTGCTTCTCCCACTTCCCCCCCCCCCTTTATTCCTGAGGTCCCTTCCCACTAGAAATGTCCCACACACGATGGACAGGCTTTGACAAGTCCCTCGTCCTCTGTTTTTGAAAAGGGGGGGGGGGCGAGGAAGAAAGGAAGAAGTAAAAATTTATCCATGTAAAAGTGCTTTACATCCCACTTCCCCTACTTTTCACCCCCCCCCCCCCCCCCCCATTTTCTTCCTGATGTTCCTTCCTCCCTTCCCACTAGAAATGTTGACAGGCCCTGCGTCCTCTGTTTTGAGGGGGTTGGGGGTGGGGACAAATTTACCAGTGCAAAGAGTGCTTCAACCTCAGCATTGCCCAGGTAAAAAAGGAAATTTTAACACCCTCTGCCACCACCACCGGGTGGCGCTACATGGTAACACATTTACATAGACAATTTATGCCCCCTTCTGCCCCCCACTCCCCCATGTGAGGCCTCAGCCACATAGCCTATGTTACCTCCCCCTCCCTACATAAAGTTGTATTTCTTACCGAGAGAGAGAGAGAGAGTCAGAGAGAGAGAGAGAGAGACAGACAGACAGACAGAAGAGAGGTCAGAGAAGAGAGAGAGAGAGAGAGGAGAGAGGACGGAGAGAGAGAGAGAGTCAGAGAGAGAGAGAGAGAGAGAGAGAAGAAGAGAGACGAGAGAGAGACAGAGAGAGAGAAGAGAGAGAGAGAGAGAGAGAGAGAGAGAGAAGAGAGGAGAGAGAGAGAGAGAGAGAGAGACGGAGACGAGACGGAGCGGAGACGGAGACGGAGACGGAGACGGAGCGGAGACGGAACGGGGACGAGACGGAGACGGGAGACGGGAGCGACGGAGACGGAGACGGAGACGGAGACGGAGACGGAGACGGCAGACGGAGACGGAGACGGAGACGAGACGGAGACGGAAGACGGACGACGGAGACGGAGGACGGAGACGGAGACGAGAGACGGAGACGGAGACGGACGCGGAGACGGAGCGGGAGACGGAGACAGAGACAGAACAGAGACAGGACAGGACGAGGACGAGAGACAAGCACAGAGACAAGAGACAGAACAGAGGACAGAGAAAGAGAGAAAGAATGAGAAAGAGAGAAAGAGAGTTGGCATTATATATAGATGTGCGAGACATTTTTACCAATGTTTCGCTGACGGACTTATTCGAAAGACAACATGTTGTACTTCACAAACATTCTGCTCTATTCACCCAATTGTACTTGTTGGTTCATTTAAATAGACAGGAATACATCATGAATGTACAACTTGTTTATATGTAGTAAAACTGAAAGAAGAAGAGAAAGCAGTGGATAGGTTGCCCCCAAAAACAATATGGAAGTACATGAGTGACAATCTCATAATTACACAAGTTTGATCAACTGTTCTGATGATTTTAAATGAATAATCTGAATATACCGAATCAATTTATCAAATGTGCTAAGCATTAAACATTCTAGCCACTCACCAGGCTGATACTTTACAGAGCTTTTAAATGCACATAGCTATTGAACGCCTGAACCCTGCGTTCCTGGAATTCTAAGATGGCTTCAAAAATGAACAGTCCGATCGTATGGATCCACAATGCACCACCGAGTTCAACATTTTAATATGAATTGCTTTTAACAATCTAAATTAGCAAAGTTTCATGAAATATCAGTAGAAGTCGAACTTTGAACAAGAACGACATTCATTCTTTCAAACATCATTTGATGAGTCATTACATCTAGTAATGATCAAAGGTCATCAAATTCACATCAGATATCAAAATAACTGAATAAATGACTCACTGAATCATGAATCTATGGCATTCACCATGCCACAATCTTCGCTTCCATGTCGTCTTCAACAACACACCGCGAACTAAATTTTCAATTTGAGTACTGAAAGGGTTAACTACCCCATAAAACTTGGGGTTACTGTTTCCACCTGAAGTGGTCCTACACTGGCCATCCATTTCCTGCATGGCAGTTCTCATGAGAAATTCGCCAAGTATGGCACTCAGTTCAATAGTAAACTCAGACATTGCCTTTATCTCAATGCTCCTTGAAAGATTTAGAGTGATTCCCTGTGGTTGATCATGATGACTTCCTGGACGATGGTTCTGTTGCAGTGATGTCCTCTTCCTGATTGTCCACTCCACTTCCTTACACAGATCGAGGTTCCTTTAATTGGTTACAGTGCCTCCAGTGGATGATTGGGATGACTTCCAGAAAGGTGATTCCGCTGCAGCGAGTTCCTCTTCCTGATCGTCCGCTTCACTTCCATTGTCAGATTGTTCTAGCTCTTCAATGTCTGATTGCCGATTGGTAGAACTTTCCTCAAGTGAATAACTACCAAGTGTACTCTGTTGCATATTCTGCCTGTAATTCTCTGTCAGGGTCAGTCTCATCTCATTGATGGACAGTAAGTTTTTACCTTCTCTGAAGCCAAGGGAATACTTCAGGCTCTTATTTCTGTTTGGTTCACACACTCTCTCCGTCCCAACATAACAGCAGGTTGTACAATATATACAACCTTCTCCAGACTATGTTGTTGCACTACTTTATATACTTGATGTCCCCAAATCTCTTGAATCTTATGATGACCTTTGTGCGTTCAATTCCTCAATAACACCCGTTGACCTATGCTAAGTGGAGCTTCCTTAGCCTTGCAGTCAGAGAATTTCTTCCTGCTGTCTGCCTCTTTGTCAAGAAACTTTCCTGCTTTTTCGTCGGCATCGGACAAAGCAGAGTAGTGATTGGTCAACCAGCTGTCGAAAGGTAAGTCATCTTCATCGTCAGCATCCCAGTTCAACATCAGATCAATTGGCAAACCTTTGGTCACGACCGTACGTGAAGTAGAAAGGCGAGTATCCAGTGGAACTGTGAGGGGTTGCATTGTACGCATACAATACTTCAGCTGAGTGTTCTGGTCAATGTTGCTTTTTGTCAGTGGGTAAAGTTTGAAGCAGGTTGTGTAACGAATGATTAAACGTTTTACACTGGCTGTTCAATTGTGGTCTGTATGGCATTGTTCTGGACTTCTTGATTCCGTAAATTATACAAAGTTCCTGAATCCGTTTCGATTCAAAATTACGGCCTTGATCAGAGTGTAGCCTTAGGGGAACACCATATTGGAGAAACTACTCTTGCCATTGTCAAAGCTGTTTGATTGCTTGGTGGCACCACTCACGTGCACTTAGTAAATATATCAGTCATGACGAGAATGTTTTCTTTACCGTCTGCAGGTTCCAACACTGTGAAATACATTGCCAGAATGTCTAGTGGACGTTTAGCCAGCAAGTTTCCCATTGATGTCTTAAAGCCTGGTTGTAGGTCTTCAGACAAGGTACATCTTTTACATTCTTGGCACCACATTTGATTATTATCTTTGTGTAAGCCTGGCCTTCAAGGAAATCCAGTCACCCACAACAACTCTCATATGAAATCCAGTCGCTGAGGTCGATAGGACTGAAAGCCGAACCCTGAACTTCTTAAACATTCATAAATTTTGGATATGGAATACAAGGTGAACTGACCCTGAATCAGGGAAACTTCGATTTAATAAAGTGAGAGATAAAGAGGACAACTGAAATGTTGGGGATAAGTGAACTTAGATTGACTGATTTAGGGGCAGTTTCAATCTGAGGATTACAATTTGTTCGTTCTGGTCACAAAACCTATAAAAGAAATGGAGTGGCAGTGATTTGCAATAAGAAGATGGCAGGGTCAGTACTGAGATACAACCTAGTCAATGATAGGTTAATAATATCAGTGAGGTTGAAAGGACATCCAGTGAACACCATCATCATTCAGATATATCCTCCAACTTCTACAGCAGATGAAGAAAATATGGAGGAGTTTTATGGAAAGTCACAGGAACTGGTAGAACAGGTACCTAAACCCTAAAGGGGATGTTTTAATTATTATGAGAGACTAGAAAGCAAAGATTGGAGAACCAGGAACATGAGGGATTGCAGGACAGCACAGACTTTGTATCCAAAATGAGCCAGGGGAGCAAATGCTGGAGTTCTGTGTTGAGAATGAGCTCATTATTGCAAACACATTGTTCAAACAACTCAACCGTAGACTCCGCACATGAACTTCACCTGATGGGCAACATAGAAATCAGATTGAGTACATTCTAATCAACAGTGGATGGAGAAGTATGATGCAATCTGCTAATATACTCTGCAAGTTGCAGACTGTGGGACAGATAATGAACTCCTTTTAGCAAAGCTAAAAATCAAATTGAGAAAGGTGAAAAAAAAAAAAGAATCAAAAACTCCGACCACATATGAGCTTGAAAACATATGTCAACAATTTCCAAAAAAGGTAAAAAAAAAAAAAATACCTTTTAGAGAGGTGGATTTGGTTGACAGAATGCCAGACGAATTGTGGTCAGAGGTTGAAGACATTGCAAAAGAAGAGGCCAAAACACATCCCAAAAGCAAGCAGAAAGAAGAAGGCTAAATGGCTGTCAGTCAAGGCAATAAATATTGCAGACAGAAGAAGAGAGATGAAAACCAAAGGTAAGCATCAAGAGAGGACATTAAGCAGCAAAATGCCAAGTGCCAACCACAAGCTATGAAAGACAACGATAGGTATTTCAAAGAGGCATACAAAGAGATATAAAGTGACAACATAGCAGGAAAAACAAGAGATGTATAAAAGGATCACAGAGATCACAGGAAAGTTAAGGTCCAGGATTTGGGATCCTTGAGAAGAGCAGGAAAATATCTGACAGAAGAAACACAGGTGAAAGAAAAATGTAAGGACTATACTGAAACTCTATATAAACGAGATAACAATATGGTGGCAACCTTCGAAGAAAGAGATTATGGCAAGAACCAACCGTGATATAATCTGAGGTAGGAAGAGCCTTGAAAGAGTTGGCAAATGGAAAAGAACCAGGTGCCGATGAAATAACAATGGAACACTTTCAGGTAGTTTTGGAGGACACAATTAAAATTTAACAGCAATTCATAAACATATCTGGAGCAGGAGTGTGTGGAGTAAAAGTTGGAAACGGTCAGTCTACATACAATTGCCAAAGAAAGAGGATGCAAGAGAATGTTCAAATAACTGAAACATTACCTTGATTTCACATGAGAGCAAGATATTACTAAAGATCATTCAACATAGAATAGAAGACTTCATTAAATGAGGAAAGTCGGTTGAGCAAACAGGTTTCAGAAGAGGAGATACGAGAGAAGAAATCGCAAATCTGAGGTGGATCATGGAAAAAGCAAGGGAATACATACCAAATGAAGGTGTATCTCTGTTTAATAGATTATAGAAAAGCTTTAGATTGTGCTGATCATGAATTGATGTAGATTATGTTGAGACAAATGGGGATGTCGGAGTACTGATATGTCTGATAAGAAGCCTGTACAAGAAGCTACAGTAAGAACAGAGTATGGAGAGATAGAGAATGGTTTGGAATTGACAAAGGAGTTAAACAGGGGTGCATTCTCTTTCCTTACTTGTTCAAATCTGTCTGGTGAACTCATCATGAGGAAATCCAATGGGGATGACACCTAGGCTAGATTCAGGATTGGAGGAAGATGTGTCAACAAGCTAAGGTTTGCTGATGATACCACTCAGTTGGTAGAAAGTAAAGAGGTCTTGATGCAACTGCTGAAGACAGTGAAGAAGGAAAGCGAAAAAGATGGTCTTTATTTAAACCTATAAAAGGCTCAAATCTTGTTACCTGAGAAGATCGGCATGTTCAGATTGGGAGACGATCATGTGGAAATCATAGAAAGTTTCATCTTCCTGGGTTCTAAAATCATTAATCTCACCAGAAGTCAGACACGATTTAACATGAATATATATATATATATATAACAATGTAACAATTGTATTGGCCCACCCTTCTGTCTCCCAACTATGTGGGCTGTTCCTGCCTCTTTAACTGTTATCAGTGCCTGCACCCTAACCCCTTCACCTGCATTTCCATTCTCACCCCTTGCTCCACCATCTCTCAGTCCACCACCCAACCATTCCTCCCACTCACACAGCTCTTCAACTCCCAACCACTTCCATCTGGTCCATAAACATGAAGGGCCGACACTCATTCAGTCTTATGGATATCAATCACTGTCTCATTTCCGGATAGTATCTATTTAACAGAAGCATTTATTTCACAGAATATCCTAGACTTGTTTGTTCATTCACTTCCTGGTTTTCCTTGTAACACTTTTACAAACCTATTGCTCATGTTGGCCATGGTGTTGTGGTTGAGATAAGAGCTGCCTTTCCCATTCCCCTTTCCTCACCCTCTCCCCAATAATCTCTATGAAATATTTCTACATCCTTATCTCTGTATACAGCATTGTCTTGTTTATGTGCATCATTTGCCATCCTCACAATTGAGATGATGCTGCCTGCATATGAAACTCCCTTGGCCAACTTAAATTCCCAACTATCCAACTCCAGCTCACTTTTCCTACTCTGTGGTAACTTCAGCAGACACTATTCCAGATGCTTGGCATTGGTCCCATATCAGTGTTTTTTGCATTTCAACCAAGGCCTTTCATGGCACTTCAGGCCTTGCTCACTGTTTGATTCTGAAAGCATATTTCACCTAGTTACACCACATCTCCACTCAATCTCATCATGTCTATCCTTTCCTGCTCCTCCTCAGATCCTTTTGGCTCCTAAAATATTGTAATCTTGAAAGTATCTGTCTCTCTGGTAGTCTTCAGGTTAGCAAAAAGGCAATGAAGCATCTGACAATATAAATGGGCAGATTTGTGTGGCCTGAAGTCAACCATCTTTTCCACTGACTAGTCCACTGTTGTAACAATGCATGTGGTGAGGTATTTCCAGAAACAAGCATATGTTTTCCACCTGGAAAGTGGTCCACACTTGGAAAGTGAATGATAAATAATGCAATCATTGTGTGTCAGTTATCACAGATGTCAGAGCTCAAAATATGAATTACCTGATTTCTGAACTCTCAGATATCTCACCATTCACTAAAACCAGGTGGCACTTGGTCAAGTTAATATTTGGTACATGCACCTCATGGGTTCCTTCAATCTTGAAGAAGAGAGCGACAATAAATGGTGCTCCTACTTAGGCTGAGTGCCTGAACTCTGTCTTTGTGGAAAATGTCATGGTCCTTTATTCCTCTTTTCATCTCACCATTCTACCCCATCCACTGAAAATTCCCTCTGGTGTGTAGGCTTCCCTTCCACAAAGGTGGAGTATTCCTACCAAATATGGACTCCTCCATGACTCCAGGCTTTAGAAATTCAATAATCATGACCTGTTCATCTTTTTAATTTCTTCCTCTTTGCTCTTTTCCATGTCATTATTGAAAGAGCTGTCTTTCTACAATGACCTGCAAAAGTATTCACTTCCTACCAATAATGTCACATTTAGATGAATAATTATCAGTAATGCCATATTTAGATGAATTACCAATAATTTCACATTGAGGTGAATTACCGACAATGCCATATTAAGAAGAATTTCAAATAATGCCACAATATGTTGAATTACCAATAATGCCATATTTAGATGAATTATATTTACCAATAATTCCATATTTCGATGAATTACTAATAATGCCACATGTAGATGAATTACTGATAATGCCATGTTAAGATGAATTGCGAATAATGCCACATTTAGATGAATTACTAATAATGCCATATTTAGATGAATTACCAAT
>CM068956.1:37285927-37302294 GCA_035128595.1 Eptatretus atami | reverse complement strand
TCCTAAGTTCAAGCCCTGTTGGCCGCTGAATTAAAATACACCAGGAGGTTGATTCAGCCTGTCATCCTTCCGAGGGGGCAAAATGAGTACCAGTGTACTGGTAAGGGGGACACTGCATCAGCGGCATAGCCGCGTCCCAACCAATGGATGCAACCAGCAGCCACAGGCTGCACTCGATAGAGAGAGAGAGTGGGAGAGGATTGATGCGTATGGTTGAGAGGGGGTAGGTGAGGACTTGGTTTTGGAGGTGGACGTTGAGGACTTGGGTTTGTGAGATGGGTGCGGGGGGGGGGGGTGGAGAGATTGAGGGCTTAAAGTCAGATTTTGCATTCCATGGAATTTCCATGGGTCCCTGATAGTTTGCTAAATAGTACCTGAAGTTGTGTTTCATTGTTTAACAAATAAATCATGATGGTCATTCTGATCGGACATCATCACAGCAGACTGTTCCCAATTCTCAGATGTTGATCATACATTTTCCTGTAACTTAATAACCTCTTATATATTGATTCGTCCATCTAAGTAACAAGGAATAACAAGGGTATTAGACGCGCGAGGAGGCCATTCGGCCCATCATGACTGCGCTACACCAACACCAGATTAAATAAATCCCTGTAGATTTTGGTGTCGTTCTAATACAGAGCACAAAGGACTAAAATACCGACCACGAAGCCCCCCCCCCCCCCCCCCCGGACGAGTACCCTTTTCCTGCAATTCACGTGGGAAGATTAGAATCGTCTCGTCTCTCGGTCATCTTGTCGAACATTATTGTGACATTGTTTCCGATCGTAGGCTACACGTGTTTCCGATCGCTGTTGCACATCGATGTGTTCACAAAAGAGAGTCAACCGTGGACATACTTCGACACACGGCGTCTCATTGGTCTTACGGGGGATGGTTTCAGCGGCGTTGTCCCCTCCGTTAATGCTGACTTGATTAGATCGATATCGGTCATTGGGCCTCAAAGTCACAACAACAACCATCGCTGCTAGGAGGTGCGCCCCTCCGTGGCTAGTGGAGGTGTTGAGCGGCTGCCGGACCCCGAAGATGTACTAACGCATTGCGCATTCGAGGAGGCTCCATGGTACAGCTGGACTTACAGTCGTTACCCACCCATTGACTCGGTGGCGGTGTGAAAGCCCTTTCATTGTATTCCATCGCAGTGTCCTTCGTGCCAGGTGGGTTAGTAGGAAAACGTGTGATGGGTGTACACAGAGTCAGTAGGGAAGCGTGCTGCGAGTGCCGATGTTCATTTACGAACCGTTCCCAATTCCGAAGGCCTGCAGTCTGTGCCGTTGTCATTGAGCCGTGTGCTCTTTTGCTCGTTTCTTGTCTGACAATGACGTCATAGTTACAATCATTGCAACATGCTCGTTTAAGTTTGGCGAAATTTGTTGAGGGACATTTTCTGGCTTTTGTGCTCTGCAAATGCGCCCGTAACATGGTTTTTGAAATGAATGGATCTGTGACGTCATAATTGGCTGGATGATCGATTTTGATTAATGACGTCTGACAGCTGGCATTAAATTATATTTTTGTCCTTTTAAAGCGGTGGCTTTTACGTTCCATTTAGTGTAATTGGCATCTGTACTGAACTACAACCTCTTTAACGGCCCCAATTATTCCCACATTTTTGTGGGGTCGGACGGAGAAAGTTTTTAGCCGATTGTTTCACGAAACGCTGCCCCCGGCCTGACACTCCATTGATGGTGGCTGGAATTTGTGATTTGTTGAGAGTGCCGGCGATAGCTCGCCGACTCTTCGTGAAAGACGTAATATGGGATCTTTAACGTCTATTCATTAATGCTAGCAGACAGGACACCCAGTCTGACATCCATCTTGGGTACGGTACACTTTGTGATGCAACTCCCTGCCTGCGAAGGACCAATCCAGCAGTTTATATATTTGGGTCTCCACCATCCTGTCGGACTAATTAACCTCTTTGCAGAGGTGGTAAAAAGTCGTTCCCATTTTATATCTGTGTGGTATGATCACCATGTGTGGAATGTTTTGTAATTTACTTCAAATATATATATATATATATATATATATATATATATATATATATATATTGGGAGAAATCTGAAATTGTAGTACAGTACTAGCAAAGTACCCGCCCATGGGCGGGTCCAGTTATCTGTTGAATGGCGTTGGTCCCGTCTCGATCGGATGAAATTGAGAAATTGACGTTATCCGGTGACCTTGACCCCGTGACCTTTGACCTTGACCTTGACCTTGATCCCCTTATGTCCGTTCCCAAGGATCACATATGCCAAGTTTCATCTCATTATATCCAACGGTTTGGCCGTCTATAAAGGACAAACAAACATGAAAAATTGACGTTTTAGTCAATTTATGACGTCATAACTCGAAAACCGGAAGTCGGAAGTGAATGTCGTCAATCAACTGTGTCATTTAATTTTGATTATCTGTCGAATGGCGTTGGTCCCGTCTCGATCGGATGAAATTGAGAAATTGAAGTTACCCGGTGACCTTGACCCCTTGACTCCGTGACCTTTGACCTTGAACTTGACCCCCCTATGTCCGTTCTCATGTCCCAAGGATCACTCATGCCAAGTTTCATCTCATTCCATCCAACGGTTCGGCCGCCTATAAAGGACGAACAAACAAACAATCTCACAAACACACAAACAAACACACACACAAACATATTCTATCTTTTTAGTATAGTAGATATCATGCGAACGACAAAAATGTTAGAACGGTTTGGTTAGAAGCACGTTCACAATTGAATTGTCTCAATTTAATTCTCAACTCTGTTGCAATTAACTCAGAGCTGCCTTGTTGGCAGCAGTGCTTCAGATAGTGCTGCATCCTGGAGCAGCACTCCGTGCTTGAATTTCACCAATACGTGGGTTTTTCAAAATGTCTGAATCCAACATGGGTGTAAGTTCAGCTTTCCAGTCTGCATTTAGGTTGTGGATGATAAAGATCCCAATATCTTTGGGATTCACAAAGAGTGTATTGGTTAGTTCTGTTTTGGTACCAGATGCTAAATTCTCGAGTTGCGGTTATTTGTTTAAGATTAATGGGAGTTCTTGGGATTTGGGACAAGGATAATGGGATAAACAGCCTCCTCGAATATATATATATTTTTATAGTGTTACAAGACCAGGACAGTAAGCGAAACCATGGTTATCCATATCACATAATACATATGGGAGAGAATCGCTGTTTTTTGCCGCTACGATATTACCTCCGTTGTCTCAGCAGCCATGTTTGAGTTGTCTATGTGCACACTTGTTTGAGTGCAGACAAAATTGCGTAGAAGTGTTTTTAACAAGGCCACCCATGATTGGATTTTTTTAATTTCCTAGTCTTCCAAAGCTTATGGAGTGCCTTGTGAAGTAGAACCTTGGCTGGGAGATCGATTTAGGGGAATCACCTTTCAGGCTAAGTGATTTCATTTTTTTTTTTCCACCAAACATATAACAGCTATCTGTTATATAATTGAGACATAACTTCACAAAAATAGTGCTGATCAGTCGTGTAATTGAAGATTCAGAGGCATCAGCATGCAAAGTGTTAATATTTGTTACACTTTTGGACATGGGGAATACATTGTACGGAATTTTGCTGGCCTTGAACGAGCCAAGTCGTTTTTCTGACAAATTTCTCACCTGTGAATGGAGAGAATAACCTAATCAAGTATACCCAGGTGGCTGGGATTATATGAATAAATTGACTACTCCCATGCTCTTCCAGCAGAAGAAAGCTGCATAAAGCAACCATGAAAGGCTACCCAAGATAAATCCTTTGCTGTTTCAAACCTTTCCCAGAGTTCCTCCACAGCTGAAAAGTCATTCACAAATAAGAATCCCAATGAGAATCCCAATGCTACACACCCCCTCATCTGCCAGACCAGTTTCATTGCTTGTTGGCGAATCATTAGTGACAGTGCAGACAGAAACATCTACCACAACTCCCAAACAAGTACCACGTGTTAATGTCAAAAATAGTCAACATATAAATGAAAAACAGACACCTCTCTCACATGTGAATGGAGGGAATAACTAATATAGCTAACTTAAACATTGCAAACCTAACCTATATATATATATATATTATAATATTAATAATATTATATATAATATTGCATAAAAAGCAAATGTAGCTTTCTGGGAAAAGCTATCCTAGTGTGGCCGGATGAATTGATTTCTACATAAATGGATTGCTAGTCCCTGGTGGTTTCAATGTTAGCTGGTCATGTTCTGCACTAACAATCCATTAGCATTGCATGCGCTGTTCGATTTTTCAAGTTTCCATGTGAATGCCGACATGGTAGCATTATGCAAAGAGTTTCCTTTCACAAATTACAGATGCAGCCAATCTCCATTTTAAATGTAGATGATATGAGGGGGGGGGGGAGGCAGCAAGAAAAGTTGGTATTTTGTTAACCTTGAGCTTCCTCGTTCTCTACTTTTATTTGGAAAACGAAACCAGACAAAAACTGCCTTTTTTATGAGTCCCTTCAGGAGGGAACACTTCTTTCGATATACGATCTTTCACAAGGGTCGTTGAGACAGTTGTTCTTTAAAAATGTGAAGAAGGTCGATGTAAAATATATTAATGTAATACCATTTACATGTTAAATTCAAACAAGCCTTTGGCACTTCAGTTTGACCACATAGATTTTGCTGTGTAAGGATTCTAAGTGTATTTTATTAAATTAGTATTTAGATGCAAAATAATAATGCAAGTTCAGTAATTGGAGAGATCAAGTCTTTGGGATAAATGCAATGATGTAATGTGGATTTGAACATTAAATATTTAACATGAACAAATGGCCTCTTCCTTTGTCTTCTTCTATAGATAGTACTTTTTAGTGTTCATTATGATGGTAGAGATTTAAGCTTTCAGCCTTACTTTGTGGAAATTGTAATACTAGCCTTTTAAGTTGAGCAGATTGAGTCAAAATTAAATGACCATTGCAAACATGACTGACACTCTTTTTCTTAACAGGATTTGAGGCTCATGGTGGAGCTGCCACACCCCACCCTCCTTCATGGAGTCCCCCCCCCCCTTCATCCCCTCCACACACACACACACACACACACACCTCAAACACATGAATACACAGCACTTAGATGAGACAAACAGCCACTAAGCTTGGAAGAAGTGCCATCACCTCTTGTGGCACTCTGGGTACCAGCGATGTCACAACAATTGTGCCACCGCACTCGGCGGGACATTTCCAAAGGAGGAATTCCTCCTCCTCATGGATGCTGAGGCCTATGGTTGTTTGTCCTTGCTCTATCCTTTTACATGCTGAACATCAAGCAAGGAAGCAACATCTACCATTTTTATAGTCTTTGGTCTGACTCGGCCGGGATTTGAATCGCCGACCTCCAGACTCGTAGCAGATGTTCTAACCATTACGTGACCGAGTCTGGTAACCAATGCACCATTAACTATATTGTTTGTGCTCCTTGCAGGCAGCAGCATGGCCGATCGGCTAGACTTGAAGGCAGAGCTGGAGAGGAAAAAGCAGCGTCTTGCTCAGATCCGTGAGGAGAAGAGGCGCCGAGAAGAGGAACGCAAACGCAGAGAGGTGTGAGAGACAACTTGTCTTGGTAACATTTCTTATCAGTGCAGTCCTGGGCATGGCTGTGGAATTCCTGCCAAATTCCTATTTGAAATTTTTTATAGCAGTGTGAAACCTATATCCTTTTGGGCCATCTACATATTACAGTATTCAAAATGTGGAATGTTTAACCCGCCATCCCCCCCCCCCCCCACACAACACACACACACACACACACACACACACACACAACACACACACACACACACTGCTCTAAATTTCCATACGTTCTGCTCCTCACTTTTGGACACTTCCTCCTTTTCCTTTTATATCACTAAATACACTTCCTTTTTATCTTGATTGAACATTTCCCTTGCTTTTCTCATCACAAATATTTCTAATTGTTCATAACCTCCTTCACCCTTTTTTACATACTGTCACAAAACCCAAGGTTCTTTAATCAAATGATGTGCAACCCGCAAGCGACTGTCGTCAAAACATGTAAAAAAAAGCACAAACGAAACGATAAACGCACTGACATGCACTGTATTTACAGAAAAGTAAATAATAACTGGATTTTCTTATCTCTGCTCTCCCCTCTCACTCTGCTTTCCCATTTATCTCTCTATATATTACTAAAACTCTCTTCTTGTATGTATGTATGTATGTATGTATGTATGTATGTATGTATGTTCCCAAAATACAGCCAAAACAGTACAAGATAGCGCAAAAATTTTAGGGCCACCTTACTCACCATTCTCCTGCGGTGTGCAGTCTTAAGTTTTGTTCAAATCTGGCAACGAAAAAAATTATTTAAAAATCAATTCCTGATTCAGTCAAGTCCTCTTCGGGAGAATTTGATCAATGCAAACAACCTCCGCGGTAATAGTTCGCTGGAGCTATCTTTTTTTTAATGATTTTTTTAATCAACCGCTGTCACAATGGGAACCCAACAGGTTCATGGATCATCTAGTATATTACTAAAACTCATCTTGTATGTATGTATATATGTATGTATGTATGTTCCCAAAATACAGCCAAAACGGTACACGATAGTGCAAAAATTTTAGGGCCACCTTACTCACCATTGTCCTACGGTGTGCAGTATCAAGTTTCGTTCAAATTGGGCAACGAAAAAAATTATTTAAAAATCAATTCCAGATTCAGTCAAGTACTCTTCGGGAGAATTTGATCAATGCAAACAACCTCAACGGTATAGTTTGCTGGAGATATCTTTTTTTTTTCTTGAAATGATTTTTTTCATCAACCGTTGTCACAACGGGAACCCAACGGGTTCACGGGTTGTCTATATATACTCATAGCAGGAACATTCTCAAAAGTCCCTCCCGTGACAAAGTACTCATAATTACTGGATGGTTCTATATCCAGAAGTAAGCAGAAATTCTCCTAATTCATGCAGTCTGTCCACACAGCTTAAAGTATATCTACAATATTATAACTTGTCACCTTTTTAATCTACTCAACTTCGAGAACAAACATTACAGATTCATACATGATGTACTGTATAATTACCCAACACACGCGAAGCGAAAAGATGGGTTAAGCAATTGGTTTGTGTCTGTCCGTCTGATCAGTTTATGATCGAGGAACAAGCTATTTCAATTGGATGTTATATTTTGAACACGAATCACAACATGAATAGGAAGACAAGTTTACCGTTTTATCGTATTTTGGCTCTGAATTCATCCCGATCCCACATGCGCAGAAAGGAGTGAGATAATTTTTTTTTTACCCTGTCTCCCTGCCTGGCAGTATAACAAAATTGAAAATCATTCCAAGTCGGAAATTTACTGTTTTTAAGAACGCTATAAAGGATACAAACAACAGTCATGTGGAACTAATGTAATGTGTTAGATAGAGTGATGTAATCCAGGCAAAAATAGCATTCCTTTCCTGCAGACAACTGTAGTATGAGGTGTCACCACGCTATATATCGATATATAGCATGAGAGAGCATGGCATGTGCATTGGGGTGAATAAGAGGCCTCCAATTATATGGATATGTCCTTTACTGATTGACACTGCATTATGTGGTCATTAATAAAGCCTCCTTCTCCTAAATTGCAACTTGACATCAATTAAGGGTACAGTTTGACCAAATTTTGAAGTTAAGGTCTCGAACCATATTTTCCCAATTACCCACTAAGTTTGCACATCACGGATTTGTGGTTCACAGGGATTTTCAAGAATGTAACCCTTGCAAATGGCAAGGCCCTCCTGTGTACACTTGAACACTGCGCATTCAACTCTCTAGTTTGTTCTGTATTAAGTCATAGGTTATACAGCGTTAACATCGCACTGAACAATTCGTAAAGACTTTATCATCCATGATGATTGGAAGAATTTTGTAACTGCAGATGGTGCGAAACCAGAAGAACAAATTATAGTCTGAAGTCTGAAGAACAAATTAGAGTCTGAAGAACAAATTATACCCAGACTTGCAATCTCGTGGTGGTGAGAGGACCTTGAATTGAGTCTTTGCATTAGACAAGCTACAATCACAAAGCTTTGGCCTCTACACATCAATCAGTGTCAGATGCAATGCAGTTGATGTGGTGAAAACTTGGGATCCTTTGCAGTCGCATGTCTGTTATTATGAAAAAGTAAATTTTTTTTTCCTTTCTCTACAGGATTGAGGCTCATGGAAGAGCAAGGAGATGGAGAATATGAACTAACAGCATGACAAGGGAGCAACTCTTGGACACATTGAGCAAGACAATGAATGAACAGGAAAAGTGGGTAGAGAGAGAGAGAGAGAGAGAGAGAGAGAGAGAGAGAGAGAGAGAGAGAGAGAGAGAGAGAGAGAGAGAGAGAGAGAGAGAGAGAGAGAGAGAGAGAGAGAGAGAGAGGAATCGCAACCAGCAAGTAAGAGAGTTAGATTAGCAAGGCTTAGTCACGGGAGGGGCATCGGAGGGGTGACATAAGATGGCGGTGCATAACCTGCTTGGAGCCACAGAGGGAGGAGAAGGATAATACAGCCCTTGAAGGTTGTTTCACATAAACGAGAACTGAATCACAAAACGGTTGGGGTGTTTGTGTACTCAACTTGGATTTTGGAGGTTTAACCAGGAGAGGGTTGCTGGAAGAATATGTACATTATTGACATATTGTGGAGGGTCAGATGGCTAAGAGAGCAGAGGGAGTTAAACTGGAGGAGAGCTTTGCGCAGCGGTTTCTTGACAATTGTCACTAGAGGTTCATGGTCGGTCTGCACCTCAGTCTTGTATGTGTGGATATAGTGGTGAAACTTCTCCAAGGTAAATATCACCCTAACATCTCTTTCTCAATCTGGGCACATTATCTTCAGCAGGGGACAGTAAATGAAATGAATATATGACCAGCTGGCCATCCTGCATCAGACAGGCTTCCAGGCTGGTTGATGATGCATCAGCATGCAGAACAGATGGTCTTCACGGTTCCAATAATTTGAGCACTGGCGCAGATGAGACGGCTTGTTTTAGCCCGCTGAATACTGCTGTCTGCTCCAGATGCCATTGCCACTGTGAATCTTTCTTCAACAAATTCTGAAGTGGGGTTGCAATTGACAACACGTCAGGAATGAAATGCGATCAGTAGTTGATCGTGCCCAGAGCATGCTGTAAGTCAGTCTTGCTTGTTGGCATTGGCATATCCACAATGTCTTGGACCTTTTCCTGATCTGGTGTTAAACCATCAGCAGAGACAACATGTCCCATGAACCTGACCTCTGATACCTGACATTGGAGCTTCTGCCAGTTAAATTTCACTCTGCTGGCTCTAGCCCGATCAAGGAGTTTCCTGAAGCTCTCATCATGCCAAGCTTCATCACTGTCAGTGATGATCATATCATCAGCGATAAAGTGTACACTTTCAATATCTCTGAACGTACATTCATTGCTATTCTGCAACACTTCATTTGTGGAACAAAGTCTGATTGGTATGGGCGAACAACCCTACCCCACCCTACAAACACATCTGCGAAATCATGCATGACTTCACTCAGCTTGAGTAGTGCGTGTTGAGCATGAACAGAACACACACTTACATAGTCATTCTTAGCACCGAGTTGAATAAAATCAAGGTGAACACTTGCTTTTAACCCCAGAATTGGTGGTGCCGAAGTGTCAACAATGTAGAATTCAAAGTTCCCTTTTCGCTGCCGGCTTTGGAGAATCAGTCAGTCTTGCTTTTGTGGGTCATCTTATGTCCCACATTCACAGTCAGTTGCAGAAGATTTCCAGACCTCAGGCTTCATCGGTAATTTGTCCAAAAAGGATGAGATGGCATGACGCATATATGCACTCCAGTATCCAGTTTGACTTTCATTTTAGCTCCTTCTGTTGATATGCATGCATAGCAGTTGTCACTCAGCACTGCCGAATCAAGGCCGTCAAATGAATAGCAAATCTGTTTCATCTACCGAATTGTCCACCTCTTGTGTGTCCATGCGAAGAGTGTAGACTGACTGTCTGGGATTGGACCTACATATTCTTTGAAAATGACCCTTCTGTCCACAGTTGTTACATTCTTTAACGATGGCAGGGCAGTCGTGCTCCCTTCTCTGCTGGTATGCACATTTAGGGCAAGTGTACTATTGAGCCGTAGTTTGGCATTATCGTGAGATTCTCGACCGCGAGTACCACGTCCCGTAAACACTGCGTCATTATCACGAGCACGGCGTCTCACAAACCTTATGATTCTTCTGTGCAGCTCGTTTACCTCCAGCAGCATCTTGCACATTGACTGTGTTTGTATTTGTGTGCAGATTGCTTTAGCGACTCGGTAAATCTCCATGGCTTTGGCAAGGTCTAGGTCCATTTCACCTAAAATACACTCTTTGGTCCGCAGATCAGACATTCCGAAAACGATTTTATCCGGAATCATGTTGTCCACCTCAGTAAACTCCCACGATTTGGCCAACGTTCATAGATCCATCAGGTAATGGCCGAAGGATAGCCCATCCTGATTTTTGGTCTCACAAAAGTGTCATTCGTACACCTGATTCTTTCAAGGGTTGCAGTACTCTGAATTTTTTTTTATCACTTCTGACCGTACCTTACTGTCTAATGCGGGGTTGAACGAAAACATGTTGTAGACCTCAATTGCTTCCTTACTCTCCACCCCAGAGGCCTGTCCTGAAGCCTCTAAAAACCGCTCAAATTACAGGGAACAGCAGCACCAGTTATCGCTGGGGTTTGTGTCGTGTAAAGGGACGTATGGTGGTGGCTTGAATAGCTCCATATTCACATGAAATCAATCTTCACGGCCACCGCTGCCACCATGTAGTAATTAGACTAACATACAGGCGTGAGCGCCAGGTTTATTAATGAATGGTCATGGAACAGGAAGTGACATACAGAGATCCTGTAAAACTAAATCTACAACATCTAGTGGACACACAACAGATTTCATGACTTTTCTTGCAGTTGGAAGCAGGTTTCCTGATCTGTACTTGAGAGTATCAGTTGTTGCACCCTTCCTTTGTATAGGAATGATGTTTGCTGACCTCCTGGCAGATTGTAGGCAGGCAAAAGAGAAGGAAGGACATGTTAAATAGAGCACACAGAAGAAGCAAGAGCAGCAGTGCAGAATCTGAGAACATTGGGACCAGTGTGACCACTCCTCATTTTCATAAATCCCAAGGTGAGCCAATGAAAAAAGCCAAGGAGTGGTCACACTGATTGGGACTGATGCCATTGTCAAAGCAGTGTTCAGGATGGACTGATGTGAGAAGGACACAAAGTCCCGTAGACAGTGGATCCTGGGGCGTAACCTGCAGACAGAACAAGCTCAGAGGCGGATTAAGATTTTTTTGGGGGCCCTGGGCACAAAAAATTTTTGGCCAAAACGCCCCCCCCCCCCCCACAAAAGAAAACTCTTCGTTATTTCACCCCAAAAAAGAGGACTCCGTGTTATTGTCACACTCGCTTAGTCGATGTTGCTTTAGACTCGACTGCAAAAAATCCTGAGGCATTCCCATGCTTTATTGCCTTTTTCCCCTTGGGATTTTTTTTAACAATGTTATGGTATTTCAGTACCAATCAGCTTGTTCTCACTTGCCAATACAGCCGTTCCTGAGCAACAGTTTCATTGGAGTGCTTGCTTGAGTGCTTAAGCCACTTGTGAGCACTGTACAAGTTGATTGGCAATGGTAAACACCCCGGCACTTGCAGGGATGTGTTGTTTACTAAGTTTTTATTTTCTTACTTTTTTTGTACATGGAGACGAGACTTGTGGAAGAGCTAAAAGTTTCTTGTAGAGTCCTCACCAAGTGGCTTCGGCATTCAAGTTAAGCAGTCCAACAGAACTATTGTCAAGGAATAGCTGGCTTAGCAAGCGATAGCTAGCTGATTGGTGATTTAACACACCTCAGCACATGACACCGAAGACCCTTTTCTGGTTCCGCCGCTCGTGCAACGAAAAAAGTTAATTTCGGGTGATTTTCACCATTTTTGCTGTCGTTGAGTTATTTTCGCTTTTCAGCACCGCCGGGGTCGGTTCGTTTCATCCTCGGGACAGGTGTTCTGATTTTAAAAACCGCAACATTCCGCCGTGCACTTGGGACAGTCCATTTGCTCATGAGGGGATGTTTTGTGATCGTACAACAAATTGTGGCGTGGATTTGTTAAACAATATCGATATGTATTAATATTAGGAATTATACAAATTTTGATTTTTGATGCAATTGTAAACATTAAACGTAGTTATTAATGCACTTGCTTTCTCTACTAACCTTATCCCCTAATTTTGTAATAGTCCCGTTGAGTTAAACATCAGGGGAAAACACTTTTTTCATCGATTCATCACGTCACAATGATTTCTTTCTCCCTTTGCACTGCGTTTATTACCACTCACAAGTTATGTTTTGTCCGCAAAGTGAGATCCCACACTCGGGGTCTGTCTCAAGACATTGTGAACCACATTCAGTGTTATTGCATGGGGTCATGAATGACCCTCTCACTGCCTCTGCCTTTCAACCCAGGTTGAGCTCGCGGGGCCCCCCTTGAGCTCGGGGCTCTGGGCAGGGGCCCTGCATGCTCGTGCGTTAATCCGCCACTGCAAGCTTGGTTGTGTACTTGAGATTTGGAGGCAAACACAGATTTAAGATGTTCTGCATTCTCTTTGGCAGAGTCTCCTGATATTTTGTATGCATGCACAGCATTTAAGGTTAACTTTTTAATGCTTTTGATGCAGGCTGAATTGAAGAAAGAACCACAGACTGAAGAGTCAGATCTGGAAAGAAAGAGAAGGGAGACTGAGGCTTTTCTACACAGTATTGGAATTCCAGCGGAGCCCCCTTTAGGTATGTTTTACTTCTTAGACGAAAGCTTTTACAATGACTTTGTAAATTTGAACGACAAACTGGACACCTTTTTGGCTGCACTACATGTACTGTACATATGTAACTAGTGCAGTATTGTTATTGCCAGTGAAGTATTTGTAGTTTCTGCAAATCATTGTAGTTTTTCACCTCAATTATATCAGCTTTTTTGCCCATTTCGTGTTTGGAAGAAGAGCAATTGCTTACTCAAATAATCAGATTACCCAACTAATATATAATCAGAAAATCTGGGCTTTTCATGGCTTTTCTTCACTCGGAAAGCACCAGAAAAAATTAGTTTATTTGCATTAATGAGAAGTTGCAAGTGGTGAAACGATGCACACACAATGAAATGTTTAACAAACAAATGATGGCAAAACATTGAACAAAGTTGGACAAACATTGCATTTAAATTATTGAGTTGCGTAGGGGGCTGATTTCTATGGCGAAGGGCCTCAATAAGTTCAGTCCACTCAAACGTTTGGCCCTCACTATCAGCCGTGATCTTTCCATGGGTAAACCACATATCTAAGTTGGCCTCCAAAGCCAGTTGGCAACTGGGCGACCTCCATCGTGCAAAGTCTTTCCTCGGCACATCTGAACTTTTATTTACCTCCAAGGCCTTCAACCACAACTTGACAGATTGCTGCTCTCCCCTCTGGGCCGGCTCCCCATCTCATACGTTGCTTACCTTGACGTCGTGAAAACCAAGACCTTCATAAGTCATTGGAATCTCCCACAATGAAGCTGAGTCTCTGGGCATTATTTCTGCAGGGTGGCAGTATCCCTTTCTGATAGAATTCCGAAAATGCAGAATCACTGCTCACCTCCACTCGTTCACAGCACTTTTTCTTCTTCTTCCATTAGTTCTATGTTCTAGCTCCTCCATGAGCCTCAACTCATTGCACAAAAACGTCCTGTTTCTTGTAAATTTTTGTAAATGTTTTTTTTCTAGTTGGATTATCATTTTCCCCCAAGCCTTTTTCCCCTCTCAACAAGATAGGATATTCAGAGCATGTTCAGCTTGGAACATTTACCATTTATCCCCATCCTCTTATTTGATGAACAGAACAATGTCTTTGTTAACTTTGGTTCAGTGCACATACCTGTGGATGACATGTAGTTTGAAAAAAGGAAAAGTATTTAACTGAAAAAAAGCAATGTAGTGATAATCATTTGCTCAAATATCAACTGCAACAATATTCTTTAAAATAAAGTGATGAAATATTTGTTGAATATGCTGGAGTGAAATTGATGAGCGTTAACAGGGAGGACCTCTCCGGTTTGTATTTCTTCGGAACAAACATGTACTGGGTATTTGGTACACGATTGAACCCTCTGGGGTATAGAATTATCTATGAGTCATTCGTTACCTCCACCACCAAGAGTGTATGAAGGTTATGTTTTCACCCCTGTTTGCTTGTCTGTTTATGATATCTCAACAAGTTCTGGGCAGATTTGGACAAAACTTGGTGGACAGGTTTGGTGTGTGACACGGACGAATTGACTCCATTTTGGTGAAGCTCCGGACACTAGTATTTAAGTGATTCTTCACCATTGAGAGATTGGGCCAAAAACAACATATAGCACAGTATCTCAAAAAGTTGGGGACAGATTCGGATGAAACTTGGTGGAAAAGTTGGGTATTTGACAAGGACAAATTCGTTAGATTTTGGTGAAAATCGGGATCCGGATCTGGATACTAGAATTTTTAAAGTGATTTTTCACCATTGAGAGATAGGGCGAAAAACGATATGTAGCACGATATCTCAAAAAGTTATGGATGGATTGGGACAAAACGTGGTCGATGAGTTGGATATGTGACAAAAACGAGATGAGAAGATTTTGGTTAAGGACCAGAAGCAGATCCAGCCTATCAGTGGGAGACAAACCGTAAACTGTTCAGCCTGACAGAGGTACGCTCTCTACCGAGTACCGTTCTCGTTAGCTCACCTGTTCGAAGAACAGAGCTATAGCGATACCCCCGGCGTGAGCGTCAGCGTGAAAATGTTAAAGTTTTTGGTGCAAGTTATTTTTTCCTTTCTAATGTTTTTATCTACCACACTTTTTTATACGCCCATATATATATATATCGGGCGTATAATGTGATACCTGTCGTCCGTCCGTCCGTTCTGTCTGTCTGTCTGTCCGTCCGTCCGTCCGTCCGTCCATCCGTTCCTGTCCGCACTCTAACTCCAAAGTTTTCAACTTTCACGTTTCATATTTGGTACATAGGTACAGACTGTGGAGACGGTGTGTCGTGACATATGTTCGTCATCTAAAGTGGTTGCCATGGCAACCAGGATGCTGTTTTCCATCCGTTCCTGTACACTCTAACTCCCAAAGTTTTCAACTTTCACGTTTCATATTTGGTACATAGGTACAGACTGTGGAGACGGTGTGTCGCGACATACGTTCGTCATCTAAAGTGGTTGCCATGGCAACCAGGTGCTGTTTTCCATGTAGTAGCACAATTCTGTATATACCTTCTTGTTCGGGCGTATATTGTGCTCACTTGTGCTCTTGTTACTGATTTCAATATACAAATACATATATTGCTTTAAAATTATTTGGATCAGACTTCACTGCATGCTTTATAAAAAATATTAATTATTAGACTAGTCTTTTAAAAATGATAAATGTATAAACAGGCGAGCATAGGGTGGCTTTGACACCAACTCTGGTTTTATATTTACTGGCAGAGTACCCATTCTATGGGTGATCTTGTTCCGACCATGCAACACGTTCTTCTGATGCATACCTTTATTTGGGCAGTGTATAGGAAACTGACAGCTCTGTATAAGCAAAAATAAAAATAAATCCCGTTTACGTGTATGAAGCAAAAACATGCCGACTGCTTATAATTCAAAACACCTCACTGCACTGGAAAATGTGGGGACAGGAATACTGGTTCTGTAAATGGTGAAGACTTGTAATACCCTCCCCCACCTGGAGGCGGTGCTACACGATACACATTTACATAGAAAATTTGCGTCCTGCTCCCTTCACCCCCCATCCCCTCCAAGATCACCTGTAAAGATAAAAACACACTAATTGGGGTCATGCTGATCCTATGTAGCAAGCCTGGATGTAATCAGCCCAGAACTGGAGGAGGAGTAGCACGACAAACAAACAAACACCGGTCTATGAATTCGGGCTAAACATGTACGTGCCAATAATTGAACCTCAAAGCCATTCTTTACGAAGGCAACATATTTTGAGCAACATACTACAAACACCAAATTAAAGTAAGGATCAAGGCATTTGCAGCTTCTTATTTATTTATTTAATGAATAAACGAATGAGCCATTGATAATTGTATACCCCGTTAAAGATGTTTATGTTTATATGTTTATATGTAAATACTGTATAATCATCACACGTCAAAGTTGCATTATTATACAAAAAAATGAAGGTTGCACGCAGCTGTTTTGCTATGCAATTTTATTGCACGCCACTTTATATTGTTCATAAGACAATGTTTGCATTTTCTTTTTGCCT
>CM068956.1:37274713-37285917 GCA_035128595.1 Eptatretus atami | reverse complement strand
TGCATGTTTTTGATTTTGTTGTTTTATGTTAACTCTGCAAAATAATGATGTTGGGACAATGCATTCTTATACATCCTGGTTTCAAACTTTATAATGCTGTCTATTTTTCCTGCCAAGGGAAACACAGGGACATTCTATCCTCAAGCATGGCTTATACACAGCCTAGAACTTCTAATTTGACTTCAGACCTCCTGCTTAAGCTAATTTCTTGATCCCATCTGTATTTTGGTTCGCATTGAGGGCTAGTGCAGGTTGTATGCACTATTCTTGATAAATCATGGTAACATATCCAAATAGAATGAGAAGATGAAACTGTTGGTATTCAATTTCCACCGAGCTCCATTTCAGGTTTTACACTCAGAGTAGAATTGTGGTGCTAATTAAATGAATGACATTTAAACTGAGGATGTGTTTAGAAACAGCGCGCATTACTCAGTCTTGAAAATTTTGGTGTACCAAGAGCTTGTCCGCAATACATGTTGCTGTCCTTCCTTGCATGAATGATGATGTGGAAGGCAGAAATAATTAAATTAAGGCTGTAGACACGGCATATGTTCGCATAGCCGTAGAACTTCTCACCTGTAGTTCGTGTGTGTGTTTAAGGTTCGGAGTCATTAAATGTCCCAGCAAAGGTGACGGAAGATTGTGCTCATCGAGATAACTCTGTTGTGTCCAATGTATTTATTCTCCTACGTGGAACCTGATAGGGTCGAGCAGGATAGGAAAGTGGAGGGGTGATACAGCACATTCTGGGGTTTGTGAGTGTCCTCGTGGTGGTGGTGTGGAGACTAGTTCAGCTTCAGGTGGAGATTTCTGTGGCCTGATTGGTAGAACCCCTAGAGGTGGAGACTTGTTAGGGCTTCAGAGCGGGGATTCCTGAGGACCTCAGACTTCGATTAGTGAAACCCCTTGTGTCTCTGTTTGTGTTTGTCTTTGTGTGGTGTGTTGACGATGCATTGACGACATAGGTTTATGTTTTCTCGGGTTTATTGCATAGATTCATGTTCCAAGCATATGTATTTTATAGATGTACACACATACATACATATTCTATATAGATACATATATTTTAATGATGTAGATGCATTTTTATAGTTTGTACTTTATAGATGCAGTCATGTTATAATAGTATGTATCTTATAGATGTGCTCACATTGCAATAGTATGTACTTTATTGACATACTCAATTGAAAAAACATAACGTGTCATACTGTCTACTACCAGATGGTGTTTGTGGCCTACGTTCGCACACTATATGTGGACAGACAGACAGACAAGCAAAATAACCTAAATGCACTACAAGAAGTTTATTATCATGCCGGCTACCATGAGCTGAAAGTTGTAATCACCAAAATGACAGGATTAATTAAGCAAATTAATGATAAATCATAGTAAATCAAGCAGAGCACCAGTTGAATCAATAGTTGAAAGTAAATGAAAGCCTTTTCTCCAAAACAGAGTTCATGTGATTGGATTGCTTCTGTTGAGGGCATGCCTGGCCAATTGTTCTTGTTCTTGAGTCACCAATGCTATCAAATTTCCCATCAGACCTCATGGGAACATATAAGACAAAAACCTTTTTTTTAATTACAAAACCAATTGTCTTCGCAAAAGTTTTTGAAACATTTGATGGATTGTTACATTGAAATATTAGAATAATAATAAACGCAAAGTGTTTGCTAAAACTACTGTTTTGCTGATGGGTACAGCTAGCTATGTTATTAATGCAACGTTCTCTCTTTAGTTAAGTAAGAGTTATTCGATTAAATGTAACTACAATAATGTTATTAAAAGGGAGCCCAACTCGATTAGAGGTTTCTATATTTGCGTAAGTTTGAGTTCTCTTTCGCATTCACAGAGTGAATGTTTCGTTGAACTTTGGCACGTTTCGGCGAACGTAGTTTGTAAAATTCAACATTGGCTCGATGGGGAACTTATAAAGTGTTGCAAGCAGAATTAAAAATATATATTATTACGAATAAATTATTGCATCATCCTCCCTAATATGATCTTGTGAGATTGAACTACTCTTATGTAGCAGTGTTTATGCAAGGTAGCAATTTGCAATGATATTAAATTTAAAATTAAGTTCGAAATTTCCAGGATAGCAATGTGAAATTGAATCAGAAAGCGAATGAGCCACAAGTTTAAATTAACAACAGCTTTACCAAAAGTCATGTTCTTTGTCCTTTCCCATCATTCTTTTTTGTTTCTAACTGTTTCTAAACTTTGTGTTCTGAAAATTCTGCTCATCCACTTTTCTCGTGTTCTTTTAAGGCCAGGAGTGAAACTGACACACTAAATAATACTTACCTGCTAACTTATGGAGTATTGGATAAATTTGTATGGATGATAAAGAGTACCGACAATGGAATATAAATGCAGTGTAATAGGCAACAAGAAGTTGTCATCTGAATTTGAGGTTACTACAGAGTTCAAGCAAGGTTGTATGTTTTTCTTTAATGATTTTCGTAGTGTTGGACTGGGTGTTGTGAAAAACAATGGATAGAGAGTAGAGAAGGAGTAGAGAAGTAGTAAAAAATTTAAACTGTTGTGAAAATTTTACGACGTACTTGCCGTATGACACACCTCCGCATGGATGGGAATAAGTTGTACGCACGATATGCGATCGTTGACACACATCAACACACGTTACTTGTACGTTACTCATAAGTCGAAACACGTCAAGGTAATGGTTAGCTCAGTGTTCCAGACTCCTGGTTTTTTTTTTCTTCGGTATGACGGTGTTCAGTGTACATGCGGTTATGATTTAAATCGTTGAGCGGCAGCCTATAAATTATATTATATTATAACGGCACTAGAAATCGAGGTCAAAATCACCATCATACCGAAGAAAGGAAGAAAAAAAAAACCAGGGAGTCGGAACACTGACGCAACCATTACCTTGAGTGTTTCGACTTATGAGACTTACAAGTAACGTGTGTCGATGTGTGTCACCGATCGCGTAACGTGAGTACAACACGTTACTCATAGGTTAGAAATAAGTTTCGGGTACGCTAAACATTACCTCGACGTGTTTCGACTTATGAGTAACTCACAAGTAACGTGTGTCGACGTGTGTCAACGATCGCGTGACGTGCCTACAACTTATGGCCAGCGTTATGCGGAACGTGTGAGTCATACGCTGGCATAAGTCTTAAAATTTCAAGCATGGAAATTTGAGGACAACCGAAAAGTACAACGTTTAAAGCCAGCGCAACGACGTATGGCAGTGTTTTTCAGCGTGCTCTCAATGTTATCAAAACTTACCCATAACGTATTCGACGTGTACCAGCGTTTTAGACAAATTTCCAAAAATCGGCATAAGCTGGCTAAAACGTCAAGGTGTGACTGGGCCTTTACACATGGAGGATCAAACCATAGTGAAAATAACAATATACTGGGAACCTGAGGGAAGAAAAGGGTTGGACGCCAAAAGGGGCCAGGGATGTTCCACTGAGAAAGAAGTGAAAGTAACCAAGAATAAAATTTGAACATTGGCCCAAGATCGTAAGTGGCAAAACTTCATAAGATGCTCCACATGCCAGGTGGCATGGTTGGGTAATAAATGAGCAATAAGCAAACAGCTAGTTAAAATAGCTACACACCTTTAATTCAATGCTTTGCACACCTGCATGTGAAGAACAAAAAAAAAACCATAATGATTTTATTTATTTCGGCCATGTTTATCCTACCGCACCAACGCCAGGTTTTGGCCACGTTTTTCAGATGTTGTTTCACTCTGAACTTATGACCGGAAGATGGTATCGAGTTGTGTGATGAGGAAGGAAAGAAAATGCGAGGGAGTTTTGCTGTTTTGATTTTCTTTAAAGTAGTAATGTTGAATTTATAGAGAAAATGACATTGTGAGCACCTTCGTTTAGCTGAGTAACAAGATTGGTCCAGCTTGGAACTATTAATTTTGGGAAAAATGTTGGTGGGGTTGTTCAGACCATTTTAAGTCATTCCATTTTATTCACTCTTTGTTTTTATGGCGAGTCAATTATGATGTTTTTTTTATTAACGAGCTCTCATATCGAGTTCAATAATAACTATTCCATAAAGCCACTGAGTGCACTCAAATGGCTTTTATAATGTACATTCAGTATTTTACAGTTTTCTGAATATTTCCCGAGATTGTTTCCAAAAAGCATAATTCACAACATTCACGAGTCAACAATGAAAAAAAACATTTTTTTACATGGAGAGATAAAGAAAATTCATGTTAATAAACTTGAAATTGCTTATATCACAAAATAATTATTTTCTGAATAAAGACGAGTATTTCGGGGAAGGTATCCCAGTCCCGGAGGTGTGTGTCTGGAGATCAATATTGATCTGATTTATCATCAACACCTTTTCAACACTAAAATGTAAATGTAACAACATTATCTACATATAAAAGGAGCCATGTTTGCGTGTGTGCATGCATGAGAGTTCCACCCATTGGATAGAAATCTTGCCTGACTCCACCCACACTTTCTATATTTTACCCTTTAGAACCATTTAGAACTAGAAGGGCACTCGGTAGAGCGCATACCTCTGCCACGTAATACTTGATCCACAAGAACATATCAGTCCCAATCCATTTTTGAAATATCAGTACTCTATCGTTTTTGACCCAATCTCTCAATGGTGAAGAATGACTTTAAAAAGTCGAGTAGCCGGATCCTGATCTTCACCAAAATTAAACCGTTTCTTCCTTGTCAAACCCCGAAACTGCCCACCAAATTTCATCCAGATCCGTTCACAAATTTTTGAGATATCCCATACACAATCAAACAAACAAACAAACAGAGAGGGGTGAAAATGTAACCTCCTTCGCCTTCGGTGGTGGAGGTAATTACACTTTAGAACCCATTATAATTACCCTTTAGAACCCTATCGAATTTACCACTATAGAACGTTGAACCCATTTGAATTACCCTTTGGAAGAACCCTTTAGAATTACCCTTTCAAACCCTTTAAAATTTACACTTTGGATCTTGAATCCATTAGAATTACCCTTTAAAACCCTTTAGAATTTACACTTGGACTTGAATCCATTAGAATTACCTTTTAAAACCCTTTGAATTACACTTGGATCTTTGAAGCCATTAGAATTAACCTTTAGAACCAATTAGAATTTCCCTTTAGAATCCATTAGAATTACCCTTTGGAAGAACCCTTTAGAATTACCCTTTAAAACCCTTTCGAATTTACACTTTGGATCTTTGAATCCATTAGAATTAACCTATAGAACCAATTAGAATTTCCCTTTAGAATCAATTAGAATACATGAGAATTACCCTTTAGAATCCATTAGATTTACCCTTTAAAACCCTTTAAGAATTTACACTTTGGATCTTTGAAGCCATTAGAATTAACCTTTAAACCAATTAGAATTTCCCTTTAGAATCCATTAGAATTACCCTTTGGAAGAACCCCTTAGAATTACCCTTTAAAACCCTTTCGAATTTACACTTTGGATTTTGAATCCATTAGAATTAACCTATAGAACCAATAGAATTTTCCTTTAGAATCAATTAGAATTACCCTTTGGAAGAACCCCTTAGAATTTACCTTTGGATGTTTGAATCCATTAGAATTAACCTTTGAAACCAATTAGAATTCCCTTTAGAATCAATTAGAATACATGAGAATTACCCTTTAGAATCCATTAGAATTACCCTTTGGAAGAACCCTAGAATTACCCTTTAAAACCCTTTCGAATTTACACTTTGGATCTTTGAATCCATTAGAATTAACCTTATAACCAATTAGAATTTCCCTTTAGAATCAATTAGAATACATGAGATTAACTATAGAACCAATTATAGAATTATCCTTTAGAATACATTAGAATTACCCTTTGGAAGAACCCTTTAAAACTTTTGAAACCATTATAATTTCCCTTTAGAACGCTTTAGAATTTACCCTTCAGAACTTTGAACCCATTATAATTACCCTTTAGAACCCATTATTACCCTTTATAACCCATTGTAATTACCCTTTAGAACGCACTATAATTAGCCATTAGAACCCATTATAATTACCCTTTAGAAGCCATTATATTACCCTTGAGAAGCCATTGCAATTACCCTTTATAACCCATTGCAATTACCCTTTAGAACCCATTATAATTACCCTTTAGAATGCATTATATTACCCTTTGGAACCCATCAGAATTTACACTTTCGAACCCTTTCTCTCAAGCAGCACTTTAACTGTAGAGGTTTTGCAGGTTTGCTCTTATTTCTAACTATTTTCTTTGAAAATTGCGATGGGTTTCTGTGAAGTCGGTGATAGCATGATAGGGGAGCAGAAAGCATTACATATCCGCTGTTTCGACGTGCTCATGCCCGTTTGCTTTTATGAGCAGGAGGAGGGTGGGAGTAAAGATGGGACAACTTTGGAAGCGGGAGGTTGAGGTTTTGGGACTGGGGGCGGGGGAGGAGGTGTGGACAGCGAAGATGAGACAGAGTTTGGAGGGGGAGGTTGAGCCTTTTTTGTTGAAGAGTTATCAGAATCGCATGTGTAAGTTTACTCAGTACAAATATAATTGTGACTGTGTATGTGATTGTATGGGGGTGATGCAACGACCCTACGATTCATGGGCTTGTTACGATTATAGCAGCAAACCAATGTCTGCTACAACACGGTCTCCAGTTTGTCCTGTTCCTAAATATCTCATGAGGAGTCAGTAAGAACACATTTCGAATATTTTTGGTGAACTCATCAGCATACTTTGTTGTGAATTACATTTTTAAAAGGTCATTGTATTTGTAACAATGTCTTTGGAAATGCAAAGCTGACAAAGGTCATTCTGTTTAGCCATTTCACTTAATGCTCGGATACATAATTTAGAGGACATACGACATGAATGTGAAGCATGTTTAACAACGTGCAGAAATTATGAGCACATGATTCAGACCTAGTCGAGATAAGTGTCATAATAGGAGAGTTTGACAGGATAGTGCAGAGGTAGAGCATTTACCTTTTGAGCTGTCCATTCTGAGCTCAATTCCTGACCCGACTATAAGCTATCGGATTGGTGCTTTGCAGCCAGGTCACTGCATCACAAGGTCCTTTCAATGGACATTAAGCTCGGTGTTCTGTTTGCTGGGACACACAGAGCTGTTGAATATTAAGGGTCCCACAATGTCTTTCGTGAAGAGTAGATTAATTATCGCCGGCACCCTCGGCTGATAGGATAGCTAGGAGGTATGAACACACGGCTCCGAGATGTGTCGCCTGGGTTTGAATCTCAGCCCAGCTGTAAAATGTCATCCTGGTGTTTCACAAGCAGAGTGATTCATCAATCTATGCGCTACGGACATAAACTGGGCATCCAATCTGCCAGTATTGTGTCCCACGGTGTCATTTGTGAAGAGTAGTCAAGTGGAATACCAAATACTGCATTGGAGTCATCAGAAGGAACCCAAAAATGTAAAGAGCAAAGGTGGAGTCATCAGGAGGAACCTGGGTACGATTCATCTTTCAGCTGCTACTCCTGAACGCTCAAACCCATCCAGGTGCAGCCAAGTGAGCCTTACAGAAAAAAAATTCTACAAAAATTCACTTCTCGTTAGACAGAGAAAAGAAAGAGGATAGGTGAGCTATTCTAAATTCATGCTTGAACCTACAGGAGGCGCTGCATCAGTGGCACGGCCATGCTCCCATCAATGTTGCAAAAGAGCAGTCACGTGCTGCATACGTAATGATAATGACTAACCCTGGCCAAATTGCAAATTCCTGTCACCTTCAGTCGAACATTAGGCCTGGCCAGCCGATTTGTTAGGCCTTGGTCCAAATTTCCCTCTTTGCTGACCCCACAAGTAGGTGGTATTAATTGTGGCCATTAAAGAGGTAGTTGTATTAAGTGTGAAGGAGTTTGCCAGGATGGTGCATCGGTACCTTTGAGCTGTATATCATGGGTTCGATTCTCTACATGACTATAAACTTTCCGATTGATGCCTCAAAAGCAGGGCCTTGCATCACACAGTAAGTGCATGGTCCCTCGGATGGACAATAAGGTGGTTGTTGTGTCTGTTAACATTTATTGGTGGATGGTAAAGATACCACGGTATATTTTGTGAAGAGTGGGCGGCAAGTCATCGAGTTGTCCTGCCAGCTTGGCCATTTTGCGAAGAGTAACACATCGGCTTCCTGAACAATAACAAATCCCTGCCCAAATCAGCACCAGTCAAACATCAGGCTTGTCCAGCCAGTTCGTGAAGACTTCCTCCTTTTTGCATCGTCGAGGCTCGTGGAAGAGCTAGTACAATGAACGGATCAGGATATAACAGACGAAAAAGAGGACGGAAAACACGCATGCATGGAGGAGGAAACTCTCTGATCATGGCTGATAGTGAAAAAAGGTTTGATTTGTGGTCAGTTAATAGCAAGATGAAAGTTCTGCAAATAAAGACTAGGGGGGGGGGACAACAACAGCAGGGTTGAAGGACAAAATAGAGGGAGACTTGGACAAATAATGTGGGGAAGAATGAGTGGTAAGGGAGGATGCACAGGTTGGACAAGATGAATACAGAGGGAAACTCTTAGGAAAGGAAAACTGTAAATTCAGGAGGATGTGAGCTTACAGGTGGGTGTTAATGGGGTTGGGGTAGGGATACAAAAGATTAGGAATAGCACAGGGCCCAGAATACTGCCTTTGGCATTCAGCCGAGACAGGGAGAAGAGATTAAAGGATTCCATTGAGAGCCACATGTTGGCTATAAGAGTAGTTGAAGTCAGTAACCCAAGAATGGAATTGGGCTTGGATGCCAGAGGCGGAGTTTGGAGAGAAAGGCTCGATGCCACACTGTAGCGAAAGCTCGAGATATGTCCAGAGAGATGGCCCTGATCTCATGTCTGATATTGAGGGCCTCCATCTTTTGTAAGGAAAGTAGAAGCAGCATGTCCAAGGTGGAGTGACCAGGTCTGAATCCAAATTGATGATCTGAGATGAGGAACTTTGAGAAATGGAAGGAGTTCATGTCAACTGCGATGATGGATCCTATGACCTTGATGATGATTGGAAGTGAGCTAATAGGTCTGCAGTTGAGCTGATCAGTTTTTGCACCTGGTTTATGTAATAAGGTGATGTTGGTTAACTTTGAAGCAGATGGAAAATAACATAGACTAAATGATAGGGTGAATAGAGTAGAATAGGGATGTGCAAGAGCATCTGAGCAGGTTTTTAGGAAAGAAGAGCTGATGCCGTTCGGTCCAGTTTCAGAATCAGAGTTGTGTTACCACAAGAAACCTGTCCACCTTCTCAGGTGCAAAAGACGGAGTCCAGGAACAGTTGGGTGTGACTGGGTAGGATGGGTGCAGAGAGTGAGGGGTTGGGGACACAAGATTTGAAAGCAAACAGGATTGAGGCTTTCGGCTTTCTCATGAGCGGAGTCGGCTGTAGCGCCATTTGAAGTGAGGGACGGGATGGTGGGGAGCATGCTCTGGACACAGACTTTACAAGGCTCCACCAGGTTTTTTTCAAGTAGGTTGACAAGTTGGAAAGTTCAATCTTGAGGTTGGACACACGTTGTTTTGTGGCTCTCCTAAGATTAGATGCACACTTTTTGCCGGCTTTGTGAAATGATGGCTCTTCTACTCTTCGCGAATCTTTTAACTGAGAAACATTTGTTCATCCATTACCCACTCTTAATGACAAGTTACCCATACGTCCCTCTTCCATTCCATTGCTCCGACTATATATATATATATTATTATCACCCTTCTCTCCCTTTTCTCTTTCCACCAACTCAAGTCTCCTATTCTCCCCTTTTCTTCCCTTTGCAGCATATGTGGAACTTATTGTTTTTCAATGTCCTTCGTTACCATATTTCCCACTTACATACGTAATATGAAGAAAGCTGCTAAGTTGCATTGCAGATAATGCTACAGATTAATTAGAGAGCTGACTCGAGCAATGATTGGAGTGATGGCCGTCATAAATTTCCAATGATATTCGACATTTTATCTCTCCCTTTTCTCCCTTTGCATTCCATTTACTTCATGCTTACATTTATTTATTTATTTTTTTTGCTTATTTTAATTTGCTTTGCTCACTTTAGGCCAACCTCTCCGCGTAGTAACGTGGGATACTTGTTTATTTCATTATTTAGTCCCACCTCCCATGTCCCCCACATCTTCCAAATCTCTGAGCACACCTAGTGAAGCTGGAAGTCAAGACTTTAATGAGGTACCACAAGGAGTAAGGTATGTCAGGCATGTTACTGTTGTCTCTGATGTGCTTACATGTTGTGCAAAAAAAAGCACTTGCTGCTCGAAGCTTCTTAAAGTGCAACAAACACTGCATGTTCATCTGAGTGCATTGGCGGAACGATTACATATTTAAGGAGAATGGTTGTTTCTTGCTTGTCTTTGTGTTGCGTTACGCTGTTAAACTCCACGAATGTAAGATACACAATCGGCCCCAATGATGTTTCCGTGTAAATTGTGAAAAAATATGCACTGCACCAATTCAAAGATTATGTACTCTGTTGTTAACCTTTGCAGACTTTGTCTGAAGTTCAAATATGTGCACTTTGCGTGCTGCCTGTGTGTGCAAATTTGTGCTTGCAATGTAATATATTGGCTGTTTTTATTTTTCTGGTTGACAAAAAAAGTCTGAGTGACCTTGCCCCCCCCCCCCCCACCATGTCTGCGATGGGATGTAAATCTATATATTTAGTCTTGTTGTTAATACACTTTTTGTGTTGTTTGTGATCCCATACACCAGAACACTACAGTGGGATTCTGATCCAAGTGTTCTGCAGCTTCACGCTGACTCTGACATCGGGTAGGTCACGAGGTTATACAGTGGCCTGCAAAAGTATTCACCCTACCAATAATGCCACATTTAATGAATTACAAGTAATACGTGGAAACAATTTTCAAAATGTACTTTTTTATTCATAACTGAAGAGATCAAACTAAACACTGTTCTCGTTGAAGGAGGTTACATGTTAGGAATACCTGTAAAAAAAAAAAACACATGTACAAATCAAAATTCACTAGTTGCAAAAGTATTCAGCCACTGAGGTTAATACTTGGTGCAAGTACCTTTTGCAGCAATGACTGTTAGGAGTCTTGTTGGGGAGGTATCTACCAGCTTTGTGCAGTGAGATGGTGAGATCTTTGACCATTCTTCACGTGGAAATTGCTTTAGTTCTGCCAAGTTTGATGGGGATCGTCGATGGACTGCAATCTTCAAGTCT
>CM068956.1:37242369-37263712 GCA_035128595.1 Eptatretus atami | reverse complement strand
GTGGCCCTCACTAAATTCCTGTACAATATTAACACCATATCCATAACAACAATTTATCCACAACTTTTTGAGATATCGTGCTATATCATGCTATTCTTCACCATCAATGGTGAAGAATCACTTTTTTAAAAATCCAGTATCTGGATCCATATCTTCACCACAATCGAAGCAATTCGTCCTTGTCACACACCCAATGTGTCCACCAAGTTTTGTTTGAATCAGTGCACAGCTTTTTGAGATATCCTGCTCAAAGTCAGACAGACAGTGGTGAAATATATCCTCCATGGTGGAGAGAATGATGGGAATTTTTTTTTAACTCTTCAATTTCTCATACCAACCTCCTCCTCTCCTCTCTCATCCTCATATTATTTTGGCTCGACCTTCTTTCCTTTCGCTCGTCCTCTTCATTTCTCCCTTTTTTCACGAAACTCAAATGTATGTAATGACGCAGATCTGTCTGTCTGTCTGTTTGTCCATCCCCGAACGACTCCCACAGTTTTGGGGCCAGCCCCAACCAAGTTTTCTGTGCAACATTTGGGATCCCTGAATTTGTCCTAAAGTTAGTGGGAGTTTTCATTAATTTTTCTCAAAACACTTTTTTTTTGAGATTCTGGGCTCCCACATGTGCATAGCACGGGTTCCTCGCAAGTATGTAATATGTATGTAACTTCAAGTAAATGTCTTTCCATTGAAAACCACAGATGTTTCCAAAGCTTCTTCCTCACTTGTATGAGCTTCTTCTCAGCAAGGTTGTTTTCTATTTTTATTCCTCTCCTCACTGCCCTTGATCGTTGACCATTCTTGCACATTATTTTGCCATCCTTTTGCTCAGTGTAGGCATTTTAGACAATGATAAGTTCAGCTCGATGGTTTTGCAAACACAAAATTGATTTCCTCATTGATATTATTATGTGTGCGACAAATTCCAGACATAATAAGATATACGGAGTTTGTCGAAGATGATATTTAGAGAACATGAATGCTTAATCATAAAATTCAACCAGTCTCCTTCCTCAATGTCATGGCAGTGCCTTGTCAAGTCTGTTGTATGCTTCTCCTTCCTCACATCAAATGGCATCACTGCAAACTCTGCTCGATATACGGCAGGCTTCATCACCAGCCCACAACCTCTCTTGGGCCCAAACCAATTTGCAATACTTGTCTCAAATTTTTTTAATATTTAAGCCCTTTGCACTCCACAAATTGAGAGTAACACATTTTAATGATGATTCAATGGGTTTTTTTTTCTTCAAGATCTAAGGTTTGTTGTGCGACTGCCAAAACTCACACCTCACACACACACACACACACACACACACACACACACACACACACACACACACACACACACTTAACCCAAACATCCAATTTTCACTCATGCACCTCCTTGGAGTTCCCTTGCTATGCTTACGAATTTTCCGGCTGCTAGATTTCATGGTTTTGGAGTTATGGAGACACACACACACCACACACACACACACACACACACACACACACACACACACAATCTCACACATTTTGACATACAGATTAATATGTGAGACACAACACAGGAGGACTGTTGGGACAAGCCAAACACAACCACTGAGCTTGGGAGAAGTGTTGTCAATTCCGGGGCTCTGGGAACAAGTTTCGCCAAAATAATGGCGCTACCTTTATCACCGCAATCAGTGGGGCATTTCCTATGGAGGAGTTCCTACTCTCCATGGATGCCACCCATGGTGATTGGCCGTGCTCTTATCCTTTTAAATGCTGAACAGTGAACACCAAGCAAGGAGCAGCACATACCATTTTTACAGTCTTTGCTGCAACTCGGCTGGGGTTTGCAGCCTCCTACACTCGGAGTGGAAGTTGCAACCATTACACCCCTGAGTCTGGTTTGCACTGATTTTTCTGTTTCTTTTTTGTTACATCAGTGTCAGGTCCCATTAACTTGGGTTTGCCAGCTCGTGGAGCCTGAACTGTTGACTCAAGTGTTTCACGAACTACCTGGACAAGCCTGACATTCGACCGGAACATTTTATGGCAGGGAATTGTAAATCAAACGTCGTGCCGATAATAACTCGTCTGCTTTTCATCAAAAATTAGTCTACCTGCAATTAATACCAACAGACATGCCCCCAACTTAACATCCCACCTGATAGACAACACACTTTTTGATGCGATGTTCTTCCTCGGAAACACCAGTCCGACAGTTTCTAGTCGTGTCGAGAATCAAACCCAAAAAGGACAGCTCAAAGGGAAGTTCTCGACTTCTGGACATCCTGTTGGAAATATTCAATAGTTTTCAGGTCTTCTTTAACTTGAAACCAATTAAATGAACTGTGAGCTCGTATGAGTTTATGCTTAATTATTTAGTTGTTTGATAAGAGAGAAGTTGAATTATGTTGGCAACAACTTTATTACTCGAGATTGTGTAAGAGCCCATAATCACTGATTTGGTGTTGCTGGTTTTAATTGGACTCTGCTGCAGCCCCACCACATGAACTTACTGAGGAAGAAAAGCAGCAGATCATCCACTCTGACGAATTTATCGCATTCTTCGACCGCAGCATGAGTATAATGGAGCGTGCACTGGCTGAAGAAGAGGACATTTTCATTGATTACAGTGGTCGTGATGGAGATGAAAAGGACGGGTAATGCCTGCTCATTGAAAAATATAAACTGGACATGAAATTATAGCTTAGGTTTACAGGACAACTCATGGGTAGCACACTTGCCTTTGTCTCATCTAGCTTAGGCTTGATTCTAGCTTAGTCTGTGAAGGTGAGCATCAGTTTTTATCAGCGGACAGGTAGAACATTAGATGGAATGAACACAATGTTGATCAAAGTATAATAACTGTCATGGGAAGCAAGGAAAGCTGACATGTCAGGCATTAGCCCTTCGTTCGAGGAAAAGAGGGTGAATCATTTGTCAGAGCAAAATATTATTTTGTGATGCAAAATATAATTTTTTTTCTGACAAAGGGGTTAACGGCTGAAATTTCAGCTTTTCCTTGCCTCCCATGGCAGTTTAACATTCTTCGATCAACCTTTCTGTTGATTCCATCTGTTATTGTGATCATGTATGTCCTTAGTATAACATTTTTAACAACTCACCTAGTTGGTGATCAAGTACTGTCGGACCTCGCTATTCGTTGTTTATAAAATGTGACCTGCTTCGCCATTCGTGGTTTGTGCTTCACGTATTCGTGGTTTTTATTTTTGTGTTTTTTTTTGTTGTTTGCGTGCGTGTTCGTGGTTTTTCACGGGATTCTTTTATTATCCTTCATGAATCACGAACCGCCGGGAACCTATCCCCCCTTTTTCCATTGAAACAATGCCCCGCTATATGCTATTCGTGGCATTTCCCAGGAACGTAACCCCCGTGAATAGCGGGGTCTCACAGTGTTCACAAATTAAATGATTCACCAATGGAATCTGTGCATCGCAAAGTATACATCCATACGATCGCACTGTGAGATATTTATTCTCATGAATGATCACAATACACAGGTGTGGCATTTGTAACTTCCTGTTCCTGAAATTTTTTTTTTCTTGAATTTATTCCAAAAACCAGAGACTCAATCTGCACAGTAATAAAATCCATGGTGGGAAATCGATTTAATTTCAACCAGAGAAGCTATTACCCATCCTGCTCAATGTCCTTTTTACCTGTTCATTGCAATTTGATGGAATGATTTTCATATTCTGTGGAATTTCATCATTTTTGAATCGTTGTGAAAATTTCTTCTTGATTTAAGTTTGTTGCATCAACTTGGCATTAAAAAAAAAGTCTTCCTCTGTTTGTTTCTTTCTTTCATCGTCATTTAAAGTTCGTATGAGGTCGTGGATTTGATGGTATGAGATTGTCTAGAATTTCATTTTGAGAGATTATAAACAACATATTTCATATTCTCAGGGAAATGCAGGCTGGAGAGAAGCTCTCTTTGCACAGGAAGTTCTACAACGAGCGTTGGAACAAGTGTCGTGTGGTCACCTGCCTTGACTGGTCAATGCAGGTTAGAAGTGTCTGTAACACTGGCAGTCATTATTAAAAGTAGCTGGTTGACTTTCTGGCTCTGCTTGCTGTAACATTCCACATCAAGGCAATTTTAGCCATAAATTCGATTTATATCATGTGCACCTGAATGATGTTCACCTGAAACTGGAATTTCATAGAGGCCCACCACTCACCTCCCCTGACTTATTTTCATGCAAACAGCTTGATAAGCAACTTTCTGCATGACACTGCTGATGTTCTGTGCAGTACCCAGAGCTACTGTTATCCACGTATGGAAGCAATGAGGAGGCACCGCATGACCCAGATGGTGTGGCATTGGTGTGGAATATGAAATTCAAGAAGAGCACACCGGAGTATACCTTCCACTGCCAGGTGCTGCATTATATTATTAACCTTGGGTATACATAAAGGCTTGTTGGCCATCCATCCTGGGGATTGGTGTGTGCTGGAATTTGCAATAACCATGTAACATGATTTCTGAGCACCCTTGCTAAACGTACCATGTTTCATAGTTTCTGGATTTATTTTATCTCAAAAGGAAGTGATGCCACACACAACCTGAATGACTCGGTAAGGAAATGGTATCATATTTTAAGTTTTACAGAATTATGGAGTTGTTTCTCATTTCTTGTCCTTGAAAAGAAACTACAAGGGAAAACCATCATAAGCAAAATAATAACACACCAGCATAACCCGCGCTCTGCGCGACATGTTGGGGTGGGTGTGTTTGAGAAAGGAACTGATGCAGAATATCAGTAGTAATTTTACTTTAATGCAGTAAGTGGAATACGATTTCACTGTTTCAGAACCATTTTATTTACTTTTTTTTGTACCATGCACCTCATATGGTCTTTGAGATAATGTAAGCCGAATATCACGTTACTCGAGCGCAGAACAAAGTCGAAGATAGCGCGACACGAAACCACAAACTCGGAAATAATATATAAGATGCAAAGCTAACTGATCATTAATTTTTTTATCGTGTTAATACTCAAGGTTGGTTGCATCCAGATACCTTGCGGAGATGGAGAACACATTCAAGAGTGATGTGTTAATCAAGCCTTCATTGTCCACCTGTATCAGTAACACATCTCACATTCAAGTGGTCTGCTCAAAGGGCAACTTGGCAACACGTATTTTGGTGTTTATTTTCAGTTTGGTATTGCAGCTCGAAATGATACTGACCAGATTACAAAACTGTTTGAGGTACCATGATGTCTGTTTCACATCATCCCATCCGAAGTGATGACACTTCTTCCCACTATTGGCGAGGGATTGGCTAGGACTAGGGAAAAATAAGGATTGGCTAGGACAAAATGTTTTACAAGGTCATGCCTGATTCCAGACATAATCATGATAGACATTGTTGATTTCATTCTGACGATGTGTGACAGAAATGGTACATCCATCAGCTTGCAGCTGGAGAACATTCAAGCAGACTTTGTGGCTTAATGGTTAAAGCGTGAACTCTGAGTCTGGAATGTGGGAGGCTTGAACCCTGGCCAAGTAATACCAAAAACTTAAAAAATGGTACTTGCTGCTTCCTTGCCTGACACTCAACATTTACAAAGGATAGAGCATGGACAAACAATCATATGTTGTGAACTATAATGCAGGCTTTGATCAGCCTAATGGCATCCTGCCTTCAAGTTCCTTGTGAGGGAACTCGTATAATTAGCTCCGGTTATGTTATGATACTCTTGAGGTTATGTTTTCACCCCGTTTATCTCTCCGTCTGGAAGCAGGATGTCTCAAAAAGTTATGGACGGAATCTGATGAAACTTGGTGCACAGGTTGGCTGTGTGACGAGGATGAAATATTTAGATTTTGATGAAGATGCTATAATTTTTAAGTGAGTTTTTTTTACCATTGAGAGATAAGGCAAAAAACGATATATAGCATGATATCTCAAAAAGTTGTGGACGGATTCGATGAAACTTGGTGGATGTGTTGGGTAGGTGACAAGTACAAGTCGATTATATTTTGGTTCAGGTCTGGATGCAGATCTGGCCTATCAGTGGGATTCCAAACATAAATTGGTCAACCTGGAGGAGGTATGCGCTTGACCGAGTGCCATTCTTTCTTTCTCTTACTGGCATATACAACCCGTTGCTTCGCTGACAGGAATATTAAGGGGGAGAGAGGGAGATAGGGAGAGAGAGGAGGGAGAGATGAGGAGGGGAGGGAGGGGAGGGGGAGACAGAGGGAGGAGGGGTGAGGAAGGGGGGGGAAGCGAGAAAAAGGGGAGGGGTTGGGATAGTGATGCTTCCCAAAACATCGTTATACACTCCAAGAGGGGGGGGGTGGGAGAGAGGAGCAGGAAGTGGAGGGGAGGTAAGTGTGAGGGGAGGGTTCTCGACATGCATTTGGCAGTGGGACTTGTGGAGAATGGGTGGGGGGAGGGGGAGGTAGTACAGGATTGAATTAAATGGGGTATGTTAAAACGGCACGTTAATACAGCACGCAGAAATCACCGGGAGATGTCCATGTAGGGTGGAGAGGGGAGGGGAAGGGGAAGGCAGCATGAAGGGAGGGGAAGGGAAGGGTGATAAAATGTGTCCAAACAGCAACATTTTCTTTTTAACAGCCGGGTTCGACATAAAACCAGGTGGGAGCATTTAAAACTCACACTATCTACCTGGCAATGGCCTGCCTGCCTGCATTATGCATGCTTGCGCATGCAGCGACCTTTGAACCCCTCTGGTGGCTCACTCCAAATCTGATTTGTACAAGCTACTCTATAGGGAAGCGGTTTCAAATTCAAAACTAAACCATCAGTCCTTAACATCTCTAACAAGAGAGAAGGTGGGAAGTAGGGGAGTGGGGAAGATGGAGACGAGGAAAGAGGAAGAAGGGTGGAGGGAGTTGAAGAGAGAGAGGAGGGTGGATAGGAAGAGTGCAGAAGGGGAATGGAGAGGTTGGCATTCCGGCATATGTGACGCCCAGTTTTATATCTATCTGAGGGATGGCACACACATTGATGAATCACCCTGCCAGTGAAACACCGGGATGACAATTTATAGCTGGGTTGGGATTCAAACCCAGGCTACACAGCTTAGAGTGAGCGTGCATACCTCTCGGCTATTCTTCCGCAATGTGGCGATTCATAACTGAAAATTTGTTTTATTCAATATCATCATTTAATTTATTTTGCCTTCGTAACTCCAGTATCGAACTGCGGTATCGCCATCAAAGCTTGATGTGCGTGCACCAAGTAAGCACACCAACAAAACGGTTGAAGAAACTTTTAAAAACAAAACATTAAATTTTTTAATATGTATTTATATAAGCCGAAGTTTTGGGTTATATAATGAATGGAGAACGTACAAAAGGGGGAAACTTGGTGTAAGATAAAATTGCACATTTTTGTGAGCCAGCTACCATCTGACACACCGCATGACAAAGCAGGGCCAATGCAGGCGAGTGGCCCCTAAACTTTGTTCAAGTCGATCGATATACAGTATTCAGTGACAGTGCGAATATTGCAGAGCGCTCACCAAATGGCTTAAGCACTTAAGGAAGCACTCCAATGAAACGGTTGATAAGGAACGGCTGGCTCGGCAAGCGATCACCGATCGGTGCTATTAAACACCTGCTGGAGATGCCCAAAATATCAAACTATGTCCGATTTAGACATATTAACACTTTTTTGGCAGTCGGAACTGCTGCTAAGTTCAATCCTGGAGCTTAAATTTTGTAATTTGGCTTAGTTCAAGAGATTCTCGAGGTTATGGCATGTGCAGAAATGAAATAATGCCATGAACGCTGGCATATTCGAGCGTTTATAAGCATTGCAATGTATCCAACGATTCATAGGTATGGTGATCAGGCACTTGATGATATGAGTGAAGAAAGTGGAAAACAAAAAACTTTATAATTAATAAATCATCGCAGCCTGTTCCAAGTCAAGGCATTGTTGAGCAGGCCAAAAAAACATGGCAAGTGAAAACCCCATCGACTTCGAGGGACAGCGAGGTGTCCGAGGATGCACATGATAAAGGAATAATTAACAAGGCCATTAATTATCTTCAAAGTGGGTGTTTTAATTAACCCAAACACCCAATTTTCACTCACGCACTTCCTTGGAGATCCCTTGCTGTGTTTGCAAAGTTTCCGGCTGCTAGATTTCATAGTTTTGGAGTTATGGACACACACACACGCACGCACGCACGCATGCACGCACACACACTCTGACATTTATTAGTATAGATTTATTATCCTGATCCCGCAAGTATCCTGATCATGTGGTTGTCACTGTTTCAGTTTGCTTTCTGGGCATTCCACGTGCCATTTCACATGATCAATATTTGCCAGTGTTTATACAGGATACAAACCACACCTTTTAACACATCACTCTTTTTAAAACTCTCCGTAAAAAAATCAACAAACCGTGGCAACATTCCATTTTGTTTATAATTTGATGTTGTAAACAATAGAGCATGTGAGTTATTGAACAACAATGCTCAAACTCTAGCAAAGTCACATGTGAGAGGCATTATATGGCAGTTTGTTAGTGAGAGTAACAAGGGTACTTGTGGTAAAAGTGGCTTGCGCTACTCATTTGATGATGTGCAACACAATTTACTGCTTAGTTTAAGCTGAATAACTTACCTAGTGTTGTATTTGATCAATGCTATATCCATTGTGTTGCACTCCTTTTAAAAGAAACTTCTTTGCTACAAGTTACACAATGTCCATAAAGCATTACTACTGTGCTGGTAGCTTCTTGTCTGATGCGTACAATGCTCATACTGTTTCTCGTTTCCCTGCCTTTCAGTCAGCACTGATGTCTGCATGCTTTGCTCGCTTTCATCCAAACCTCCTTGTCGGAGGTACTTACTCGGGTCAGATTGTTCTTTGGGACAACCGCAGCAACCGGACGACTCCAGTGCAGCGCACACCACTCTCTGCCACAGCACACACGGTAGGTGTGGAACAGACGGCTAAGATAGATGACACTTTCTTTGCTACCATGGTGTACATAATAGTGTGACTCCTTTCATGATACATTCTCTTTTTCTGTTGTGCAGCATCCTGTGTACTGCGTCAATGTCGTGGGTACTCAGAATGCCCACAATCTCATCAGTGTCTCGACTGATGGACGCATGTGTTCATGGAATTTAGACATGCTGTCTCAGCCGCAGGTATCCTGAGCTAAAATTGTGCTTTGCATTGTTATGCAATGTCCATAAAGCATTACTTTGATGCAATACTTTGGTGCAATATCATATATATATCATCTCACTGTTTTGATTCTGCTGTTGGTTATACATTGGAGTGGCAATGTAATTTAGCAATACTCCAAGCACTACATCATCTCATCATATGTGAATTATCTTGTTTCTTAGGGAGATTTTTGTCAACGAGGTATCATCGGCACCATGGCCAAATTCAAAATGTCTGCATTAACTTTAGGCGAACATCAGGCCTGGCCAGCCTTTTGACAATATGAGAAAAGTAGTGAATAGACCAAGGTTGTTTTTTTTCCTTTTTGTTTATCGACAAAGCAATGCTCAGTTTAGAGCAAACTTAGTGGAGGAGTTGGGAGAGGTATGGGGTGGGCGGAGGGCCATGGTAGAGCAAAACAAACATGCAGATGAAGACTACAGTAAATGCCGGCAGTGATGAATTATGTTTGCAGTAAAACTTTATTGCTGCTGTTGAATGAATGAAACACAAACCTTGGTGTTTATAATTGCTGACAATAAATATATTTCTATTACCCAAACCATGAAAAACAAGTGAAAAAGACATAAAATGTCATCACCGCCATTGTTTTCGTCATGTTGCGACACAGAGTTAAAGGGCTAGCCCATATTTATGTACAACTAAAATGGCCACCAGTCTACCAGTCGGCCATCTATGATCAGATCGCAAAATAAAGTGGGGTGCAAGTGTATGCCATCATGAACTGTGATTGTGCCAAGTTTGACTGAAATCAGACCATGCATGTCTGAGAAATGGTTTGCGACATATTTAAGCAACAAAATGGCCACAAGTCAGCCATCTTGGATCTGATCTCAAAAAAAAATGGCGTGCATATGTCAGCCATCATTCGTTATGTTCCAAGTTTGAACAACATCGGTAATTGCGTGTCCAAGAAATGGTTGAGGACATGTTCAACATTAGGGTTTTGCAACTAGAATGGCCGCCAGTCAGCCATCTTGGATCTGATCTCGAAAAAAAACAATGACGTTCTTATGCATGCCATCATTCAATATCTGTTTGCCAAGTTTTAACATCGGTAAATTCATGTCCAAGAAATGGTTGAGGATGTGTTCAACATCGGTGTTTTTACAACCAAAATGGCAGCCAGTCTACCAGTCGGCTATCTTTGATCAGATTACAAAATAAAGTGAGGTGCACGTGTATGCTACCATGTGCTGTGCTTTTTCCAAGTTTGAACAAGGTCGGTAAATGCTTGTCCGAGAAATGGTTGAGGACGTTTTCGACACTTGTTTTTTTTGTTTGTTTTTACAACTAAAATGGCCGCCAGTCAGCCATCTTTGATCGCATTGCGAAACAAAATGATGTGCTTATGCATACCATGATGTGTTGTCTTTGTGTCAAGTACAAATAAAATTGGTCTGTACATGTCCAAGACATGGTTGCGGATGCATGCACGCACGCACACAAAAATTGAGACCAAACCCATAAGCCCCCATTTCAGACTAAGTCCAACGGAGGCTAACGGTACCGGTTACATCCTGAGGAAACCCGTACATATTCAAGACTTCATTGATGTTGCATGATTTTGGATGTTGTACAAGACATGGCTATCATGAAACGTGTCAATAAATCTTTGGATTATACATGTGTTGTATTGTACATATCATGCTGTACAACAGAAGAAATTGACATATTAGTGTACCCTGTAATTGATGGTGTATTTAATGTCTATTAAGCAGTCAGAGACTGTAGAAAATGATCATGTGGACATGGTATGTGCAGACAAACTCGATCCATTAAAGTACCGATGCAATATCTTTAGTTGCAAATGAATACAGTAGTACGTGGTATGCCACCCTCTCACATCTCCCATCCCCATCCCTATACATGAACTACCCCCATTAACACGACTTAACCCAACCCTCTCTCTTGCAGGCTACTGTTTCCTCCCTTCTTTTCTCTCATCTTTTCCTGTTCATTCATTTCCTTGCTTGTTGCATCCAACTGTTGTCCCGCTGCCCCATTGTCAGTATGCTGCCTCACTCTTTCAAGAGCTGAGATGTTGTGTTCAATTCCACACGCCTCGAGCTAAAAGAAGAAGAAACGTCTTTGTTGATCCACAATGATTGTTAATTGTGCATGCATTTATTCAAAATGTTTCATTTTGCACACACTCATCCATTCATGTGCACGGTATCCAATACTTGTATCATTACTGAGTGCGGTTTTGCTGCTAATGCAGTGTCTCTATGGAGTACAACAATAATTTGATTTGGCTACTTAATCACAGTGGTAATTTCCTTATTTCTTTAATGGCCACAAATTCACAATTATTCCCACTGTCTCATGGGGTCAGTCGGGGAAAGTTTTTCGCCCAAGTCTTTCGTGAACTGGTTGCCCAGCCTGACGTTCAACTAGTTAGGTTGGAGGAGGAATTTATAATTTGTTGAGTGTGCCAGTAATAAATCACCGACTCTTCACGAAGAACACCTTGAGATGCATACAATGTCCACCAACTAATGCTGGCATACGTGACATCCAGTTTACCATCCATGTGAGGGACAGCACACACACACATTGATGTAGCCGCCTGCTTGCATAACCCGAGGGTGACAGTTTATAGCTGGGCCGAGATTCAAACCCAACCGAGATAGCTCAGAGGTTGAGTGTGCATCCCTCTAGGTTGTCCTGCTTGCCCACTATGTAATAATATCAAATTATTTATTGTGATTAATATCTCATGCATATTGTACATTATACATGAGTATAAAAGCCCGTCAAAATGACGAGTTGGAATTATTTTATTCAAAATATTCAAGGAGACTGGAAGATGTGATGTTTCATAGCAAGAAAAGGTGTTATTTTGAAACACTACATGTACAAATGTGATAATATTTTCTTTACCTTCTGGAACATTTCATTTCGATGGTACAGCCTCATGAGCATGCCAAGGTTTGAAGCCTCGGCCTAGCGTCAGGTGTGCTTATATCTTATTTATTTATTAGACATCCTACTTACATAAATGAACACTCGTTTTACTCTGCTTGTGTTACACATCATGTGCAGCAAATTTTACCTCCCTGTGCCTTGTATTTATTGTTGTTTTTAAAATGCCTGTCTACACCGCTCTTGAGGCCCAGTTGCAAGTCACCTACAATTCCAATAGTGGGGCAACTTAGCATAACAATTGTGCATTTTGTGAGGAACATCACCAAACTTTGGCACACTAGTAGCCTAACATATTATGAACAGATTTGGATATTGGGCCATCTCAAATTCAGCCCGTGATGGCTGTGGCACCATTTTCGAAAATGGCTCCAGTGGTTACTATAATTCACTCTAACATTGGTTTGAACATTTATTAAAAGCTGAATTAAGAAAAACATAACGTGTGCCACCTCAAGTTTAAAGATACCGCCATTTTGCAAGATGGCTGCTAATTATTGTTTGTACTGGACGACTATCTCACTCATAGAAATTGGTTGTTGAGAATGGTGGCAAACGAATCATGGGCTGCTCTCATTCATATGAAATACCGACATCTCACCTATAGAAATGATCGAGAGATGTCTGATTTAAATGTTCTGAATCAGTGACACAGTCTGCTCTGTTAATATTCTCTCAATTTTGTGAGCACTCTCCCTCACACACACACCACAAGCTGTGCATTCAAGCGGCCTTTTTGCACTTGCAACGCTTCAGACAGCTCTTCTTGCACTTGCACAGAACTAGCTCATAGCAGGTGTGGCTGCTTTGGTAGCTTGTCCTGTGTGCTCGTACACCCCTCGTCATCCTTGACCCGCCCCAGCTGGATGGAGAGGCAGCTCTGGCGTTGGTAGCAGTGTTTGACCCCACACATGGCCTCCTTGGTAGGTCACCCTCTTCACATGCTCCTCCAGAGCTGCCTTGGTTGGCGGGATCAGCTGCACGTTGTTCTTCTTCGCGAAGAGTTTCTTCCGGGCCTTGTCAATGTCGTTGCACATGCTGGTTCTGTCATAGAGCAATATGACGAACCTCTCGATGGTGTGCATGACTTCGTCTGGTATGCCACTTGGTGCAGAGGATAGCTTCAGCAGTGCGTCTGTAATTCTGGCAGAACGGTCACGATGTCCAAGCAGTCTTCTTACCATGTCCAGCAAAGCTAGATACAGTGTCACACCCAGTCAGAGCATGAAACATTGGGTGCCTGTGCCTTCTCTGGTCCTAGGCCAGCTGCTATTTGTTGGGCTGCCAGGTACCGAAAACTCTTCCCAGTGCCAAATGCTAGCCACAGTTCATCTTCGGTTGCAGTCCTGGGCCATTGACACAGCCAACACCACAACATCCGTGTCAACTGTCTTGATCAGTATCTTGTGGTGACCATGGTTGGCTGCATGGATGCATGCAACAACATCGACTTGCAGCTTCTTCGTGGCTGCATGGGGCGAGCAGCCAGGTCTAGCAGCGGTGGCTTGCTCAGGATGCCTCTCCATCAGTGATAACCAGCTGCTTGTCATCCTGGTCAAACCCCTGAAGATAGCTTCTGATAAGACTTGAACAGCTCGGTCTTGTTGGTGTCCACTCGGAGGAATTCTCCAGTTCCAGGTATAACTGCTGCTCCGACCATGCATCTACGCACTCCTTTTCCACGCTTTGATCTTGCACTGCCTTTCAGTGAATCAGCAATGTAGCGGTCCAGACCAGGTCCAGGCGTGACACAGTCTGAAGCTTTGTTGACAGGTACGGTATGAAGACATCCTGGCATAGTCATCAAAGTTCTTGGCTACCACAGGCTTCAGCATCTGGACAATGACTGCCCCATCAAGAACTAGGCTCTGGTGGTATCAGGAGCTTCTGATTGGGCATTGGAGAACTCTTCAAACATTTGAGGAGATCACTCTTCGTACCTAGATGGAGACTTTCTCCATCGGAGAGAGCTGGAGCGACGCTTGATCTCATGACGAAGAACTCTTCAAGGTTCCATCCCTCATCTGGCAACGACCGTGTAGAGCCGTGAGAAAGTGCCATGTCGTTCCTGAGAGAGGCCAGCTGCTGTTTCCCTTTGCTCACACTTCCTGTGTGGAGTGCTAAACACCTTCAGCTGTTCGACGAATTGCATCATCAATTGGCTTGGTCCTTTCCACCAGTTCTCTGGTGAAAGCCTGGAACTGCTCTTCCATCTTCTTCACATTCCTGACATTCTCAACTGCAGCAGGACCTGCAATTTCCTTTGTGTCAAGGACAACCAGATCCATGCTCTCTTCCTCAAAGGGTTGCCAAGCTCTCTATGACGCTGAAAGGGCACGGAAATCCTTGGCGAAGAGGTTTGCACACTTGGTGTCTGGTCATGATTACGTGTGTCTCTCGCCTCCCCAGTGTTTACGGCCATCTTGGACTCTTCTATGGCCTGGCAATTCTGGCCCAGCAATCATCCAACGCCGCAGACACTTGGGTTATCAGTGAGGCCGACTGCTCACCATCTCCTTTGATGCATGCGTTTTCTGTTTACATGTTCCTGGTCGATTGGGAATAAGACTAATTAGTCCACTTTAACTTTTTTTCTCAACCAAATCAAATTGTTACTTTCTTTGACCATTATTGGACCTTTATAGTAAATAAACTTTCACTATCAACCTGCATTCCTCTCCAGTAAAGCAGATATGTGTCATAACAGTAACCACTGGTGGCCATTTTGAAAAATGGCTGCCACAGCCATCAGCGGCTGAATTTGAGATGGCCCATATCCAAATCTGTTCATATAATATGATAGGCTACTAGTGTGCCAATTTGGTGCTTTCCTCACAAAATGCACAATTGTTATGCTATATTAGACTAAGTTGCCTCACTACAATAGAGGAGATCTGTAATTACTCTTTTATGAAAAATATTTTTCAAGGTTTTTTTTTTTAATCCTGAAAAATAGACCATAGTGAACACACAGTCATGTTAACGGTTGGCCTTTAAAACTATTCTCAAGTCGTCCTTATGAAGGGGGACAGACAAATGCACTAGCACACACTGTTTTATGGAGTTCGATGTATCAAATATACAATGTTCAAACAGCCTTTTATTGATTTATTTTTCTATTTTTATTTTTAACAGGATCTGAGGTGTGTGTGTGCGCGCGCGCATCGGCTACAACTATAGACTTTACCCAATGGATAACATTTAATCGTTAATGCTCAAATCATTCCATGTATTTCTTTTAAAACTTTTTGAAATGTTTTGAATTGAGTTAGACTAGCCTAAAATATGTGCCAAATTGGAAATGGTTTACATTTTCACAGGACAGCCTCGAGCTGTCACACAAGCAGTCAAAAGCGGTTGCTGTCACAGGCATGTCCTTCCCTCTCGCGCGATGTCAATAACTTTGTGGTCGGCAGTGAAGAGGGAATGGTGTACGGTGCATGCCGCCATGGCAGGTAAAAGTACTTCAATAATTTCTGGATGGGGGGAGGGGGAGGGAAGAGGAGGGGCAGCAGCAGTGATATCACTTGAAATAGATAACTTTAAAAAAAATGAACTTGGAATTCACAAACAGACTCATGCTAAATTCTACAAACAGTTAGCAGTAGTTTGACATCTTGAGTTTGAAAACTGGTCGGAATTAATTTGGGAGGGGTGGGAGTGGGAGTTGTGTGGCGTTATAAATGAAAAAAAAATTGTTTGCTTCTGGGGCCACAAGAGAAATTACATGAGATTTTCTGTTTTTGCATCTATTGGTGAAAGGCAAAGCTTTTGTGTGTGTGTGTGTGTGTGTGTGTGTGTATGGTGTTATAACCACAACCTCTGCTATCTAATTGTATTAACAGGAAATGGTACGAACCTTTTTTGTTGCATCTACGGTGAAAGGAGAAGCATCCGTGTGTGTGTGTGTGTTTGTGTGTGTTATAACCACAGCCTCCGCTAACTAATTGTATTACCAAAAAATTGTGCGAACCTTCTTTTTGTTGCATCTATTGGTGAAAGGAGAAGCATACGTACGTGTGTGTGTGTGTGTGTGTGTGTGTGTGTGTGTGTGTGTGTGTGTGTGTGTGTGTGTGTGTGTGTGTGTGTGTGTGTGTGTGTGTGATGTGTGTGTTATAACCACAAACTCTGCGAACTAATTGTATGAACAGGAAATGGTACGAACCTTTTTTTGTTGCATCTATTGGTGAAACGAGAAGCATACGTGTGTGTGTGTGTGTGTGTGTGTGTGTGTGTGTGTGTGTGTGTGCGTTGGTGTGTGTTTATAACCAACAGCCTCATGAACTAATCGTATTAACAGAAAATGGTTGACCTATTTTTTTTGCATCTATTGGTGAAAGGAGAAGCATCCGTGTGTGTGTGTGTGTGTGTGTGTGTGTGTGTGTGTGGTGTGTGTGGTGTGTGTGTGTGTGTGTGTGTGTGTGTGTTATAACCACAGCTCCGCTAACTAATTGTATTAACAGGAAATGGTATGAACCTTCTTTTTTTGCATCTATTGGTGAAAGGAAAAGCATCCGTGTGTGTGTGTGTGTGTGTGTGTATGTGTGTGTGTGTTTTTTGTGTGTTATAACCACAGCCTCCAATAATTGTATTAACAGGAAATTGTATGATCCTTTTTTTTGCATCTATTTGTGAAAGGAGAAGCATCCATGTGTGTGTGTGTGTGTGTGTGTGTGTGTGTGTGTGTGTGTGTGTGTGTGTGTGTGTGTGTGTGTTGTGTGTGTGTATACACAGCCTCCACCAACTAATTGTATTAACAGGAAATGGTATGAACCCAACTCCTCTCATCCACATATATTTTTCATATTCCTATATTTCCGTGAGTGATCTTTATTAGGAACAGAACAATTATGGTGAACCATCTTGGAATAGCCACTCATTCGTCTTAATGCTGAATATTATGTTTAAAAGATGATTTGAATTCCAGGTTTCGCGACAGCAACGGCAGGTTAAAAGTGTCCGGCGAGCTGAACCCAGTCATTGTAAACACACACAGCACATGTGAAAAAGGCCTCATTTGGCATTCATACGTCATTTTGAAAGTCATGTATTGACTATATCAAATGCTCATTACATCTTTTACAGTTGCCAGTTGCCATGCATGTCAAATCTGTTGTGATGCATTCCTTGTAACTGTGTTTCCATTTTAAGTGAATGATTTTTGTGAGATGAATTATTTAATATGGGGACGTGTGTCTTTGTTTCATTCTTTTAATAACTTTTTTATTTTTTTTATTTTACCACAATTCAAACATATCCCTGAGCACATTGTTAGATCCTGGCTTTGGTGACATATGATTATACGTCACGATAGTAAACAGAAGTTATGACTTTGAAAGCAGACGGTTGAAACAAGTGGACAGATCATTATTGAGGTCCGTCCATTATTTTTCGACAATGATGTCTAATTCACATGCAGGTCCACCAAACCCACTTTTGGCAATGCTTTGGATGTTGACCAAAGATCGGTTTGGCATCCATGGGGAGGAGAAATTTCTTCTTTTTTTGTTCAAAAAATTATTTAATGGGATTTCGCCCACCATAAAGCCAAATGAGGGGCTCCACAAAGGAAAGTATAGATAGTAAACCGATAGAAGAAATCTATTCACATTCCTCTTGAACTGCGTTAGGTTCGGATTGAGGGGGAAGCAGGATACAGGTAAAGAGTTCCAAAGTGATGAAGTATGGGGAAAGAAACTTGAAGAGTACCTCATAGTCTTACTCCTCGAGAATGACACAGTGTATGGATGGGAAGCAACTGCCAAACGTGTAGAGTGAATAAAGGTACTCTCAGGTGGAACAACCTGTCTCCTTAAATTTCTCCTTAAATTGTCCTGCTGAGAGCGGAGCAAAAATGCAGCATCATAAAAATGGCGACACCAGTACCCAGAATTCCCTGGGATGTTGGGTCACTTTTCCCAAGCTCAGCGGATGTGTTTGTCTGAAGTCAGGTCCGGTGTTGTCTCATCTATTTGTCTGCATGCATGCGTGTGATTTGTGCTGCAGCTCCAAATGAGACGTAGACCCTGTAAAATAACAAAGAAAAAAAATTAGTGCATTTAAACAGCATTTGTTCTGCTAAACAGTTTCCTTTACCATGCTTTACAGTAAGGCTGGCATTGGTGAGGTTTACGATGGTCATCAGGGACCTGTGACAGGAATTCACTGCCATGCTGCTGCTGGGCCAATTGATTTCTCACACCTCTTCCTGACCTCATCCTTTGACTGGACAGTAAAGCTGTGGAGCACCAGGGTGAGTGCCGCCTGTTTACTATCATGATAATGTGGTGATGTGTGCCATCTTTTCCTTGGTTGAATCCCAGGAATTGTAAACCTCCTGCCCTTTGTTGTTTTGCTCTTCTATGAAGCAAGACCATTGTACAGGGTGTTCCAAAAAGACCCAGACAACTTTGGTTGTTAATATATTTATAACCACAAATGATACAATGATACCCTTTCATTTATATGATACAGAAATTCATAAAGTCTTGTGCACACCATCAATACACTTCAATGTGAGCTCCGTTTGTCATGTACAGGACATCAAGGCGATACACGAGTTCTGGCCATGTTTGGCTCAGCATGCTTATGTCCACCAGTGCGCATGCAACTGTGATCCGAGAACGAAGATCCTGCAGGTTTGCCACCGAGGTGTTGCAGACAACATCTTTGACAAACCCCCACAGAAACAAATCAAGGGGGGTTATGTCTGGAGATAGTGGGGGCCAGGTGGTTGGTCTGTCTCGGCCACTCCAGCGACCTGGAAATTTTTCATTCAGGAAGGCACGACGATGAAGGACCAATGAGGGGGAGTGCTGTCCTGTTTTAAAATGATATTGGGTTGCAGGTCGTCAATCTGTGGGAAGGCGAATCCTTCCAACATGTTCATGTAAATTGTTGAGGTCACTGCTCCGCAAAGGAAAATGGACCCACCAAGTGGTCATGGAGAAAGCCACGCTACACATTGACCTCTGTACTGTCTCATATGTGTTCAATGGCCAAGTGGGGGTTTTCAGAACCCCAGATCCTCACATTGTGCCAGCTGACCTTCCCATGAAGGCAAGCTTCGTCTGTGAACATTACCTTTTTCAGATAATCTTCATCATTCTCAATGCGACTGAGCATTTCCAAGGCAAACACCTTGTGTTTGGGTCTGTCATTTGGTTTGAGTTACTACAGAATCTGCACCTTATAGGCATAATGCTTCAGTCTTTTATGGAAAATTCTGTGTACAGTGGTTGGTAGTCCCAGTTCTCTGGATGTGTGTCAGATTGATTTTCTGAGACTTTGTTGAAATATTTCACACACTTGTTCAATGTCTGCTGCACTTGTGCTTTGTCGACCGGGACTTTTCTGTTTCTGACAACTTCCAGTCTCCTTAAACCCCTTGTACCACTGTGATACTAGTCCGCGATGGCGGATTCCTTCCATACCTTGAATGGAAATTACGCTGAACTTATGTGTCGGATCTCATTGTGATGAACCATTCAACGCTTGAGCTTTCTCCTGTAGAGTCACCATTTTATTTTACATTCAACCACCAGATCTGAAAATAATGAAAACTTTATTATGAGTTTCTGTATCATATAAAACAAAGGGTATTGTTGTATCATCTGTGGTACTAAATATATTAACAACCAAAGTTGTCCAGGTTTTTTGGAACACCCTGTGTCATAAAAGTTGGATCAAATAGAAATCTAGCACACAATTTTTGATTTCTTTGTTTTAGCATGTGTAAAACATTCTGAAATAATTTTCAGCAGGTTTTTCAGTTGATGTAATTTTCTTTAATACACCCCTCTCATCACAAAAGGGTTGAGCATAAGTTATTTTTTTAAATTAGAAGTCAGCTAAACATTTATTCATTAAATGTTAAAGGAAATACTTTCCCATCGGCAATGGTGCTACATTATGAAATGTTAGTGATTCTTGTTTTGGAAAGTTGATATACAAACAACAAGGCTCAGTACTCATAATTTATTCTTCATTTATTTATTTTACAGAATAACAGGCCTTTGTATTCGTTTGAGGACAACTCGGATTATGTGTATGACGTCATGTGGTCTCCAGCTCATCCAGCCCTTTTTGCCACGGTGGATGGAATGGGACGGCTGGACTTGTGGAACCTCAATTCGGACACTGAGGTAAGATTAGCAGCATGGACGTGTTTGAAATATGCAAACATAATATAATGCCAAAAACGATATCCAGTGGAGATAAGTATCATTTTTTATTTCACTTCCCACAAAAGGGGAAGTAAAACCTTAAAAGTCCATTTGACTCAAAATTCACTTGTCAAAATGTCATTTTTGCAAATATTACTCCATCAAAGCTTTTCTTGGCATTTACATTTCCATCATTTGCACCAATATAGCAGTGATGCACCAAAAGGCTTGTTTTGTAAATGTAGGTTTAAAACACTCATTAAAGAAGTGTCATTGCTGTGACGTAGTCATTGACAGTCAGAAATGTCATTGCTGTGATGTTGGATTCACGATTGGTTGGCATATCCAAAGAAAATAAAAATGTTTTCATTCTGGGTGACTTTTAATATCAATTTTCTTAAATATGATCGAAACAATTTAACTCAGTATTTTATGAATACTTTATTGAGTATTTTTTTTGTCCCCTTGATTACAAAACCTTCACACATTACAGTCACCTTGAGTGATAATATCATAACAAACCAATGTGATTTATCTACCAATCGTGGCTTATTGTATCGTGATATTACTGACCATCTACTGTATCTACCTGTATTTCGAATAACATCTTTGCATAATAAAACAACACCTAGTGGAGAAAAAGATAATTTTTTTTATTGAAGAATTGATTCAGAATGTATTACTCTTTCACAAAATGATTTAAGAAATCGTAATTATGGTGATATTCTCTTATTAGAAGACCCCAATGAAGCATTTGGTTTAAAAAAAAATTGCGTGTCTTGCAGGAAAAAAAAATTCTGCATTGGTAAAGTTCAATAGAAAGAGGAAGTTAAAATCCTGGATGACAGATGGGTTATTACAATCAATAACATATAAAAATAGACTTTATAAAGTATTGCTGCATCAACCAATGAGATTTAGCAAATCGAAATATAAAAACTTTAGAAATATACTCAATGCATTAATGAGTAAAGTAAAACTGAAATCTTATGAAAATAAATTTTTCAATATACAGGGTGCCCCACAGAAAACCAGGAAATTTGAGATTTTGAGATTTA
>CM068956.1:37214661-37232594 GCA_035128595.1 Eptatretus atami | reverse complement strand
CCCTCGTCAAAGCACCAATATTATCTGATGAGATTTTAATTAGGGCGGCCGAGCGTTTTAACCGCTGGTGCATGCTGACGATTTTTTGGTCAAATCTGTGGTAATTACCTCCCAGTCTATCTCGGTTCGAACAGTGCTAGACCAATGGGAGGAAAGGACAAACACGGACAGGTTGGAAATTGACAAATAATTTATTAACAATAAAATAAATAAATAAAAATAACCTTTTATTTGCTGAGGTAATATAAATAAAGAATGAATTTCAAAGCAAAATCAATCAAAATGCCAGGAAAGAGACAAAGAGCAGATTCTTATCGGGGGTTGACTTACAGCTAAACGCAGACAAGGGTACCCAGCAGATCATTCAGGGGGAGGGGAGGGGGAGAATCGTCTCGCTCACCAGAAAGTCGTCCGTGAAGTGAAATCGTCCTGAAAATGTGTGCGTGCGTGTCACGTCCGTTGCCAGCACCCAGCTTTGCTGTGCACCTTCTCGCGGGGCAGCCTTGAACGCCAGTCGACATCTGGAGGGCACCAAGATCGTCCGTCGCAGGTTTAGACCCTGGTGTTGTTGGTGATCGACCCGTGCCTCACTTGTTGGCGGCGCTGCTCACACCCACACGTGCACCACACACTCGCTTGCCGAAGCACTCAGAAGGGCGAATTGTCTCGTCGGCGCTGGTCAGACACCCGCTTCTTGGTTGCTTCTCGCCCTTTGCTTTTTCCTCTTCCTTTCGCTTTTCCTCTCCTCACTTTTTCTCTCCAGGACGCTTTTTTTTTCCTCCTTTCTCTCCTCACTTTTTTCTTCCGTATCTCTTTCTCTTCAGAACGTATCTCTTTCGCTTTTTCCTCAATTTTTTATATCTCTGAACGTCTCTCCTCACAGAGCGTACTCACGCTTTCTCTCGCTCGTTTTTATATCCCCGGCCCATCTCCGCGGGGTGCCATCCACCCCAAGCTCACCCCGCCCCCGGTTCCCATGACGACCCGTGCACTCTCAAAAAAGGGGGCATCGGAGCTCGCGAAAGAAAGTTGCTGAGGAAAATGAGGGCGGGCTTCAGAGCTCATGAAAGAAATGTGTGTAAACGTGTCTGTCGTAAAGAAAAAACTTCCCATAAGAGAGGGGATCTATACTTTACCCTTCTCACCATCACATTTAAGGTCACATTAGACATGGGGATGGGGCTAATCTGAACATTCATTTAAAGAAATAACTGTCTGAGGACCTGGATGTGTGGATGCATTCATCAGACCAGATTCTGAAATCCGTAACAATATGTATGTATTTATGTATGTATGTATGTATGTATGTATGTATATATATATACACACACGAGGTCCGTCTAAAAAGTAACGGGACTGAGCCTGCTGTGTGCTCCACTGACACACATTGAATGAACGGGTTGCGTCAGTCTTTCGCAACATTCCAGCAATATATGTATATATAAATATATATATATATATATATATATATATATATATATATGTGATGGTGATGGTTGACGCACTCATTATGTGATTTTTACAGGTCGTGCTTTACACGTTGTCAAGTCTGAGTCATCGCGCTATGAGTCATGAGCAGAGAGCCAATCTGAAGTTTCTTGCCAAGTTGTCAAAAGCGATACATCACACTAATTAATGCATGCTAATTAGACGGTAATACACTGACAAATTGAATGGGTAACAAAATGGCGTCTGACAATCACGTGACATGGCTTGGCCAAAGACGTCACAAATGAGATCAAAATATGGCCAGGCTCTCTATATATACATACGGCACTGGGTGTTGGATAAAAAAGAGTCTGAGAAAGAGGGAGAAAATGCAGAGAATGAAACAAAGTGCTGACAATAATTAATGTGGGGAGGCAACATGAACAGAATGCATATAACTGAGACAATGAATGAAGAAGAAAGAAGGGAAGTGGGATTTTATTTTTCAGCAGGCCAAGAGTGGGAAGAATGGGAGTGGGTGATTGAGAAAAAGAGGGAAGGAATTAAGCCAGATGGAGAGGAAGCCAAGATAAGGTGTTGAAGTCAGAGGAGTGATTGGAAAAGAAAGTGCACAGATTGAAAGGGATTTTTGTATCGTAATCGTGTGGTGGTATGTGAAGGCATTTAAATGAATAAGGTGGGCAAAGAGGGAACATGGGGATGGAAAAGAATGAACAAGAGCATAAGGAAATGGATGGAACTTACGCAGACCATGTGTTTCCTTCTTTATCCCCAAACAAGTAATAGAAAAGCATATGTACTGTGAAGATGTACAAGGCTTGCAGGAACAGTAATGGACATGTTTTTGCAATGATTCAAAGAAAAGTAACAATGGGTGGACACAAATCACCAGACTCGGTGTGTAATAGTTAGAGCATCTGCTCTGAGTTTGGGAGGGCGTGGTTTGAACCTCGACCGAGTTATATCAAAGTCTTTAAAATGCCATGTGCTGCTTCCTGCTTGATGCTCAGTATTAAAAGGATGGAGCATGGAAAAACAACCATAAGTTGATAATAATAGTGCAGACTTTGATAGGCATAATGGCCTCCTCCTGCGTCGAGGTTCTTTGTCAGGGAAGCCATCCTTTATTAATATGATCAGCAGAGCTTGGCTTATGGAGTAATTGGTACATACCATCTACACGCTTCAAATCAGAGCAGGAAGTTTTTTTCTCCTTCCGAATCAAAGCAATTACAATCTCCATCCTTGAAGACAGACTGCAGACTGGCATTGTCACTGCTTTCCATGTGCAACACAATAATTTACTGGAAGATCCTTAATCCCACGGTGTCCTTTACAAAGAGTAGCCAGCTATCTCTGGCACTCTGGGCCATATTATAAAATCTTGCCACCCTCAGTTGATATCCTGTGTCGGATGACAACCCATCCAGATTGTAACCCAAGCCAAGAAACGCTTTGGCAGAATCCACTCTCTGTATAGAGAATAGTGAATAATAATAATATAATATTAATAATATTCTGTCATGACTAACTTCTCTGCTGATGTCTCATGTTCATCTCCTGCTCCAATTGATTCATCTGATCATGTTCTTCTCGTAGTCAACATCTCTTTGGCTGCTGTCAGAGAGCTGCCGCAGTGCCGGAGGCTGACTGGAAGGGACTGGAGGCTGCCCTCTCACCTCATGATTGGCCTTGTATCTCTGCTGCCCTTCTATGAATGCTGCCTGGGAATTTTTCCACAAAAGCTTCTCTCTCTCTCTCTCTCTCTCTCTCTCTCTCTCTCTCTCTCTCCTCTCTCTCTCTCTCTCTCTCTCTCTCTCTCTCTCTCTCTCGTTATGCACAGAATTATCCCATCTCATCTCCATTTATCATACCTACTCCTCTCGTCCCTGGCACTGAAACGTGGGAAGTCGTTGCCATCAAACAACTTGCCTTCTCTTCCTGGAAGGCAAATCCGACTGTAGAGAACCTCAGATCATTTAACAATGGCTGCAAACGTGTGTACATGTCCACTCTGGAGAGCTAGATAGCAATTTCTGGTTAACTAGTCCAATTGACATATGGTAAGTTCCAAATAAATTTGACCCAAAATGATTTTGGTTCTTTATATTCATAAATACCTCACTATAACACATCAAAAATCTTCCTTGAACATGTGTATCAAATTGGATTTTTTGGTGTGTGTTAATGTAGCAAAAAAAATCCCCGATATTTATGAGAATTATTCGTGAAATGAGCTATGGCCTATAAATGATTTATCTGTCCTTATCTTAATTTAAAAACGATTTATTTACATTTATCAAAAATGCAATTTGTTACTGTGTTTGGCACACTTTTATGGATATATATATATTGTTGAAGATTCGGCGGCACTTACAGCACCGCCGTCTCAGGGGTTATAACACTGGCTAGTTCGGCACAGGTCTCGGCTAGTATCAGATCGTGATGCCAAAGTACACCTGGGCCGTACAGTTGGGGATATAGACCCCGCTACAGACTGAGTTTGATCAGAGACCGAGGAAGTCTGCCAGTCCAGCCCGTTTGGTTTTATTTACAAATCGAGCGATTGTTCCTCAGCGCGGCACAAAATAATTAAAGGCGGCAACTTTCGTATGAATCAGCCGATTTATTGGGGAACATCGGGGAACACGGCACAAGCAAAGCATTCACGATAACGCTATCGTTCATCTATAACCCGCTCTTCACTAGGGAGCTACGGATACGGGTTTCGAAGGGAGCACTAGCAAAATAAGCCTTAGGCCTGGACAACATGCAGACAAGACACGGAGTACTTGGTGGTGCCTCATGGACAAGAGGAAAAGTTTGTGAGGCACAAATGCGGCTCGTAACAAGCCGATGTCTTCGGATTCGGCACCCAGCTCGAGCATGCAGTGTGGCAAGATGGCGCTCGTACTCCTATCGGCACCGCTCGGGCACGCCGCTTGGCAAGATGGCGACGACGACGTCCTTTTGTCGCACCACTCACGCACCAGCCTCGGCACGTCCAGCCCCTGTAAGGTCGACGGCACAAGAGCTAAAGATCCGGGGTGTTCCAGCTGGTTTCTCACAAGGTCCAGTATGCGAATCCAGGCCCGGCCTGTACACCAGACCAGGCCAAATCTGGGTGTTGGCTCCGCAGGCGATCGACGGGATGAAAGACGACGTGGTCCGCCGCGCAGGAGAAACGACAGTCAGAGGCCCTGTGGCTGGACTCAGGATGAACCTGGGAATCACCTGCATGCTGGATCCATCGCCAAAAAGGAACAGCTCATCGAGTCACTCCTCATAAAGCAGATCGCAGACAGGCCAAGCAGTTCCTCTTGCCTTTCGGGGCGGGCTCTTCGGACCACCCTGGTGACCCGTGATTGGTCCATCGTTCGAGTTTGCAACAGCTCTTCGCCAATGGTTGCTGGCACATCTTGCTGACTGATTCTCAGTGCGCTGGGTGGGGGCTCTTAGAAGGGGGAAGGAAAAAAAGTAGGCGCCTCTCGGTACATCACCACTGTATGAATACTGGACAGCCTAACACCTCCTGACACACATGTAACGTCTGATTACCAACAACCTGGCTAAACATGCATTTAAGGGGGGATCTGGGTAATCCTATAATTTAATAACCCACTAAGGGCCCATTTCCGCAACAATATATATGTGTATATATATATATATATATATATATATATATGTAAACGAAATGAGCTTGGTTTTAATTATTTTTCGAGACATTGCAATTAATTTTCTCACAGTTCATTCGTTTACTTTTTTAAAGTCAAAATAATAGCAATATACATGAACACTTAAACAAACTTTTGAGGAAACGTACAGTGGGGTGCAAAAGTATGAGTCCACTTAAATCAATGTCAAGTTTTCTCAAAACACAATTTCAAACACAAATTTGTCATAAATTGAAGATTATGTATCTGTATTCTTTAATTTCCATCCATCCATCCATTGGGACCATACTCTGTGCAGAGGTTTGGTGCTGCCTAAGCAGTCTCCTTGGTTATTGGGCACAATCCTGGACAGGTCACCACTCCGACACAGGATACCAGCAAGCTGGCACTCATTTTGCCAAGCTCAGAAGGATGACAGGCTAAGTCAACCTCTGGTGTTAATTCAGTGGACAACGGGGCTTGAAACTCAGGACCTAAGGATCCACGCCGCCACCCTCACCACGAAACCAACGCTAGACTTATTCTTTAATTTATAAGAGTTATTATTGACTGATACTTTTATAAACAGAATAAAGAAGAGAGGTGAATCGATTTGAGAGAAAGATAAAATTTATGTGAGCAGTCTGACGATGCTCTGGAGGACATTACAACACTGTCGGGAAAAGATTGACTCAAACATAATCCATAAACTAATTAAATCAATCTCAAATAGAGTTGGGGCATTTCTCAGGTAAAAAGGGGGTCACACTGATTATATGTAAAGACAGATTGAATTTTTCCCATTATAATAAGTGAGTGAGTAATGAAGAAGAACAGTCTAATAGACACCTACTGTATCAACAAAGTCAATTCTGATTGGACGTTTTTTACTGATGCATCATCACCTCCAATGGCCTGGTGGAAGGAGCCTAGAACACAAACTCGTCTCATGATCACGGATGTTGATGAAGAGGATCTGCAACAGCCTTTTGGGCTCTGCCTCAGACTCTGCAACCTCCAATTGGAGAGCTGAACACTAACAGGCTCCTCCACCTAGACTTGGGAGGTGATGACGCATCATCAGAGAACATCAATCAGAATTGACTTTGTTGATAGGTATCTATTAGACTGTTCTTCTTCATTGTAATAAGTGTCGTGATATCCTTAAGAGTTCATGGAAATCCCTTGAAAGTCCTTTTGGTTTTCATTTTACAAGATATAATTTGTTATCACATCTCAATAAATACATTTCCAACTGGTCTCATAATTTTCACCCACTGTATGTCTTGATTTGTTTGTTTACACAAAAATATTGTGACCAAAATAAAAAAACATCATTCATAAAATGACCTCAATTTTGGTAATGATGTAAATTATACAAAGCTCAAAAAAATAAAAAATATATATTGCTCACAGTTATGGATATATCCAAAAATACTGCAAAGAATAAAATGATGAACTTGCATTTAACATTAATAGTTTGGAGCAAAAAAAAAAAAAATGATAAAATCTAAATCATAATTTTGCATCAAATCAGGACAAAACTAATGAAAACTTGCTTTGGTATAATTATTATGTAGCTATCTCGTGACTGTGATATTGTTCAATAAACCAGAAATGTACGGTGTAAACGTGTCCAAGGATACTCATGTTTAATAGTTGGCACAATCAAATCTGCTCTCAAAATGTAGTCACGTGATTTCAGTCATTCTACATGTCTTCTCACAACTGACTCCTTTACATGTACTGCAAGCTCTGTTACGTGTCTCTTTCTTTATTGATCTCTCTAAGGAGAAGTGAATTCTTTGCAAAAAAAAATTCTGTAAGCTCACTTGGGCTGCGCCTGGATGGTTTGAGGATAGTGAGTAGCGGCTGAAACCGAATCCTATCCAGGTTCCTCCTGATAACTCCATCTTTGCTCTTTACTTCTTCGGGATCCTTCTTGGTTTTTCCGTTCATTGTTTTTGTACCATATCCTGATGCTATGTGGACTGTGCTTCCCCGCTGATGGACCTCTGGTAGCTTGTACTGTTGCTGCATTTGAGCCTGGGGAGTAACTGCTGAAATCTATCTGTCGAGTTCTTCCAACATCTTTGTTCCTTTCACATTTCTTTCTAATTTTTTAAAAATTTTTCGACAATTCTCTTTATTTTATTTTCACAGTTCTCTTTATTCATTCCAATTCTTGCTTTTTCTTCTCTTTTATCTTTTATTCTCTTTTCCTCTCTTTCTTTATTTATCTCTCTAAGGAGAAGTGTATTCTTGCAGAAATTTTTCTGTAAGGCTCGCTTGGCTGCACCTGGATGGGTTTAAGGGTTGTGGAGAGCGACTGAAACTGAATCCTATCCAGGTTCCTCCTGATGACTCCATCTTTGCTCTTTCCTTCTTTGGGTTCCTTTTTTTTTGTCTTCCGTTTCATTACATTCAAAACCTATTTTCTTGCACTTCAGCTTACAGTTTTACATCCCATCTTGCATGTGCATCAGATAACTTTCATAAGGTTATCAGGAGCTGGTGCTTTGCTAGTTTTTAGAGGTTTGTGTGCCACTCACTAGTCCCACCCAAATCTGTTGACTCTAAACATGAGTCATTCCCATTGCACTCTTGTACCTGGACATATACTCTCAGACTGTGATATTTCACAGCATCTGATGTTGGCAGTGGTACTTTGGATCCATGAAGCACAAAACTTTTTGCAGCTTTCTCTGCAAATTTACTGACATGGAGGCTATCTATTCTTTCTTTTTTATTGTACAAACAGAGCAGCGCTGACTCACATGAATGTGCAATCTTTTCCTTGGTTACCACCAAATCACCACCAGGACTGAACACACATCACAGATCATTTACATGCACCTCATTGTCATTTGCGCACCCCATGTTTACTCTGTAACAACTGTACATCAGTGATCTGGACGACAACTCGGAGATCGCTTTCGTCAACAGTCTCAACAATGTCAGAACAAACAAGAATGATATCGGCAAACTAGTCCTCGCATCACTTATCCTCGCAGGACACTATGTTCATCACATGTCAGTCTGTAGTTTGAACATACTTCATGGAAATGACGACTCCCAGAAACTCACAGGACAGCAAACTATCTATGAACTTGGAAATTAGCACCACATGCTTCAAATGAGAAGTTTTCTTTCAACTGAATATAAACGAGGATTCTTCCTTTCCAACCTTCCTCCCTCCCCTTCCTTTGCTTTCTCTTTCCCTCCCCTTTCCGGTTCTTCTTCCTATTCCTCTCTAACCACACATCACTCACCAGACAATTCACATCGGACATGACATGTACACTCTGCCTTATCGGTGTACCTCATCCAGCACGTCAGTGATGACATTAATTGCGGAAGTCTTCCTGTTTGAACTTCTGCCCCCTTGTTTTCTTCTTTTGCTCCAACAAATGGTAAGGCCTAAAATGCCAGTTTTTCCTTTATTCAGGTGGATCAACCACCATTCAAGGTAATTTTTATCCATTCTACTTCGTCGCCCAAGCAAGATCATTATTTGTGTGCCCAAATTAGCGATTATATTCTTCATTTTCTTCTTCCTGAATTTGACTTCAGTGCCCATGTACGCACCAGTTGCCTTGGACGTGTATTGTCCTTTTCTCCAAGTGATCATCATAACATCAAATACCGCTGTAGCTCTCCCGTACTTTGCCTCTACAAGCACAACATATGTGTTACAAATTTTCTGTCCTGCATCCTCTTGGCCATGGGAGCCACTGCAAGTTCATTCCCCAAAATCCTGAAACTGAACTTTCAAACCTGTCTCCTTACTCAAAGATCTGGTGGCACATTGTCCAGTCTGTCTCTGGAGTAAGCTCCCCCTCCATCCCTTTCCTCACTTTAAATAGCACCATAGCCACTGTATGGCCGACTCTGCTCATAGAGAAGCCAAATGCCTCAAATATGTATTTGCTTCCAAATCATTGTGATGACTGTTCACCATACTCAGGTCAACCCCTACCATTCTCATGATTTTTTCTACCATCCATCATTACCCCTCTCCAAGCCCACTCCTTTTTCTAGTTGTGTTTTTCCCCCATTTCTCTTGCATTCGTTTTTGTTTTTTGTCCCATTTCTGTTTCAGACCTGGTTTTCCCTTTTTCTTCTTGCTGTGTTTGAGCTTCTATCCAGATATTCACCCACTGTGTCTCCAACCATCCTGTTGCTCTCATTCCTCTCCATGCCCATTTCCTTCTGTGGTCCCACTGTTGTGTCCTCTACCTTCCTGTTGGTGTATTTCCAATCCTTTCAGTACTCTTTTTTCTCTCTGTTCTGTTATGTTTCTGGCCCATTCTGGGTTTCAGGTCTTCCATGAGCTGTGACTGTATTATTTGAAAAAGAAACATTACCAGCCATTGCTTTTAATGGCCTGACGTAAGTCAGTGAGCAATTCCTTGGAGTGAGGAAGTCTCATTAGTCCACACACACATGGGACACACACTCACACACAAATTATTTCGAAAATTTCAAATATTGATGATATCTCCCCTGACCCCTTTTGTCGCCCACCCCCAAGCAGATTGGCTGTGCCAACGTCCCGATGAAGTGGGAACTGCTCGCAAAGACCTGATGGAAATCCGAGCCCCAGTCGTGCGAAATGATGAGCATTTACCAAGCTCCCAAATGGCTTGATCACCATGGATAAACCGCTCACATGATGCAGTGTTTCCCCTTTGCTCATAATCTTGCTTTGTCGTGTAATCGTAACCCGGTGCAAAACACTGCACGTCAGATCAAGCAGCGATGGAAAACGCTGGGTAACATGGCAATCCTGCGCAGAATGTTTCTTGTTAAATTACTTTATCGTTACTTTAAAGTAGGGTCGTTGATGATGAAAGTGAAAAGCAGGCTACAGGTGAAAGGCGCATTGAATCGAGTGTTAATGAAACAAGTCATTGTCACAATATCAATGTTAATTTTTATTTTTAGGCACACTAATGAATTAGTGAATACATTTTTTGCAATAGCTTTGGTTGTGCTTACATTCATATATCTTTTATTTTGGCACAGTTTCCTGTGGTAGACAACCAAAGGAATACTGTGTTTTTGGACTTCAATAAAACGTTGATGCAGAATGTAACAAAATTGGGCTTTTGTGGTGGAAATAGTTGCTGCTCGTTGTCAGGCTTTTATCTTACAAATATCTTCAAGTGTTTGTCTTTTTTTGTTTGTTACTCTTTCGCGACGGAACGGTACCTAGATGGCCCGAAATTTTGGCCTTGTAATGTCTTGGAGGATAACGAGGCTGCCTATAAAGTGTCAGGCAATGCTGCCTCCAACCTGCAGGCAAAGGTAACTCACAATGAGGCCAACTAACCCCATAGCTTTTCACATGTCAACACAATCCCGAAAACCCCTGCTGGGAAAAACCTCAACCCCCATGAGGGGCAATTCCAAACATATTAATTCACATGTGCCAGAACCGCTAGGTCGTTTTTAGCTCGCCTGTTGAAGAACAGAGGCTATAGGCGATACCCCCGCGTGAGCGTGAAAATGTTAAAGTTTTTTGTGCAAGTTATTTCCTTCTAATGTTTTTATCTACACACCTATTTTTTACTGATTACAATATACAATACTACTATATGCTTTAAAATTATTGGATCAGACTCAACTGCATGCTTTTAAAAATATTTTAGACTAGTTTTATTACTTGCAGCGTCGGGGTGTACTCCTCTATTTGGTATATAATAAGTCTACAATATTCAGCTCGGTTGCCTACTTGTTATTTATTATTTTAAATTAAGGTACATTAAATATTACAACGAAGACTTACTGCGCAACATCTCACCCCCTGAAAAAGCCGCCGGAGAGAATCACAAAGGTGTTGTTGCGTCATTCCTCGCGCAAAGCATCCTTATCCTTTATCCCTTCATCTGTCAAAAATATGAATGTTTCGGCGATATTTATCGGGGAAACTCCGCATTATGTATGTCCTTGGGAGGGGTTACTTGATGAAAAGAAACCGCTTGAAGGGAGTTTAGGAACATTGAGGAGAGAGCGCGGAAAGTGTGGATGTGAAAAATTCAACTTTTGCAGAGGTTAATGTAAATGTCTCTATGATTCGCAATGATGTAAACTTTATTGTCATACATTATTGACAGCATGTCGAAATTTACATATTACTGAAGACTTCGTCGTGATTCTCTTATTTCGTATTAGATACACTTCAGGTTTTCTGCGTTGTCGCGTTAGTGGATTCGAATGCTCATTATGATCAGAAACATAGAAAGTTGCTCTTAATTGTTTTCTTTCATATTTAATTCAGTGATTTTGTGTATGGGTTGGTGTATTGGATATTTGAAGACACCACAAGGGGAAAACCAGAGATGGTCAGGATAAGTCAATTTTGAAAAAACTGAAAAACAAAGTTATCAAAGACTTTGGTGGACTGTTTAATAACTGTAAATATAGATTTCTTTTCCAGTAAAGGAAGAGTGATCATGTGGCCGATCAAATTTAAGCCATGTAGCATTTGCAAAGCTTCTGTGTTATTTAATTTAAGAGCATAAGAACGAATCAATGTGCAAACTTGACATCAATTGGTTATTCCCTGTTTAAATAATTGCCATGCTAATTTTAACCCAGGATGGTGTAGCAAATTCATGCTTTTGGTTATTAAGCATCACATTACATGACTTTTGGTGATCACAGATCATATTTTTTTCAACATGATTAAACGGTCATTGTTTTTTGTTGTATTGGTGTTCAAAGCCATATACTCAAGGGTATTTCGCTTATTTATGACGACGGATTCTCCATTTCTTACTCCGTACTACTTAATATGATGGAAAACCGGGAGGAAACCAAGGACAAACCACCCCCGCGATAAGCCGAGTCACCTCATGTGACTCCCTCATCAATACCTAAAGCAGGTTGAGTGGGCGTGGTGTACATCGAATGAGGGATGGGTAACTCAGAACGCTTAAACATTGTAAGCCACGGCGGTGGGTCCCATAAAAGTCACATAATAAGGTTTGCAGGCTTGAAACCACGATATGCACGCAACTACGGACCATGATTAACCAAATAGGCCATTGTAGTCTTCAGTTCAGGTTGTATGGTGTGAAGTTTTACACCTTTCATTTTTTAGTTTCTCAACTCTGAATATTAGTGGAACAGTTAACATGATGAAAAGGGAGATAACCAGAGTAAAGTAGACTGACAAACTCTGGGTTGTTCTACTTGTTCAGTCTTTGACAACACTTGTTTTTTCATTGCACGGCTAACTTTGATACCATGTATAATTATGTGACACCCCTGGTTTTTTTAAAGTAATATTGGAGAGGAAAACCTTATGTGCCAACTATTGGCAGGTGGCAATAACCCTTGAAAATTTATAAAAAGTGACATCTCTGGTTTTCCCCTTGTCGGTCTTTCATTTCTTAAAGGCTTGCAGTGGTGTTTCGTGCAAGATTAGCAGATAATTGTATTGGTAGTTTGAAGTGTCGTGTTCCAAGCCGTAAGTCGTTTTAACGTGTAAATCTAGCGTGCATATAAAAAAGAAGTTTTTTATTCTGGATCCCAATTAGCATTGTGCTGTGTCGGTAAAGATGAGTATTGAAAACATATGGGAAATGAGCCAATTGAGAGCTCGTCAATAAGGGGACAGCAGAATAGAGTAAGATTGTAAATGATGTGATCATGTTTGATGTAGAATTCTCCGATATCCTCCGTGAAGGTGATTTGGTGGATGCTACAGAATTCATGCCTTAACCTTCAGGGAGCCTGCATCAGCGGCAGAGCCACTTCTCACGCTCAATGATGCAACCAGCAGCCATTGGTGCATACAAAGGAAGGAATGTTTTATTAGCAGTGTCTGTAATAGTGGTGAGAGCCTTTGCTTGTGGAAGTGTGTATTAAATGAACAACTGATGATTAATTTTGATTGGAAGAAACAGATAGCTACTTTACAAAGATAACGGTTATTGTGAAAAGGTTCTACATAAAACGTTACGTTTATGTTGTGGATGAGAGCCTTACAGAGGAGCTTGGCAGTGGTGTGATAAGCAAGGCAGTCAGTGGTGGGGTGTAGTGAGGGCAAACAATGGTGCGGGTGTAGTGAGGGCAGACAATGGTGTGGGTGTATTGAAGGGCAGATAGTGTTATCGGGTGTAGAAGACAGACAGTGGTGGCGGGTGTAGCAAGGGCAGACAGGTGGTGTGGGTCGAGCAAGGGCAGACAGTGGGGTGGGTCAAGAAGGGCAGACAGTGGTGTGTGGCTGTAGCAAAGGACAGACTGTGGTGTCAGGTGTAGGCAAGAGGCAGGCAATGGTGGATGCATGGTAGCAATGGTAGTAAGTGATGATGGCCATAGTGGTGGGAAGCAGGGAAAAGTTAGAGACAATGGTGCAGTTGTAAGTGAAGGCAAACAGTGGGCCAGGTGTAGTGAGGGCAGACAATGGTGCAGGGTGTAAGTGAGGGCAAACAATGGTGCGGGGTGTATTGAGGGCAAGACAATGGTGCAGGTGTAGCAACGGGCAGATAGTGGTAATGGGTGTAGCAGGGCAGACAGTGGTGTGGGTCGGCAAGGGCAGACAGTGGTGTGGGTCGAGCAGGCAGACAGTGGTGTGGGTGTAGCAAGGACAGACTGTGGTGTCCAGTGTAGCAGGGCAGCAATGGTGATGATGTAGCAATGGTAGGTAGTGATGATGGCATAGTGGTGGGAGTAGGGCAAGTAAGACAATGGTGTGCAGTTGTAGTGAAGGCAAACAAAGTGGCGCAGGTGTAGTGAGGGCAGACAATGGTGGGCGGTGTAGTGAAGGGCAAAACAAAAAAAACACAAACAAATACAACAGAAACACCACCACAAAAAACAACACAAAAAAAACCCAAAAACAAAAACAAGAAAAAAAAACACAAAAAACCCCCCAACAAAAAACACAAAAAAAAACAAAAACCAAAAACACAATGGTGCGGGTGGTATTGAGGGCAGACAATGGTGCAGGTGTAGCAAGGGCAGATAGTGGTAGCGGGTGTAGCGCAAGGACAAGACAGTAGTGTGGGTGTTGCAAGGGCAGACAGTGTGTGGGTCGAGCACGGGCAGACAGTGGTGTGGGTGAGCAAGGGCTAGACAGTGGGTGTGGGTGTAGCAAGGACAGAGCTGGTGGTGTAAGTGTATGCAAGGGTAGCGCAATGGTGATGATGTAGCAATGTAGGATAGTGATGATGGCATAGTGGTGGGAAGTAGGGAAGTAGACAATGGTGGCAGTTGGTAGTGAAGGCCAACAGTGGCGGCAGGTGTATGAGGGCAGACAATGGTGCGGGTGTAAGTAAGGGCAAAACATGCGTGCGGTGTATTGAGGGCAGACAATGGTGCAGGTGTAAGCAAGGGCAGATAGTGGTATGGGTGTAGCAGGACAGACAGTGGTGTGGGTGTTAGCAAGGGCAGACAGTGGTGTGGGTCGCGTAGCAAGGGCGACCGTGGTGTGGGTCGAGCAAGCGGCAGACAGTGGGGTGTGGGTTAGCAAGGACAGACTGTGGTGTCAGTGTAGCAGAGGCAGGCAATGGTGATGATGTAGCAATGGTAGGTAGTTGATGATGGATAGTGGTGGAAGTAGGGAAGTAGACAATTGGTGCAGTTGTAGTGAAGGCAAAAGTGGGCGCAGGTGTAGTGAGGGCAGACAATGGTGCGGGTGTAGTGGGGCAAAACATGGTGCGGGGTGTATTGAGAGGCAGACAATGGTGGCAGGTGTAGCAAGGGCAGATAGTGGTATGGGTGTAGAGGGCAGACCAAGTGGTGGTGGGTCGAGAAGGGCAGACAGTGGTGTGGTCGAGCAAGGGCAGACAGTGGGTGTGGTGTAGCAAGGACAGACTGTGGTGTCAGTGTGCAAGGGCAGGCAATGGTGATAGATGTGCATGGTAGGAGTGATGATGGCATAAGTGGTGGGAAGTAGGGAAGTAGTACAATGTAGCAGTTGTAGTGAGGAACAGATGGCGCAGGTGTTAGTGAGGGCAGACAATGGTGCGGGTGTAGTGAGGGGCAACAATGGTGCGGGTGTATTGAGGGCAGACACCTGGTGCAGGTGTAGCATAGGGCAGATTAGTGGTACGGGTGTAAGCAAGACAGAAGGTGGTGTGGGTGTAACCAGGGCAGACAGGGTGTGGGTCGGCAGGGCAGACAGTGGTGTGGTCGGCAAGCGGCAGACAGTGGTGTGGGTGTAGCAGAGGACAGACTGGTGGTGTCAGTGTAGCAAGGGTAGGCAATGGTGATGATGTAGCATGGTAGGTAGTGATGATGGCATAGTGGTGGGATGTAGGGAAAGTAGACAAGGTGGCAGTTGGTATGAAGGCAAACAGTGGCGTCAGGTGTAGGAGGGCAGACGTGGTGTTGGCACGCGATGGTCAAACAGTATTGAATGCAGGTAGGTACTGTTGTTTTTTCAGAGACTGCACTGAGCCAATTTTCCCATCTAATGTTTGATGCAGTACAATCACCTTAGTGATGTCTCTGTGCCCTTCCCCACTGCACGTCTTTCCCTCCTATTCCTTCTCCCATCTGTTTGATAAACTATATGCTTGGATTCACACTGTTGGTAGATGTAGTGCAGGAATTGATGGGCCAAATGGCATCACCTGGGTTAATTTTTCTTGTTCTATATTATATTTTCACAGTGATTAATTACTTATATTAATTCAAGGAGATCAGAGTTATCTGTGACATTCACGCTACCTTCTAAGCAAACTTGATCAAGCTTGGAGGCTAGCGAGATCAGTTTTCAACAATTGAGTAGAACAAAGACGTTGCTCGTCAATTATATATTTTTTGCAAGAATAGACGCTTCGATTCGAATTTACTGATGTGGGTCGAGTTTTGTTACGATTTTTGCTCCTTTGGACCACGCCCTGGTGGTAATCGCTGCGAAGAAATATTGGTTATTTCCACAAGATGCGCGCTGAGATTTCACTTGCTCGTTTTCCAATCTTAACCAGCCAGCAAGATAGATCTAAGACATAATCTGCGGATGTGTGCATATTTAAAGTGATGGAGGCAATTTTTGTGTTTACAGCGAAATCATGCTTTTTAGATGCATTTAGGTATGCCGGTTCAAAAAGAACTGTTTGCCGAGCTGAATTTTAGTTTTTTGAACCTCTAATGCAGATCATGGCACCCATTTTTTACAATTTTTGCCTAAATCGGCCGATGAATGCGTGCTCCGCTCCTGTGTATTCATACGTTATAGTGAGAGAATATCCATCAGCCTATACTTTAAATCCAAATGTTTTTTTTTGTTTACACTCAGCCATAAAATGATGTATCATATTATAATATATATATAATATATAATCATCTGATTTAGTCATGTGTTTAGATTGTTTTGTAATTTAGTTCATATTCAATGTAATCACATAAGCACTCTTCACAGTACAAAATGTTTGAATGAGGAATAATGAGTTCCCATGTCTCGACTTTTTTTTTTTTCTTCATGTACATTATGAGTGTGGCAAGAACTTGGTTTGAACCAGGACTGTACGTGGTTGGCTCTGTTCGTCGCTTGGATCATGGAGAACCAAAATTGTCAAAACACCCTTAATACCTTCAGCTAACTTATTCCTCGAACGTTGTCGGCCCCGACTACAAATGATGGTTTTATTTGAATATTGGGATTTATTAGATATGGCACAATATCTTTCCCACACCTCCGTGAGCTCTACAATATCGCATTGTTAACGCCTGATTAATTAAGCTCCTGGCAAAAGCCAAATTAATGCCATATCAGTGTTATGTAGTGCTGTTTCTTTTTTTCTCCTTTTGTTCAGTCCTCCGTTTGAATTTTGAGAGTGGCAACTCTGGTGTTTTAGCCATCGCGGCCGACAGGTCATTGAACAAAGCGAGACGGACACTCGAAGTTTTGGTCATATTTTGATGCTTCAAGTATCCCTCTGACTACTTGCAACTCTTGTTTCATGCCGTTTTTTCCCTTTGTTTCTCACTGACAAAAGATACATAGATTTAGAGTTTACAGGTGCCGAATTGCTTCGTCCGAGGTAATTTTGGTGGCGGGCGGGACAGTCGATGTTGATGTAGATGAACTTGGTGGAGTTGTTGCTCCCTCAATATTTGCCTTTTTTCAATCTTTCACAGTTTTTCTCTGTACTTGTATAACACGAGTGAAGTCTTGTGCAGCAAAATTGATGGGGGCAGGCTAATTGTAAATACCTCAGTAAGTCGATTCAATTGCATCTCTAAAAATTGTTAATTGCGTAACTTAAGCCAAAACTTTTCTTACATTATCATTTGTCTTTACAGCCTTCTCCTTTTGTGTCATAAATTTTGGTGGCCTCTCTTGTTGGCAGTTGATGCATTTCTCAGAATCCAGTAGGGCCACCTTTTCCCTTGTTGTTTGTCTCCGTGGTTTTTTTCATCCAAGTAGCAAGTCAGGTCTTCATACACTGTCTTCGAAAGATTAAGTTTTTTTTCAATAAATCCTAAAACTATAACAACATATTTAGCGATCACTGCTGATTATCCACCAGTTGGTCACCAATAGGCAACCTGAATATCCTGAAGTTAAACAGTCACACATATAATCCTGCACACAGACATAGCCAAGAGAGAAGTACATTTCAGTACTCTGATCAATAACTCAACATTTTTTGGAAAAAATGACGGTTCACACTCATATCTGGAGGGACAGCGAATGGACATGCCACCAGAAAGATGGACGCCGGGAGACAGACAGACAGACAGACAGATGGCCCTGGCACATACAGGGATGAAGAAACCTGAACATTTCACAGACAAACTGTAAGAGGTTAAGGAATACAAATATACAAATTATCACCTGATATATCATCAGAATAACATAGAATGTAA
>CM068956.1:37195878-37214521 GCA_035128595.1 Eptatretus atami | reverse complement strand
TTGGTTGCTTCTCTCGCCCTTTGCTTTTTCCTCTTTCCTTTCGCTTTTCCTCTCCTCACTTTTTCTCTCCAGGACGCTTTTTTTTTCCTCCTTTCTCTCCTCACTTTTTCTCTTCCGTATCTCTTTCTCTTCAGAACGTATCTCTTTCGCTTTTTCCTCAATTTTTTATATCTCTGAACGTCTCTCCTCACAGAGCGTACCTCACGCTTTCTCTCGCTCGTTTTTATATCCCCGGGCCATCTCCGCGGGGTGCCATCCACCCCAAGCTCACCCCGCCCCCGGTTCCCATGACGACCCGTGCACTCTCAAAAAAGGTGGGCATCGGAGCTCGCGAAAGAAAGTTGCTGAGGAAAAATGAGGGCGGGCTTCAGAGCTCATGAAAGAAATGTGTGTAAACGTGTCTGTCGTAAAGAAAAAACTTCCCATAAGAGAGGGGATCTATACTTTACCCTTCTCACCATCACATTTAAGGTCACATTAGACATGGGGATGGGGCTAATCTGAACATTCATTTAAAGAAATAACTGTCTGAGGACCTGGATGTGTGGATGCATTCATCAGACCAGATTCTGAAATCCGTAACAATATGTATGTATTTATGTATGTATGTATGTATGTATGTATGTATATATATATACACACACGAGGTCCGTCTAAAAAGTAACGGGACTGAGCCTGCTGTGTGCTCCACTGACACACATTGAATGAACGGGTTGCGTCAGTCTTTCGCAACATTCCAGCAATATATGTATATATATACATATATATATATATATATATATATATATATATATATATGTGAATGGGTTTGGAAAATGGGTTGAAAAAACTGGCCCCCCAAACTTCATTTAAAATGTGTTATTTACAGGTCGTGCTTTACACGTTGTCAAGTCTGAGTCATCGCGCTATGAGTCATGAGCAGAGAGCCAATCTGAAGTTTCTTGCCAAGTTGTCAAAAGCGATACATCACACTAATTAATGCATGCTAATTAGACGGTAATACACTGACAAATTGAATGGGTAACAAAATGGCGTCTGACAATCACGTGACATGGCTTGGCCAAAGACGTCACAAAGCGATGAGATCAAAATATGGCCAGGCTCTCTATATATACATACGGCACCGGGTGTTGGATAAAAAAGAGTCTGAGAAAGAGGGAGAAAATGCAGAGAATGAATGACAAAGTGCTGACAATAATTAATGTGGGGAGGCAACATGAACAGAATGCATATAACTGAGACAATGAATGAAGAAAGAAAGAAGGGAAGTGGGATTTTATTTTTCAGCAGGCCAAGAGTGGGAAGAATGGGAGTGGGTGATTGAGAAAAAGAGGGAAGGAATTAAGCCAGATGGAGAGGAAGCCAAGATAAGGTGTTGAAGTCAGAGGAGTGATTGGAAAAGAAAAGTGCACAGATTGAAAGGGATTTTTGTATCGTAATCGTGTGGTGGTATGTGAAGGCATTTAAATGAATAAGGTGGGCAAAGAGGGAACATGGGGATGGAAAAGAATAAACAAGAGCATAAGGAAATGGATGGAACTTACAGGCAGACCATGTGTTTCCTTCTTTATCCCCCAAACAAGTAATAGAAAAGCATATGTACTGTGAAGATGTACAAGGCTTGCAGGAACAGTAATGGACATGTTTTTGCAATGATTCAAAGAAAAGTAACAATGGGTGGACACAAATCACCAGACTCGGTGGTGTAATAGTTAGAGCATCTGCTCTGAGTTTGGGAGGGCGGTGGTTTGAACCTCGACCGAGTTATATCAAAGTCTTTAAAAATGCCATGTGCTGCTTCCTTGCTTGATGCTCAGTATTTAAAAAGGATGGAGCATGGACAAACAACCATAAGTTGATAATAATAGTGCAGACTTTGATAGGCATAATGGCCTCCTCCTGCGTCGAGGTTCTTTGTCAGGGAAGCCATCCTATTATTAATATGATCAGCAGAGCTTGGCTTATGGAGTAATTGGTACATACCATCTACACGCTTCAAATCAGAGCAGGAAGTTTTTTCTCCTTCCGAATCAAAGCAATTACAATCTCCATCCTTGAAGACAGACTGCAGACTGGCATTGTCACTGCTATTCCATGTGCAACACAATAATTTACATGGAAGATCCTTAATCCCACGGTGTCCTTTACAAAGAGTAGGCCAGCTATCTCTGGCACTCTGGGCCATATTATAAAATCTTGCCACCCTCAGTTGAATATCCTGTGTCGGAGTGACAACCCATCCATGATTGTAACCCAAGCCAAGAAACAGCTTTGGCAGAATCCACTCTCTGTATAGAGAATAGTGAATAATAATAATAATAATATTAATAATACTTCTAGTCATGACCAACTTTCCTGCTGATGTCTCATGTTCATCTCCTGCTCCAATTGATTCATCTGATCATGTTCTTCTCGTAGTCAACATCTCTTTGGCTGCTGTCAGAGAGCTGCCGCAGTGCCGGAGGCTGACTGGAAGGGACTGGAGGCTGCCCTCTCACCTCATGATTGGCCTTGTATCTCTGCTGCCCTTCTATGAATGCTGCCTGGGAATTTTTCCACAAAAGCTTGCTCTCTCTCTCTCTCTCTCTCTTCTCTCTCTCTCTCTCTCTCTCTCTCTCTCTCTCTCTCTCTCTCTCTCTCTCTCTCTCTCTCTCTCTCTCTCTCTCTGTTATGCACAGAATTATCCCATCTCATCTCCATTTATCATACCTACTCCTCTCGTCCCTGGCACACTGAAACGTGGGGAAGTCGTTGCCATCAAACAACTTGCCTTCTCTTCCTGGAAGGCAAATCCGACTGTAGGGAACCTCAGATCATTTAACAATGGCTGCAAACGTGTGTACATGTCCACTCTGGAGAGCTAGATAGCAATTTCTGGTTAACTAGTCCAATTGACATATGGTAAGTTCCAAAATAAATTTGACCCAAAATGATTTTTGGTTCTTTATATTCATAAATACCTACACTATAACACATCAAAAATCCTTCCTTGAACATGTGTATCAAATTGGATTTTTTGGTGTGTGTTAATGTAGCAAAAAAAAATCCCCGATATTTATGAGAATTATTCGTGAAATGAGCTATGGCCTATAAATGATTTATCTGTCCTTATCTTAATTTTAAAAACGATTTATTTACATTTATCAAAAATGCAATTTGTTACTGTGTTTGGCACACTTTTATGGATATATATATATATTGTTGAAGATTCGGCGGCACTTAACAGCACCGCCGTCTCAGGGGTTATAACACTGGCTAGTTCGGCACAGGTCTCGGCTAGTATCAGATCGTGATGCCAAAGTACACCTGGGCCGTACCAGTTGGGGATATAGACCCCGGCTACAGACTGAGTTTGATCAGAGACCGAGCGAAGTCTGCCAGTCCATAGCCCGTTTGGTTTTATTTACAAATCGAGCGATTGTTCCTCAGCGCGGCACAAATAAATTAAAGGCGGCAACTTTCGTATGAATCAGCCAGATTTATTGGGGGAACATCGGGGAACACGGCACAAGCAAAGCATTCACGATAACGCTATCGTTCATCTATAACCCGCTCTTCACTAGGGAGCTACGGATACGGGTTTCGAAGGGAGCACTAGCAAAATAAGCCTTAGGCCTGGACAACATGCAGACAAGACACGGAGTACTTGGTGGTGCCTCATGGACAAGAGGAAAAGTTTGTGAGGCACAAATGCGGCTCGTAACAAGCCGATGTCTTCGGATTCGAGCACCCAGCTCGAGCATGCAGTGTGGCAAGATGGCGCTCGTACTCCTATCGGCACCGCTCGCGCACGCCGCTTGGCAAGATGGCGACGACGACGTCCTTTTGTCGGCACCACTCACGCACCAGCCTCGGCACGTCCAGCCCCTGTAAGGTCGACGGCACAAGAGCTAAAGATCCGGGGTGTTCCAGCTGGTTTCTCACAAGGTCCAGTATGCGAATCCAGGCCCGGCCTGTACACCAGACCAGGCCAAATCTGGGTGTTGGGCTCCGCAGGCAGATCGACGGGATGAAAGACGACGTGGTCCAGCCGCGCAGGGAGAAACGACAGTCAGAGGCCCTGTGGCTGGACTCAGGATGAACCTGGGAATCACCTGCATGCTGGATCCATCGCCAAAAAGGAACAGCTCATCGAGTCACTCCTCATAAAGCAGATCGCAGACAGGCCAAGCAGTTCCTCTTGCCTTTCGGGGCGGGCTCTTCGGACCACCCCTGGTGACCCGTGATTGGTCCATCGTTCGAGTTTGCAACAGCTCTTCGGCCAATGTGTTGCTGGCACATCTTGCTGACTGATTCTCAGTGCGCTGGGTGGGGGCTCTTAGAAGGGGGGAAGGAAAAAAGTAGGCGCCTCTCGGTACATCACCACTGTATGAATACTGGACAGCCTAACACCTCCTGACACACATGTAACGTCTGATTACCAAACAACCTGGCTAAACATGCATTTAAGGGGGGATCTGGGCTAATCCTATATTTAATAACCCACTAAGGGCCCATTTCCGCAACAATATATATGTGTATATATATATATATATATATATATATATGTAAACGAAATGAGCTTGGTTTTAATTATTTTTCGAGACATTGCAATTAATTTTCTCACAGTTCATTCGTTTTACTTTTTTAAAGTCAAAATAATAGCAATATACATGAACACTTAAACAAACTTTTGAGGAAACGTACAGTGGGGTGCAAAAGTATGAGTCCACTTAAATCAATGTCAAGTTTTCTCAAAACACAATTTCAAACACAAATTTGTCATAATATTGAAGATTATGTATCTGTATTCTTTAATTTCCATCCATCCATCCATTGGGACCATACTCTGTGCAGAGGTTTGGTGCTGCCTAAGCAGTCTCCTTGGTTATTGGGCACAATCCTGGACAGGTCACCACTCCGACACAGGATACCAGCAAGCTGGCACTCATTTTGCCAAGCTCAGAAGGATGACAGGCTAAGTCAACCCTCTGGTGTTAATTCAGTGGACAACGGGGCTTGAACTCAGGACCTAAGGATCCCAAGCCGCCACCCTCACCACGAAACCAACGCTAGACTTATTCTTTAATTTATAAGAGTTATTATTGACTGATACTTTTATAAACAGAATAAAAGAAGGGTGAATCGATTTGAGAGAAAGATAAAATTTATGTGAGCAGTCTGAGTATGCTCTGGAGGACATTACAACACTGTCGGGAAAAGATTGACTCAAACATAATCCATAAACTAATTAAATCAATCTCAAATAGAGTTGGGGCATTTCTCAAGGTAAAAAGGGGGTCACACTGATTATATGTAAAGACAGATTGAATTTTTCCCATTATAATAAGTGAGTGAGTAATGAAGAAGAACAGTCTAATAGACACCTACTGTATCAACAAAGTCAATTCTGATTGGACGTTTTTTACTGATGCATCATCACCTCCCAATGGCCTTGGTGGAAGGAGCCTAGAACACAAACTCGTCTCATGATCACGGATGTTGATGAAGAGGATTCTGCAACAGCCTTTTGGGCTCTGCCTCAGACTCTGCAACCTCCAATTGGAGAGCTGAACACTGAACAGGCTCCTCCCACCTAGACCATTGGGAGGTGATGACGCATCATCAGAGAACATTCAATCAGAATTGACTTTGTTGATAGGTATCTATTAGACTGTTCTTCTTCATTGTAATAAGTGTCGTGATATCCTTAAGAGTTCATGGAAATCCCTTGAAAGTCCTTTTGGTTTCATTTTACAATGATTAATTTTGTTATCACATCTCAATAAATACATTTCCAACTGGTCTCATAATTTTTCACCCCACTGTATGTCTTGATTTGTTTGTTTACACAAAAATATTGTGACCAAAATAAAAAAACATCATTCATAAAATGACCTCAATTTTGGTAATGATGTAAATTATACAAAGCTCAAAAAAATAAAAAAATATATATTGCTCACAGTTATGGATATATCCAAGAAATACTGCAAAGAATAAAATGATGAACTTGCATTTAACATTAATAGTTTGGAGCAAAAAAAAAAAAAATGATAAAATCTAAATCATAAATTTTGCATCAAATCAGGACAAAACAATGAAAACTTGCATTTGGTATAATTAATTGTAGCTATCCATCGTGACTGTGATATTGTTCAATAAAACCAGAAATGTACGGTGTAAACGTGTCCAAGGATACTCATGTTTAATAGTTGGCACAATCAAATCTGCTCTCAAAATGTAGTCACGTGATTTCAGTCATTCTACATGTCTTCTCACAACTGACTCCTTTACATGTACTGCAAGCTCTGTTACGTGTCTCTTTCTTTATTGATCTCTCTAAGGAGAAGTGAATTCTTTGCAAAAAAAAATTCTGTAAGGCTCACTTGGGCTGCGCCTGGATGGGTTTGAGGATAGTGGAGTAGCGGCTGAAACCCGAATCCTATCCAGGTTCCTCCTGATAACTCCATCTTTGCTCTTTACTTCTTCGGGATCCTTCTTGGTTTTTCCGTTTCATTGTTTTTGTACCATATCCTGATGCTATGTGGACTGTGCTTCCCCGCTGATGGACCTCTGGTAGCTTGTACATGTTGCTGCATTTGAGCCTGGGGAGTAACTGCTGAAATCTATCTGTCCGAGTTCTTACCAACATCTTTGTTCCTTTCACATTTCTTTCTAATTTTTAAAAATATTTTCGACAATTCTCTTTATTTTATTTTCACAGTTCTCTTTATTCATTCCAATTCTTGCTTTTTCTTCTCTTTTATCTTTTATTCTCTTTTCCTCTCTTTCTTTATTTATCTCTCTAAGGAGAAGTGTATTCTTGCAGAAATTTTTCTTTAAGGCTCGCTTGGCTGCACCTGGATGGGTTTAAGGGTTGTGGAGTAGCGACTGAAACCTGCATCCTATCCAGGTTCCTCCTGATGACTCCATCTTTGCTCTTTCCTTCTTTGGGTTCCTTTTTTTTTGTCTTCCGTTTCATTACATTCAAAACCTATTTTCTTGCCACTTCAGCTTACAGTTTTACATCCCATCTTGCATGTGCATCAGATAACTTTCATAAGGTTATCAGGAGCTGGTGCTTTGCTAGTTTTTAGAGGTTTGTGTGCCACTCACTAGTTCCCACCCCAAATCTGTTGACTCTAAACATGAGTCATTCCCATTGCACTCTTGTACCTGGACATATACTCTCAGACTGTGATATTTCACAGCATCTGATGTTGGCAGTGGTACTTTAGGATCCATGAAGCACAAAACTTTTTGCAGCTTTCTCTGCAAATTTACTGACATGGAGGCTATCTATTCTTTCTTCTTTATTGTACAAACAGAGCAGCGCTGACTCACATGAATGTGCAATCTTTTCCTTGGTTACCACCAAATCACCACCAGGACTGAACGACACCATCACAGATCATTTAACATGCACCTCATTGTCATTTGCGCACCCCATGTTTACTCTGTAACAAACTGTACATCAGTGGATCTGGACGACAACTCGGAGATCGCTTTCGTCAACATCTCAACAATGTCAGAACAAACAAGAATGATATCGGCAAACTAGTCTCGCATCACTTATCCTCGCAGGACACTATGTTCATCACATGTCAGTCTGTAGTTTGAACATACTTCATGGAAATGACGACTCCCAGAAACTCACAGGACAGCAAACTATCTATGAACTTGGAAATTAGCACCACATGCTTCAAATGAGAAGTTTTCTTTCAACTGAAATATAAACGAGGATTCTTCCTTTCCAACCTTCCTCCCTCCCCTTCCTTTGCTTTCTCTTTCCCTCCCCTTTCCGGTTCTTCTTCCTATTCCTCTCTACCACACACATCACTCAAGACAATTCACATCGGACATGACATGTACACCTCTGCCTAATCGGTGTACCTCATCCCAGCACGTCAGTGATGACATAATTGCGGAAGTCTTCCTGTTTGAACTTCTGCCCCCCCTTGTTTTCTCTTTTGCTCCAACAAATGGTAAGGCCTAAAATGCCAGTTTTTCCTTTTATTCAAGGTGGATCAACCACCATTCAAGGTAATTTTTATCCATTCTTACTTCGTCGCCCAAGCAGATCATTATTTGTGTGCCCAAATTAGCGATTATATTCTTCATTTTCTTCCTGAATTTGACTTCAGTGCCCATGTACGCACCAGTGTGCCTTGGACGTGTATTGTCCTTTCTCCAAGTGAATCATCATAACCATCAAATACCGCTGTAGCTCTCCCGTACTTTGCCTCTACAAGCACAACATATGTGTTACAAATTTTCCTGTCACTGCATCCTCTTGGCCATGGGAGCCACTGCAAGTTCATTCCTCCAAAATCCTGAAAACTGAACTTTCAAACCTGTCTCCTTACTCAAAGATCTGGTGGCACATTGTCCAGTCTGTCTCTGGAGTAAGCTCCCCCTCCATCCCTTTCCTCACTTTAAATAGCACCATAGCCACTGTATGGCCGACTCTGCTCATGAGAAGGCCAAATGCCTCAAATATGTATTTGCTTCCAAATATTGTGATGACTGTTCACCACTACCTCAGGTCAACCCCTACCCATACTCATGATTTTTTCTACCATCCATCATTACCCCTCTCCAAGCCCACTCCTTTTTCTAGGTTGTGTTTTTCCCCCATTTCTCTTGCATTCGTTTTTGTTTTTTGTCCCATTTCTGTTTCAGACCTGGTTTTCCCTTTTTCTTCTTGCTGTGTTTGAGCTTCTATCCAGCATATTCACCCACTGTGTCCTCCAACCCATCCTGTTGCTCTCATTCCTCTCCATGCCCATTCTCCTTCTGTTGGGTCCCACTGTTGTGTCCCTCTACCTTCCTGTTGGTGTATTTCCACATCCTTTCAGTACTCTATTTTCTCTCTGTTCTGTTATGTTCTGGCCCATTCTGGGTTTCAGGTCTTCCATGAGCTGTGACTGTATTATTTGAAAAAAGAAACATTTCCAGCCATTGCTTTTAATGGCCTGACAGTAAGTCAGTGAGCCAATTCCTTGGAGTGAGGAAGTCTCATTAGTCCACACACACACACACACACTCACACACAAATTATTCGAAAATTCAATAATATTGATGACTATGCTCCCCTGACCCCTTTTGTCCCCCACCCCCAAAGCAATTGGCTTGTGCCACGTCCCATGAGTGGAACTGCTTCGCAAAGACACTGATGGAAATCCGAGCCAGTCGTGCGAATACTGATGAGGCATTTACCAAGCTAACCACAATGGCTTGATCACCATGGATAACCCGATCAACGATGATGCCAGTGTTTTCCCTTTGCTCATAATCTTGCTTTGTCGTGTAATCGTAACCCGGTGCAAAACACTGCACGTCAGATCAAGCAGCGTATCGGGAAAACGCTGGTAACATGGGCAATCCTGGCAGAATGTTTCTTGTTAAATTACTTTATCGTTGATTAAAGTAGGTCGTTGATGATGAAAGTGAAAAGCAGGCTACAGGGTGAAAAGGCCATTGAATCCGAGTGTTTAATGAACAAGTCATTGTCACAATATCAATGTCTAATTTTTATTTTTATGCACACTAATGAAGTTTAGTGAATGACTAATTTTTGCAATAGCTTTGGTATGTGCTTACATTCATATAATCTTTTATTTTTGGCACAGTTTCCTGTGGTAGACAACCTAAATGGAATACTGTGTTTTTGTGACTTTCAATAAAACGTATGATGCAGAATGTAAAACAAAATTGGGCTTTTGTGGTGAAATAGTATGCTGCTGTTGTCAGGCTTTTAATCTTACAAATATCTTCAAGTGTTTGTGCTTTTTGTTTGTTACTCTTTCGCGACCGGACGGTAGCACCTAGAGGCCCCAAATTTTGGCCTTGTATGTCGTTTTGAGGATAACAGAGGCTGCTATAAAGTGTCAGGCAATGCTGCCTCCAACCTGCAGGCAAAAGGTAACCACAATGAGGCCAATAACCCCATAGCTTTTCAATGTCCAACACATCCCGAAACCCCTGCTGGGAAAACCTCACCCCCATGAGGGCAATAACTCCAAACATATTTAATTCACATGTGCCAGAACCCCTAGGTCGTTTTTAGCTCGCCTGTTCGAAGAACAGAGAGCTATAGCGATACCCCCAGCGTGAGCGTGAAAATGTTAAAGTTTTTGGTGCAAGTTATTTCCTTTCTAATGTTTTTATCTACCACACTATTTTTTACTGATTACAATATACAAATACATATATTGCTTTAAAATTATTTGGATCAGACTTCACTGCAATGCTTTATAAAAAATATTATTAGACTAGTTTTATTTACTTGCAGCGTCGGGTGTACTCCTCTATTTGTGTATATAATAAGTCTACAATATTCAGCTCGGTGCCTACTGTTATTTATTTATTTTTAAAATATAAGGTACATTAAATTATCAAACGAAAGACTACTGCAACCATCTTCACCCCCTGAAAAAGCCGCCGGAGAGAATCCAAAAGGTGTTGTTGCGTCATTCCTCGCGCAAAGCATCCTTATTCCTTTATCCTTCATCTGTCAAAAATATGAAATGTTTCGGCGATTTTATCGGGGAAACGTCCGCATTATGTATGTCCTTGGGAGGGGTTTACTTGATGAAAAGAAACCGCTTGAAAGGGAGTTTAAGGAACATTGAGGGAGAGGCGGAAAGTGTGGAGTGAAAAATTCCAACTTTTTGCAGAGGTAATATGTAAATGTCTCTATATTCTGTCAATGATGTAAACTTTATTGTTCATACATTATTGACAGCATGTCGAGACATTTACATATTACTGAAGCAGCTTCGTCGTGATTCATCTTATTTCAGTATGATACACTTCAGGTTTTCTGCGTTGGTCGCAGTTAGTGGATTCGATGCTCATTATGATAGAAACAAGAAGTTGCTCTTAATGTTTTATCATTATTTAATTCAGTGATTTTGTGTATGGGTTGGTGTATTGGATATTTGAAGACCACAAGGGAAAACCAGAGATGTCAGGATAAGTCAATTTTGAAAAAACTGAAAACAAAGTTTCAAGACTTTGGTGGACTGTTTAATAACTGTAATATATTTCTTTTCCAGTAAAAGGAAGAGTGATCATTGGCCGATCAAATTAAGCATGTAGCATTTGCCAAGCTTCTGTGTTATTTAATTTAAGAGCAAAGAACGAATCAATGTTGCAAACTGACATCACTTGTTATTCCCTTGTTTAATAATTGCCATGCAATTTTAACCCAGGATTGTAGCAAATTCATGCTTGTTGGTTATAGCAAACATTACATGACTTTGGTGATCACAGATTATTTTTTTCAACATTAAACGGTCATTGTTTTTTGTTTGATTGGTGTTCAAGCCATACTCAAGGGTATTTCGCTTATATGACGACGGATTCTCCATTTCTTACTCCGTACTACTTAATATGATGGAAAACGGGAGAAACCAAGGACAAACCACCCCCGCGATAGCCGAAGTCACCTCATGTGACTCCCTCATATACCTAAGCAGGTTGATTGGCGGTGGGTACATCGAATGAGGATGGGTACTCAGACGCGCTAACCATTAAGCCACGGCGTGGGTCCCATAAAAGTCACAATAAAGGTTTGACCAGGCTTGAACCACGATATGCACCAACTACGGAGCCCATGATATAACCAAATAGGCCATTGTAGTGCTCAGAGTTTATGCTGTGAAAGTTTACAACCTTTCATTTTTTAGTTTCTCAACTCTGAATATTATGGTGGAACAGTTAACATGAATGAAAGGGAGATAACCAGGAGTAAAGTACTGACAACTCTGGGTTTCTACTTGTTCAGCTTTGACAACACTTGTTTTTTCATTGCACGGCTAAACTTTATACCATGTAAATTATGTGACACCCTGGTTATTTGTTAAAGTAATATTGTGAGAGGAAACCTTATGTTGCCAACGTATTGGCAGGTGCAATAACCCTGAAATTTATAAAAAGTGACATCTCTGGTTTTCCCCTTGTGGTCTTCATTTCTTAAGCTTGCAGTGGTGTTCGTGGCAGATTAGCAGATAATTGTATTGGTAGTTTGAAGTGTGTGTTCCAAGCCGTAGTCGTTTTAACGGTAAATCTAGCGGTGCATTAAAAAAGAAGTTTTTATTCTGGGATCCAATTAGCCATTGTGCTGTGTCGGTAAAGATGAGTATTGAAAACATATTGGGAAATGAGCCAATTGAGAGCTCGTCAATAAGGGGAACAAGCAGAATAGAGTAAGATTATAAATGATGTGATCAATGTTTGATGTAAGATTCTGCGATATCCTTCGTGAAGAGTAGGTGACCTCTTGGTGGAATGCTGACAGAATTCATGCCTTAACCTTCAGGGAGACACTGCATCAGCGGCAGAGCCACTCTCACAGCAATGATGCAACCAGCAGCCATGTGGTGCATACGAAAGGAAGGAATGTTTTATGTTAGCAGTGTCTGTAATAGTGGTGAGAGCCTTTGCTGTGGGAAGTGTGTATAAATGGAACAACTGATGATTATAATTTTTGATTGGAAGAAACAGATAGCTACTTTACGAGAGATAACGGATTGTGAAAAAGGTTCTACATAAAAGTTAGTTATGTTTGTGGATAGAGAGCCTACAGAGGAGCTTGGCAGTGGTGTGGATATAGCAAGGGCAGTCAGTGGTGGGGGTGTAGTGAGGGCAAACAATGGTGCGGGTGTAGTGAGGGCAGACAATGGTGTGGGTGTATTGAGGGCAGATAGTGTTACGGGTGTAGCAAGGACAGACAGTGGTGCGGGTGTAGCAAGGGCAGACAGTGGTGTGGGTCGAGCAAGGGCAGACAGTGGTGTGGGTCAAGCAAGGGCAGACAGTGGTGTGGGTGTAGCAAGGACAGACTGTGGTGTCAGTGTAGCAAGGGCAGGCATGGTGATGATGTAGCAATGGTAGGTAGTGATGATGGCATAGTGGTGGGAAGAGGGAAAGTAGACAATGGTGCAGTTGTAGTGAAGGCAAACAGTGGCGGAGGTGTAGTGAGGGCAGACAATGGTGCGGGTGTAGTGAGGCAAACAATGGTGCGGGTGTATTGAGGGCAGACAATGGTGCAGGTGTAGCAAGGGCAGATAGTGGTATGGGTGTAGCAAGGGCAGACAGTGGTGTGGGTCGAGCAAGGGCAACAGTGTGTGGGTCGAGCAGGGCAGACAGTGTGTGGGTGTAGCAAGGACAGACTGTGGTGTCAGTGTAGCAAGGGCAGGCAATGGTGATGATGTAGCAATGGTAGGTAGTGATGATGGCATAGTGGTGGGAATTAGGGAAAGTAGACAATGGTGCAGTTGTAGTGAAGGCAAACAGTGGCGCAGGTGTAGGTGAGGGCAGACAATGGTGCGGGTGTAGTGAGGGCAAACAATGGTGCGGTGTATTGAGGCAGACAATGGTGCAGGTGTAGCAAGGGCAGATAGTGGTACGGGTGTAGCAAGGACAGACAGTGGTGTGGGTGTAGCAAGGGCAGACAGTGTTGGGTGAGCAAGGGCAGACAGTGGTGTGGGTGAGCAGGGCAACAGTGGTGTGGGTGTAGCAAGGACAGACTGTGGTGTCAGTGTAGCAAGGTAGGCAATGGTGATGATGTAGCAATGGTAGGTAGTGATGATGGCATAGTGGTGGGAAGTAGGGAAAGTAGACAATGGTGCAGTTGTAGTGAAGGCAAACAGTGGCGCAGGTGTAGTGAGGCAGACAATGGTGCGGGTGTAGTGAGGGCAACAATGGTGCGGGTGTATTGAGGGCAGACAATGGGTGCAGGTGTAGCAAGGGCAGATAGTGGTATGGGTGTAGCAAGGACAGACAGTGGTGTGGGTGTAGCAAGGGCAGACAGTGGTGTGGGTGAGCAAGGGCAGACAGTGGTGTGGGTCGAGCAAGGGCAGACAGTGGTGTGGGTGTAGCAAGGACAGACTGTGGTGTCAGTGTAGAAGGGCAGGCAATGGTGATGATGTAGCAATGGTAGGTAGTGATGATGGCATAGTGGTGGAAGTAGGAAAGTAGACAATGGTGCAGTTGTAGTGAAGGCAAACAGTGGCGCAGGTGTAGTGAGGGCAGACAATGGTGCGGGTGTAGTGGGGCAAACAATGGTGCGGGTATTGAGGGCAGACAATGGTGCAGGTGTAGCAAGGGCAGATAGTGGTATGGGTGTAGCAAGGGCAGACAGTGGTGGTGGGTCGAGCAAGGGCAGACAGTGGTGTGGGTCGAGCAAGGGCAGACAGTGGTGTGGTGTAGCAAGGACAGACTGTGGTGTCAGTGTAGCAAGGGCAGCCAATGGTGATGATGTAGCAATGGTAGTAGTGATGATGGCATAGTGGTGGGAAGTAGGGAAAGTAACAATGGTGCAGTTGTAGTGAAGGCAAACAGTGGCGCAGGTGTAGTGAGGGCAGACAATGGTGCGGGTGTAGTGAGGGCAACCAATGGTGCGGGTGTATTGAGGGCAGACAATGGTGCAGGTGTAGCAAGGGCAGATAGTGGTACGGGTGTAGCAAGACAGACAGTGGTGTGGGTGTAGCAAGGGCAGACAGTGGTGTGGGTCGAGCAGGGCAGACAGTGGTGTGGGTCGAGCAAGGGCAGACAGTGGTGTGGGTGTAGCAGGACGACTGGGTGTCAGTGTAGCAAGGGTAGGCAATGGTGATGATGTAGCAATGGTAGGTAGTGATGATGGCATAGTGGTGGGATGTAGGGAAAGTAGACAATGGTGCAGTTGTAGTGAAGGCAAACAGTGGCGCAGGTGTAGTGAGGGCAGACCGTGGTGTTGGCATCGCGATGGTCAACAGTATTGAATGCAGGTAGGTACTGTGTTTTTCAGAGACTGCACCTGAGCCAATTTTCCCATCTAATGTTGATGCAGTACATCACCTTAGTGATGTCTCTGTGCCTTCCCCACTGCACTCTTTTCCTCCCTATTCCTTCTCCCCATCTGTTGATAAACTAATAGCTTGGATTCACCTGTTGTAGATGTAGTGCAGGAATGATGGGCCAAATGGCATCACCTGGGTTAATTTTTCTTGTTCTATATTATATTTTTCAACAGTGATTAATTATTATATTAATTCAAGAGATCAGAGTTATCTGTGACATTCACGCTACCTTTCTGAAAGTCAAACTTGATCAAGCTTGGAGGCTAGCGAGATAGGTTCAACAATTGAGTAGACAAAGACTTGCTCGTCCAATTATATATTTTGCAAGAATAGACCTTCGATTCGAATTTACTGATTGGGTCGAGTTTTGTTACGATTTGGCTCCTTTGGACACCCCTGGTGGTAATCGCTGCGAAGATATTGGTTATTTCCACAAGATGGCGCTGAGATTTCACTTGCTCTGTTTCCAATCTTACCAGCCAGCAAGATAGACTAGACATAATCTGCGGATGTGTGCATATTTAAAGTGATGGAGGCAAATTGTGTTCACAGCCGAAATCCATGCTTTTTAGATGCATTTAGGTATGCCGAGTTCAAAAAGAACTGTTTGCCGAGCTGAATTTTAAGTTTTTGAACCTCTAATGGCAGATTCAAAATGGCACCCATTTTTCACAATTTTTGCCTAAATCGGCGATGAATGCGTGCTCCGCTCCTGTGTATTGCATACCGTTATAGTGAGAGAATATCCATCAGCCATATCACTTTAAAATCCAAATGTTTTTTTGTTTTAACAACATCAGCCATAAAATGATGTATCATATATATATATATATATATATAATCATCTGAATTTAGCATGTGTTAGATTGTTTTTGTAATTTAGTTCATATTCAATCGTATCACATAACACTCTTCACATACAAAATGTTTGAATGAGGGAATAATGAGTTCCATGTCATGACTTTTTTTTTTTTCTTCATGTCACATTATGAGATGTGGCAGAACTTGGTTTGAACCAGGACTGTACGTGGTGGCTCTGTTCGTGCTTGATCATGGAGAACAAAATTGTCAAAAACACCCTTAATACCTTCAGCTAACTTATCCTCGAACGTTGTCGGCCGACTCACAAATGATGGTTTTATTTGAATATTGGATTTATTAGATATGGCACAATATCTTTCCCACACCTCCGTGAGCTCTACAATATCAGCATTGTTAACGCTGATTAATTAAGCTCCTGGCAAAGCCAAATTAATGCCATATCAGTGTTATGTAGTGCTGTTTTTTTTTTCTATTTTGTCAGTCCTCCGTTTGAATTTGAGAGTGCAACTCTGGTGTTTTACCATCAGCGGCCGAAAGGTCATTGACAAAAGCGAGACGGACACTCGAAGTTTGGTCATATTTTGATGCTTCAAGTATCCTCTGACTAACTTGCAACTCTTGTATAACATGCAGTTTTTCCTTTGTTTCTCACTGACAAAAGATACATAGATTAGAGTTTACAGGTGCCGAATTGCTTCGTCGAGGTAATTTTGGTGGCCGGGCAGGGACAGTCGATGTTGATGTAGATGAACTTGGGTGGAGTTGTTGCTCCCTCATATTTGCCTTTTTTCAATCTTTCAAGTTTCTCTGTACTTGTATAACACGAGTGACAGTCCTTGTGCCAGCAAATTGATGGGGGCAGGCTAATTGTAAATACCTCAGTAAGTCGATCAATTGCATCTCTAAAATTGTTATTGCGTAACTTAAGCCAAACTTTTCTTACATTATCATTTGTCTTTAAGCCTTCTCCTTTTGGTGTCATAAATTTTTGGTGCCTCTCTTGTTGGCAGTTGATGCATTTCTCAGAATCCAGTAGGATCCTTTTCCTTGTTGTTTGTCTCGTGTTTTCATCCATAGTAGCAAGTCAGGTCTTCATACACCTGTCTTCGAAAGATTAGTTTTTTTCATAAATCCCTAAAACTATAACAACATATTTAGCGATCACTGCTGATTATCCACCAAAGTTGGTCACCATAGCAACCTGAATTATCCTGAAGTTAACAGTCACACATATAATCATGCACACATGACATACCAATGAGAGAAGTAACATTTTCAGTACTCTGATCATAACCTCAACATTTTTGGAAAAATGACGTTCACACTCATATCTGGAGGGACAGCGAATGGACATGCCACAAAAGAAAGATGGACCGCCGACGGAGACAGACAGACAGACAGACAGATGCCCTGGCACATACGAGGGATGAAGAACCTGAAACATTTCACAGACAAACTGTAGAGGTTAAGGAATACAAATATACAAATTATCACCTGATATATCAATCAGAATAACATAGAATGTAACATTAATAGTCTCAATATGTACATACATTCTGCATGTGTAAATTTAAATTGTTGGCTGAAAGGGGTAACAGGTGACAAATTAGTAAAATAGCACTCGAACATATCAGTATCGTATTGTCATACATATAATTACCTCCGCCACCAAAGGTGAAGGAGGTTTGTTTTCACCCCTTTTCTGTCTGTTTGTTAATTGCCGGAATCCTTCAGATTTCGGCAATTATGTTGGTCGGTTGTGTGTGTCATTCTGTGTGATCTGTCTGTCTGTCTTGTGTTGTTGTTTACCCTGTGCGCAGCCACACATTTCAGCGATCATGGACAAAACTGGTGACAGACGTCGAGCCATGGTCCCCCAACTTTGGACACTTGTCGTTTTGGGAGTCTGATCAACAGGTCAAGTCAATCCCGAAAACGCGAAATTCTTATTTTCGGCAAATACGTCCGCAAAATGCGTATCTTACGTACAACCAAGATCCAAAGTTGCATCTTCCAATTCTGCATTCCATCAAATCGTACTCATTGCGGTGTCACATGCACAACGCCTTCTAACGGTCGGGGGTCGGGGATCGGGTCACAAACTTTCGATTGCAATAAAACGCCATTTAGGTCAGATTGAACTTCCAAGTTATGATCCATAGACAAAACTAAGAGTGCTATAACTGTCATTAAACAGTAGCAACTATCAACTATAGAGAACGCGAGCAAATTAATGTTCCAAGGTTTTGTGTTTTTTCAGAGATATGGGGATATGGACAAAAGTTATTCCGGCAATTCCTTGTTCAACGAGCAATTTCATTTGTTTGTTTGTGTGCAGGACATCTCAAAAAGCTGTGGACGGATCTGGATGAAATTTTGTGGACAGGTTCAGTTTGTGACAATGACAAACTGATGAGATTTTGGTGAAGATCCGGATCCGGATCCTGAAACTAGAATTTTAAAGTGATTCTTCACTATTGAGAGATGAGGTCATAAACATGTATAGCATGATATCTCAAAAAGTTGCAGACGGATTTGGATGAAACTTGGTGGACATGCTGGGTTTGTGACATTGACAAATTGATTAAATTTTGGTGAAGATCCGAAGCCAGATCTGGATACAAGAATTATTTAATTTTAAAGTGATTCTTCACCATTGTGAAATGGGGCCAAAAACGATATATTGGGCCCGATTTCAAAAATGTATTGGGCTCGATATATTCTCGTGGATCAGACATTATGTGGTGGAGGCATGTGCTCTACCACGTGCTCTTCTAGTTAACAACAGTGCTGTTTTGGCATTCGTGAAATATGGCCACCATTTTGAATTACGTATTAAAGGGTTAACAGTTCAAAATCGAGGCTGACATACAATATATTTGGATTCACCACACCCTCATACATCTCGTAAGCATATATGCCAGCTGTGAACACGAAATGCCTCCAATGGTGAACATTTTCTGAAAATGACCGAGTCAAAGATAGTGATTCCAAAAATG
>CM068956.1:37163470-37188788 GCA_035128595.1 Eptatretus atami | reverse complement strand
CAAACAGAACAGGGCAAAAATGAACCAAGCGCAGGCAGGCATGGGTCATGGCAAAGGCAGGCAGGCAAGGCATTGCATGGCAAAAACAAGGCCGTTGTAGCAACAGCCGGCAGATGAAGTGGCCGGCACAGGTTTCGTAGCAAACAGCCAGCAGACGATCGACCGGCACAGGCCTTGCAAAACAGCCGGCAGACGAGTTGGCCGGCCTTCTTGCCTTGTACTGGAGGTTCTGGAGGGAGTGCGGTGGTGCTGGCCACTCGAAGGCGGGCTCGGACCTACCCTACTGTCTCCCTCCCAACCTATCGCCTTTGCCTGTCTCTGTCCATACCACCCCCTTAATTGTCAAGATCATTTAGCCCAAACTTAATTTTTGTTTTTATTTTTATTTTTACTTCCCCCTCTATAACTCGTCTCCTAACCCCTTTATCGTCCTTGTTCGGCTAACCTATCGTCTCCTAGGCCTACTCCCAACCCCTACGTTCCCTTCCTGGAGGGGAATGAGGGAGAGCTAGCGTCCTGTGTGAGGCCCAACGAAGCCTCAGAATGGCCTCCTCAGATTTCAGCGGATCTCAGCCCAAAGTGGTCCAGCAGCCCACAACGAGAGCGAAGGGATGGATGGTGCGGAGGGGTTACACTTCCTAATTTCCCTAACCATTTATTCCTTAAACTACCCGCGGGCTTTCAACAAAGCGCCTCTCGCTTAAACTATCGGTTCTAACAACCAAGATTCTCGTCGCCTGTGTTGGTGTCCTCTCAAATTTCGGCCATGCCTCCCAATTTTCTTTCCGTGCCCTCACACGGTCTCACAGCTGGGACGCGTGGCTCCCTTGGCAGGAACTACCCTCTGCCGATTCCCCAACAATGGCACCCCCGGGCACTACACTGCCTCCGAGCCTACCAGCTCCCTAAAAACTGGGGAGTGCCCTCCTCGGCTACTCCCCCTCGATGCCCACGTGGCGTTTGGCGCCCCGGGTCCCTTTCCGAGGGTCTCCCGTGCCCAGTACACTGCCCCCGTGGCATATGGCGCCCCGGGCCCCGCATCATGCGGGCCACCCGTGCCCACTACACTATCCTGGCCCCCACTGGACCCTTGGCTACCGCGGCCGACTAGCCCGCGTGCCCGGGGTACCCACTCAGCGATACTCACCATTCGTAGCCACGCGCTCCCAGCCCGTCAACAGGGCTCCTGCACCCCTCCAAATGGGTTTCGAGGCCTACACTCCCACCAACAGCAAAACGACCTCCATTTTGTAAATTTGACTAACCCCCTAACTCACATTACACTGACCCCGGCGGTCCCTTGGGCGGAATCACTCCTCCCCCCAATCACTCATCGCACCATGCATTCCACATTCACTCCATACACTCCGGCCCGCTGGCCCTCACTCACTCATCAAGTTACAGTTTCCACTTCAACTCACTCCTCGCTGATCACTGCCATTCTTCTATCTAAATCCCATAGCTATCTCGTGCTCCCTCGTCATCCCTTACAATACAGCACGTTCGTTTTAACACTACGTAGCTAAGCTACGTCCCCTCTACATATCCAAAGTCTGTCCATGTCTCCTAATATTATTTTCCATTTCTCATCCTAAATCTAAACTGAATCCTCCAACCTAATCCATTCCATGGCCCCATGAGGACTTATCCCTGCCCCATGGAGCCGGTCTAGCTAAGCTAACCCTTCCCCCTAACTAGTTCCATCCTGTGCCAGGCAAGGGGGTCTTCCACCCCTTGCCCGGGAATCCTGTTCACCCGAAGCGAGGCTTGCTTTTTTTTTTAAGCACGCGCACCAGCGCCGCAACTCGCAACCTGCGCTCTACTCTCCGTGACGTCATGGCAAGCTGCTCGCGCTTCGCGCACCTCTCCTCCTCCGAAGTACCATCCGGCAGGGATTTCCCTCCTGCCAGATTCCGACCATGCAGCCACTACTCACCCTGCGCATCAAAAAAAACAAGCCTCGCGTTTCGAGGGGTTCCCACACGAACACATGTGCTCTGCCCGTCGAAGCTTCACAAACACGCTCGCGTGGAGAACCCGTCCGGTCCAAATCCGTTGTCCAGCCTACCTTCTGTCCGTCCGCCGGGATCGCGCAACATCCACCGCTGGCGTTTACGGACCGGGCTTCACTCCTGCAGGCGCGCACGCGGCGGCCTCGTGCGACGCACAGCACGGACCCCGCGCCGCTGTCGTGCAAACCCGGCACGGTCCCAATGCATCTACGGCCGCTACTCGGCCTTTGTCCACTGTCAGGCACCGTCGTCGTCGCACTCTCGCCACACAAACTCCCACGTGCCACGAGGCTCACACACCTCGAGATGACATTCGGACATGTGGTTGCATGTTCGCGCATGCCGACTGCCATCTCCCTTGCATACCGCTCTCTCACACCACACGGTCTCTCTTGCACTCGGCCGTTCACTCACACATTCCATTTCCCTTGCACACGTGGTTCCACTCACACAGGGGGTTTCACTCCCACTCGGGGTCTCATCCACACACGGGTCTCGGTCACACACGCGGTCGCTCTCACACACGCCCTTGCACCCACCCTATGTGTGCGTTGCAGCACGCATTTCACCACGCTCGTTAACACACATTTTGACACCACACACACCGGGACCACACTCGTAACCACACCACTCACACACGGGGTCTCTCTCACACACGGGGTCTCTGTCACACACGGTGCGCTGGAAGGCATGCATTTCGGCTCACTCGCAACCACGCACACCGGGACACTCACGCTGGGGAATCGTGTCACCACAAGGGTTCCCGGGCCTCCATACCCCCAAGCTCCTCGTGCACCCGTTCGCAGCACTCGCCCCCTCTAACTCGCTTGACATGACCGAACTCAGCTGGTCGCGATCAGCTTCAAGGGAGAATAGCGTCTCCCTCCGTTCCCGAAGGAGGCTATCCAGCTGCTTGCACCGGTCACAACACGTTCTGCCAGCTCGCCCCCATTAAGCCTCGCTACCTCTGTGTGTGTGTGTTCGTCCTGGGTCCTTTTAATCCACCCTCTATCTCCCGTGTCTCTGTTTCCGTGACTATTTGCATTTCTTCCTGGCTCCATTTCCCTTCCCATTTGAGTCGTTCTTCCTCTCTGAGCCCCACTAGTTGTTCGTTATCTTTCCGGAGCTTTTCCATATCTGTGTGACTCAAATTTTGCTCTCTCCTTGAGTTGATTAATTTCAAACTCATATTGTTTTTGTTTTCTACCCCACCGTCTCTCATGCTCCTCATGGTTCAATCTCATCGTTTCCTTCAATTGGCCGAGCTCCTTTTGCTGTTTTGTTCGTTGTTCTTTCATTATCTCTGCGTACCTCAACCTTGCTTTCTCCTTAAGTCGTTCTTGTCCTTCTTTTTGTTTCATTCCTTGTTCTTCACGATCTCCACGTACCTCAACCTTGCTTTCTGTTGTTTAGTTGTTCTTTTCTTTCTTTTTTAATTTTCTTCACCCCCTGTCCCTCATTCTTCAATCTCATAGTTTCCTTCAATTGGTTGATTTCTTTTTCCTGTTTCAGTCGTTGCTCTTTCACTATCTCCTCATACTCCATCCTTGCCTTTTCCTTTTGTTGTTCAACCTCAAATTCATACTCTTTTTGTTTTTTTTTCCACTGTCTCTCTTGTTCTTCCCTCTCCAATCTCGTTGTCTCCTTCAATGACTGATTTGTCCTTCCTGCTTCATTCCTTGCTCCTTCACTTTCTCCTCGTACTCCACCCTATTTTTTCCCTTTTGTCGTTCAGTTTCAAATTCATACTCTTTTTGTTTCTATTCCACTGTTCTTCTCGTTCTTCCTTCTCCCAATCTCATTGTTTTTCTTCAATCGACTGATTTCTCCTTCCTGCTTCATTCCTTGTTCTTTGTGTTTTCTATTCCACTGTCTTTCTTGTTCCTCATTCTGCAATCTCGTTGTCTCCTTCAGTTGGCTGATTTCCTCTCCTGTCTCATTCGTTCTTCTTTCATTACTCTTTCTTGTTCCTCATTCTTTAATCTGCCTTCGCTTCCAGCTGTTCGATCTGTACAGTGTGGTTCCTTGACGTTTCATTCTCTGCTGTCGTTCTTTCTTCTCTCACCATCCTCAGCTCGTTTTGTAATCCCGTTTCTTTGTCTTGGTGTTTCTGTAACTCAGAAAGCTTTCTTTTCTAATTCCTTTCTCATCTCCGCACACTCCAACCTTGCTTTGGCTTCTAACCGTTCGATCTGAACAGTGTGTTCCTTGACGTTTCATTCTCCGTCCTTGTTCTCTCCTCTCTCAACATCCTCAGCTCGTTTTGTAGTTCCCTCTCTTTGTCTTGGTGTTTTGTAACTCAGAAGCTTTTCCTTCTCTTTCCGTCCTCATCTCCGCACCTCTTTCACATTCTTTCTTCCTCATCTCCTTTAGTTGGTGAATTTCCAATTCGTGTTCCTTTTGTTTCTTATTCCACTGTTCCTCTCGTTCTTCCTTCTCCAATCTCGTTGTTTTTTTTCACTTTGTTGATCTCTACTTTCTGCACCATTTCCTGCAATTTCTTATGGAATTCCTGCCATTCCTGTTTTCTTTTTATCGTCTGTTCCAGTCCTTCTCTTTTCGATTGCCTTCTTCTACCTCCTCCTTCAGTTGTTCCAATTCCACATCGTCTCCGTTTTTCCTCTTCCCACTTTGTTTCCCATTCTTTTTCCAAGTTCTCTCTATCCCGGGAATTACTAATTTGCTCTTCTCTATTCTTTCGTTCAATTTGCTCTTCTCTTGTTCCCACTCATGGATACTAAACTCTACTTTCCTCACTTTTCCCTTTAGTTCTTCGAACTGTCTTGACTTTTCCAACCATTCTTCCTTCCTTTCCTCCAGATGCCCCTCTCTTCTTTTTATCTCCTGTTCCAGACTTTCTTTTATCTGTTTGCCTGATCTTACCTCTTCCTTTAGTTGTTTTAATTCCAAATCGTGTTCACATTTTCCCTTCCAGCTTTTTTTCCCATTCTTCCTCCAAGTTCTTCCTATCTCGAGAATTACTAATTTGCTCCTCCTTTTTTCTTTCATTCAGTTCGCTCGCCTTTTGTAACACAAACCCACGCAAACAATCTACTTGTGTCGTTTCCTTATGTAGTTCCTCGATTGTGCTGGCTAATTCCTCATTCAGCTCCCAAATTCGTTCCCGTGCCTCGTCCAATTCAGTTTGTAATGTACTGCCGTCGCCCTGCCTCGCCTGCCATGCCCACGTAGTTTGAGCCGGTGGGCGGGAGCGCCTTCGTCGTGCCGCGCGGTTCGTAGCGCCATTAATAGCGGCCCGCTCACGCCTCGTGCCACGCTGAAGTGCGGCCGCGCCGCCATCTTGCGACTCCGAGTTTGTTGCCGGTAAATTCATGCTCAGTGTATGAGGGTGAGCTCCCCCACTGATTACAATTTTCTGATACGGGTCAAACCGCATGGCGACGGCATCCTGACCATGGATTCTACCATTTCTAAGGCATACCTAATATCCCTGCTCCTGTTCACCTTGAAAAGCCATCTTATTCGTGGAATTAATTTTTTTTTTAAAAGCTAGTGTTTGGTGGGAATCGAGGGTCGCCTCACACACCCCTGAACCGATTCCCGTTAATTAAGTTTGAGACGGGAGAGTTTGTTTCCCGCTCGCTGACACCAGTGTACGAATTCGCACCCGCCGGCGTGCGATCGGCCGCGTAACTCCAATCGCAACCGCGTCGCCCACCGACGGACAATTCAGTCGTGACCCTCCTGGAACTACCGCCAGCAACCAGTCAGGGTGGGGGTTTAACCTCACCACAGCCCAGTCCGCATTCTACCCGCACGAAATAGGGTAAATCGCCGAATGTCGATATACCTAAGTACCCGCGCAGGTAACCTACCAAGGGGCTGCACTGCGCCGCAGGTCGGCCTGGGACACGAACCGCTTAAGCGTCCGTTCCGCTACAGTGATAACCGAGCGTGTTATCGCCGACCTCGACGGATCCAATTCTCTTTACCGGGCGTTCAAAACCCACTACTCGTTCAACGATGCAAGATGGCTTTTCAAAAGGGAAATAGGACACGACAAATGGGGTACATTGCACACAAGGACATTTATTCACTATATAGCACAACACAAGCAAGGGCAGTCATGCAATATACAAGTAACAAATAGAATGCAAAAGCAATACGACCGACTATAATTATTATTTACAAGCACAGTCACTTATACAGTCGTTACTTAACAGGACACGGCGCCACAGCATGCATACAAAAACAAAAGGAAAGACCTCCCCATAGGCAGGGAGGTAGACGGGGTCCGGGGACCTTTATAACGTAGGCCTCGGCTGACCGAATGGGCCCACGAGACCGTGCAGGTTACCTGCCCCCCCCCTTAGTGGTCGTCGAGTCGTGACGTCCCGCTCCCCCGACAGCTAGCGTGGACGCGCCTGGTTTCCGGGCCTCCCGCGTGGCCCGAACTCTCTCCGGCACTCCTCGTCCGGACGCGCAGGTCCACACCACACAGCCGGCAGAGCTGCGCCTTCCGTCCGCGTCCCCGATGCACGGGCCCTCCACCGGACCCCGACCACAGGAACAGCTGAACCACCCTAGGAGCGCTGAACCACAGGAAGCACGAGCACCGGACCACCAAAGGCAGGCGAGTGTACCACGAGCCAGAAGAAGCAGCAGGGCATGGACCACTGGGAGACAGGGAAGAGAGTCATGAACCACAGGGAGATCTCTCAGAGAGCCTCGCCTCGCGTACGGTCGCCCTTTATAGCGCGGGGCTCCGCCCTTCGCCACCCCATTTTCGGCTCCACCTCCCTTCGAGGCGTTTCGAGAAGCCTCCCGAAAAGGGGCGTGCCCTCTCGCCCCCTCCCCGCGCGCCGCGCGGGGACGGGGGAAGTCGGTTTTGGCTCAGGTCCAAGGAATTATTCCCCCAAAAGAGGCCCCCACCTTTTCTCACCTTTGACCCCCGGCTCGGATCACACTTCCCCCACACCAAGCGCGGGGAAAATAGGCGGGAAAATCAGGCGGGAGAAGCCGTGCGCCATCGGAGATCCTTCTTGCTTCCCTCCTCGCGTTCTCGGACGGTTTCTGACGCGGAAAGGGGGTTGTAGCTTGGTCCGTGGAGGATGGCGTTCGCAAGCGGGCGTAGTGGCGAAGATGGTGGTGGTTGTTGTAATGGTGATTGTAGCGTGGTTGGCGTTGTGGCGTAGTTGGTGGTGGCGGTTGTTTTTGCGTGGAGGTTTGTTGCAATGGTGGTTCAAAATAAAGATAGATAAAGAAAAAAACACTATCTCAAAGGTCACAGCCCGGTGAACACGAATAATTCCCATTAAACAACGGTGGGGAAATCTAACTGAACACAGACTTACCGGGATAACTGATCTAAGGAACCTATATGGTGTTCTGCGAATTTCCACAGCCGTAACAATATTGTTCCAGTATTATTCTTAGAAACTAGTATAAAAGCCCGTCAAAAATGACGGGTTGGAATTATTTTATTCGAAATATTCAAGGAGACTGGAAGATATGATGTTTCAATTCGTAGCAAACAAAAACGTCATTTTAAAATACTACATGTACAAATGTGACCATATTTTCTTTATCTTCTCGGAAGTTTCATTTTGATGGTACAGCCTCATTTCATTTTGACAAGCTTGCCAAAGTCTGAAGCCTTGGCCTTGCGTCAGGTGTGCTTATATCTTCTTTATTGATGAGACATCCTACAGATGTAAATGAACACTCGTTTTCCTCTGCACATGTTACACATGTTACAGCGAATTTCACCTCCTTGTGCCTTGTATTTTTATTTGTTATGTTTTAAACACTTCTTACACTGCCTTTGAGACCCGGTTGCAGGTCACCCTCTACAATGCAATATAAGAAACGGAATTACTCTTTTATGAAAAATGTTTTTCAAGGTTTTTTTATTGTTCTGAAAAATAGACCGTAGTGAACACAGTCATGTTAAAATATTGCCCTTTAAAACTTTACTTCAATCATCCTTCTGAAGGGGGACAGACAAAACATACAAATACACATTGTGTTTTACATTGGTAGATGAATTTTTAGATCCTCGTGGAGGATGTCTAAGTCTTACTCACGTTGTTGTTCTTGTGGACTTTTTGTTTCACAGCCTACAGCTTTCATCGAAACTTCCTGAAACTTGGCATATATATGTAAAAATACCCTGTGCAGACAGTAACCATCTCCGATTTTGAAAATTCCTCCTAGAAAAAAGTTATGACGTCAAAATATCTCCCTAATGGAAATCACCTAAAAAATTATCTCAAACTAGCGCAAGCTTTTTGAATTCTGTTTGCGGGAATCGAACAGGGCATTAGCAGAGATAATTACCACACATATGATACATCACTATGACGTCATATCAATTTTTATGACGTCATTCCTATTTTTTTGACATTTTTTGTTTCACAACCCAGAGTTTTCATCGGATCTTCGTTAAACTTGCCATGTATATGCAGAAAGCCCACGCGCAGGCAGTAACCATCTCCGATTTTGGAAATTCTTCATAGAAAAAAAGTTGACGTATAATATCGCCGCTAATGGAAATCGCCTATACCATTATCTCCGAAACTAGGCAAGCTGTTTGAATTTTGTTTGCGGGAATCAAACGCATTAGCACAGATAATTTATCGCAAACCTGATACATCACAATGACGTCGTATTCGTATTCGTTTTTATGACGTCATCATTAAGAGGACGAGGATTTTAGCTCATTCGAGCTTGTTTATTTGAGAGTTTTCTGATTTTTTATTTTAATTTTAATTTTAATTTTTTTTAGAAGCAAGATGATTCATGATTGCATTTCAGTTCATATTATTTATGTGTACAGGTAATCAATTAAATGAGGGGGAAAAAAGTATTTTATTAATATAACTCCTTAAACTCTAACTCTAAATAAGCCAGAGAAACGAGAGGTTCTTTACTCGACCTCAGATAACCTGTGCTCTGGGGGTGGCACTCATGAACATGTAAAAACCGGCCCGAAAATATTCTTTGCCCCCGACCCTGGCAAAGCACTGGGAGGGACTGCTTTGAGATTTTCCACCATGCTGTGAGACGAGGTTGTCTTTGTACCAATACTATTTATGCCTCTCTTCACTGCATTGTTGGTGAGTGTATCTGAAAGTCTCAGTGCAGGAGTTTACATCCATAAGAGAACAGATGGATAGTTTTTCAAATCAGCTCAACTTTGTCCTAACTCCAAGGTTTGATACGTCTTTGCGTAAGAAGTCTTGTATTTATTTATGATGCAACCTAAGTTGCTCACTGTCTTGGTGACAGTCAAAAATTGTCTCCTGCTTTGAAGCTGATGCCTCACTTTTCATTTTCATGAAACCGCTATATAAAAAGCTATATTTCATTAGCTATATTAAACCCGAAATTCTTCACCAGCTACTTTGTGGACAACCCAATCCTGACCTTATAGTCAACATGTTGACACTTCACTTTATTCAGTCAAATACAGTAGTTTAAATATATTGGCGGCACAGTCACAGTGGACAAAATTGTGGATGCACAAATCGAAAACCGCATTCAGGCAGCCTTCAAAGCTTTTGGTAGCCTTTGGGTACATGCTTGGTCTCTCATCACAAGATCAAACTGGCCACTAAATGCAGAGTTTACTGGGCAGTTGTACTCTCAGCGCTGCTATTTGTACATGCCATCGTAACCGTGATGCTCTACAGATGTCGAATAAAAAAGCAACAGAGCTGGCCCCCAAGAAAGAATCACCAGATCACATGGATCAAAAGGAAGCCAAATGTGGCGATGCTGCAATAAGCAAAAATGTTTTGTGTTAAGGCCAACCTCACTTCATTCCGAATGCAATAACAGAACATGTAGTGTGAATGACTGATCATTGGATGCTGAGCCTATCTTTTTTGGATACATAGTCGAGGCTCATGGAAGAGCTAGCACACTCGACAGATCAGGACATAACACACAAAAACAGATATGCATGGGGTGTGCAAGATTGACACGGAAGGAAATTCCAAGGAGGCAAAACTGGAAAATTGGAAGTAGGTGGGATATGGGTGGGGTTAACAAGAGTAGAAAAGATCATGTTTTTGGATTGGGGATGATCTGAGATAGTGGTGAACAGCTGCGTTAAAGACGTGGAGGGAAGAATGAGATCATTGAGAATGTGGAAGTTGATTCCACATTCAAGAAAAACAGAGGAACAAATGAGTGGAGGTGAGCAGTGATCCTGGATTTTTGGTAGTTTCAAGACCAGAAAGGAAGTGGCAGAAGACAATCTATCGACCTGTCTGTGATGGCAAAATGATCGGCCCATAAACTCAGCCTCATCGGTTAACATTCCAATAATCTTAAAGGCTTTGGTTTCCACAGCATCGAGCTGAGCAAGATGCGAGGCAGGGGACCGAGCCCAGAGGAGAGAGCAGTACTCCATCAAGCTGCGAATGAAGACCTTGTAGGTGGATTGGAGTTCAGGTGTGCCAAGGAAGGACTTTGTACAACAGAAGATGCCCAGTTGGTGGTTCTCTTTGGAGGGCAACTTTGAAATGTGGTTTGCCCAAGAAAGATCATGGCTGATGGTGAGACACAGGAGTTTGAATGACTGAACTCCCTCGAGGCAGGCTCTGTTTGACTTTTAATAAATTCAAGGTGAAAAATATACTGCCTTAAATCATACGATGAATCGTAACCAGGGAAAGAGCATATGTGGAATGCCACATCCCTCAAGAAGATTGTTTAAAAAGTAGATCGGAGGCTTTGCCAAGAGAGATGGAGAGATGGAGAGATGGAGAAATGGAGATGTCAGACTTGAAAGACATATTTCAAGTGTTTGACTAGCTTGTGATTTTTAAAGGTCTGAAGAGATCATTGACTTGTATATAAAACAAGTGAGAAATGACCACACTGTGGTCACAACCTGTGATGGAAAAAAACAAACCTAGGCAGTGTATCCATCAGCAGAGGCCTACAGGCCTAATGTTAGGCCCACCAGAAAACCAAGATGGTGGCCATATTTTTTTCTGGGTTCCATGGTGAGTGGAGTCAAGCAACAGATGACGGTGTGGTCTGGCAGCTGTCCGACCAATGGGTGCACATTTCAAAAAGAACCCCAGCAACAGCAACGCAGAGCTCTTGCAGACCTGCGACATATCTTCTATGGTGAACTGTCTCAGGAAACCAAAAGTTGCGGAATAGAGATGCTTTCTAAGAGCATCTCAAAGTTCTGCATGTTTTGTATAAAGGGTGTCCAAAATCAACCAAATGGTAGCGGAGCGATTAAGAAAGGTGTCAAGTTCATTATGCAAAGCACCAAAGACAGGTATCAGTGGGAACAGTACAGATTACATGAAAACATCTCTCAGCCGCTTGTGCTGTCTTGAAACATCTATGGGAAGGCTTTCTTTTCAAGACTTGGCCTTGATTTAATCATAACAAAGATATAAACATCGTCTAACTTGCTTTCTCCATTGAGGTCATTGCCAATTCGAATATATATATATATATATTATACCATTACGGATATGGTGTTCGGAGTAAATTGGAAATTAAGAAGAGTTTAGAACAGTTATTTCCTTCGCCAAAAGAGAGGGTATTGCATTTGGGTCCGTTTGTTTGTCTATCTGTCTGTCTGTGTATCTGTTTGTCCGCACAGAACTTTTGTGTTTTTCTCCGCAACTGCTTGTCGGATTGAGATGAAGTTTTCACCATCGGTGCAACTACTCATGGAGAATGTTTAAATGATAATTATGATGTCATAGGTCACGTGGTGTGGCAGCCTTATTGGAAAAACGGGAAAAATTTGGATCTCTGTATCTGAAACCACACCAAGGAAAGAATTGAAACTTGGCACACAGCAAGTACTCCTCATGGGGAATGAGTTTGATTTTTTATGACATCATAGGTGCCCTCGTTATGATTTCATAATTGCATATGTGGAACGCCACATCCGATCAGTATGAAAAATTTTGAGGGTCATTTATGGATAAAATGGTCCACAGAAAAAGTTTTCATTACATCATCAGTCAGGTAATTCGGCAGCCATATTGTTAAAAACAAAAAAAACCTTCAAAAATCTTCTTCACTGAAGTGGCTGAACAAATCGAGTCAAAACTTTACATGTATGACCACCTATCCATGAGGAACAAAAGGTTCACACATATGATATCGCATTTCCTATGAATATCGCATAGGTCATCCTTGAATATCGCATAGGTCACATGGTTGGCAGCCATGTTGGATTTACCCTAAAACCTATACAAATACACCACTCAAAATATGTCCTGGCGAGGGTTTGCGATCTCTGATTGCTCTTTTTCTTGCTTCCTTGTGCAATAATCATATTACTTTGTGTAGCACAGCATGGCAGGCTCTGTTTGACCTTTAATAAATTCAAGGTGAAAAATATACTGCTTTAAATCATACTATGAATCTTAACCAGAAGCGAGGAAGAAAGGATTACAACTGTTTGTATGTATAGCAGCTTGGCTGCCAGGGTAGCTGTCATTTCTTGGAAGCACAGCTGTACCACTGATGCTGTACCCCTCTACCAGTACACTGGTACTCATTTCGCCGACCTCAGAAGGATGACAGGCTGAGTCAACCCCACCTGATGTTAATTCAGCAGTCAGCAGGGCTCAAACTCAGGACCCTAACATCCTAAGCCAGCCACCTTTACCACTAAGCCAACACCAGGCTCACTGCAACTGTAGAAAACAAATATTTTCCAAGGAACCTCATAATCAAGAGATGCCATCAAATAATATGGAGACAGATATGCAAGTTGTGGAGGATGGTCCCACCTCCAGCATGAGTGTAGTGGAAGCTGGAGGAGCATCTGGGATGCCTGCAAGTTTGAACTACGAGATGCTTACACCCATAATGAAATAAATTCTGGAGATGCTTGCCGATCTTTCAGATGAGCTAAATGCAAAATTGAACCATATCATCTCTGAGATAGCCGAAATTAAGATTGATTTGGCTGTCACGAAATGAGTCATCACTGACTTGGCAGAAAACACATCAGTGAGGCTCACTATTGTTGAGAAAGAGGAATTGTCAAAAATGAAAGATTTGTTGGATCTTCGAGCACATTTCGAAGACAAGCTTCTGCAACAAGAAGTGCATCTGCGGAAGCAAAACCTATTGATGTATGGAGTTCCTTCTCTACCCAATGAGAACGTATTCAAACCTACAGCAACAGTTTTTGTGAAATTGCTTGAGATTTCCCAAGAGATGGCTGCCAAAATCCCTTTGGTAAATGCTCATCATTTGCCAGCCAAGCGCTGCAACGAGGAACCGTCGAAAAATGTCCACATCCACTCATCGGGAAAATAGGAACCATCATTGAGGAACATCAATGAGGAACTCTGAACCAAATAATCGTCCACTTCGGATGTTGGATTGTGAGCATGTACTTGGTACTTTTGAACAGCCACGACAAAGGTGAAACACTGGTAGAAATCAGCTGGGATCTGAGTACATATCTGTCCATACCGATCTCCTCCAAAGATGAAGAGAGAAAGGGGGCGTCTTGCTGCAATCACCTATGATCTTCGCAAAAAAAAACAGGATCACAACTAGAATTAAGGTTAATGGGACTCAAGTTTTCCTTCTAACAAGAAAGCAAGGTCATCCTTGAACTGGTTAATCTGGAATGATCAAAGTGTACCTGAAACTGCACATACGTAAAAAAATTAATTATAAAATGTAATGCTTATACACTATTTGTTTTTCTTTTTCTTGTTGGTAAATATCAAATGAAATGTGAATTGATGCTTTCCTTTGATTAACTAACTGCACATATGAGGTGTTTTGTCTTGTTTGTATGAACAAACATGATACAGTTCTACAATTTTTTCCAGTAAAATCTCCCCTTTACATTTTGGTTATGATTCTGATGTGTCATGCTCTGATGCAGAGCGTTGGTGCAGCCGGGAAGGGTTATTTTCGGAGGTTGTCCTGAGTGGCTTGCCTTTGCCTTCCCAGCATTTAGTTGGGGCAGGAGTTTGGGGTTTGACCATGGAGTGCTGGCATCGGTTCGCCTGTTCATTGTGGGGAGCACAGTGGACCTTTGATGTTCACCAGCTGATGGGATGCCCGGTTTGGCATCTGTCCGAGGGACGGTGCGTGTTGTTGATGGATCGCCCTGCCTGTGGAGCACCAGGATGGTGGTTTGTAGCTGGGTCGGGATTTTGGCACAGGCTGGACGGCTTTGAGGCGAGTGTTCACACCTCTGGGCAATCCTGCCGGGTTCCCTTTATATACTTTTATATTGTTATTTGAAATTATCTGCCACATTAGGAATTATTTTTTACGAGTGTCTAAACTGTAATGAGTTGTATTTTACTCTGTTGCATGTCATTCAATTGTTGTACCCCTTGGATCTTTCTTCCACTTGTTTTGTTTTGAATCCTACAAAGTTTTGACTTCTTTGATTCGTATTTCTTGTAGTTGATGTTAAATCAACACGAGAAAATATTTCCGAATAAATATTCGGACAAGATGTTTACTTAGGTTCTGGTTTTCATGATTTAGAGAGCCTTGATTCTTGTAGTTATACCTACTCCACCTCTTTTTCTGTGTGATATGTTCTTCTTGTATTGTATATTGTTCTGTTTTCTTATGTGTTACTTCTCTTCTTTTCTCACTCTTTCTTCCATTCTTACCATATGCATTCCTAACATTGCCACTTCACCATTTATATTTTGCTTTTTATCGATGATATTACCATTTTTTAAAAAATTAATGACTTCTATTCAAGTACACATACGTATACATAAATAGAAAAAACAATTACCAGACATATTTTTTTAAAAAATCAATAATAAACCTCTTCTGGAAGTGGTACCTCTTTCTTCCTCATTCTCAAATGAACTTCTGTATTTTATAGATGGTGCACATTGGAGTCGGAGGCAAACCTAATAACACGGCAACATCAAAGGCACGTTCACCAGCATCCATTTGACGAATAACATCTAATTTCACGAATAAGGTAACACTTTTACAATGCCTCAGCCAATCTATAGTAAAAAAGTACATTAGACTACTTCTTTTGGAGAATTTGTGATCTCCTGATTTGTTACTTTCGCAATGTATTCTGATGTCTTTATCAGTCTTGCAAGTTCTGAAAACGCTCACGAATAAAGGTATGGCTTTTGAAGTGATAAAAGTGCGAGGTGAGAGGCGCAAATCATGTAGTGGTATTGATAACGTGACGACGTAAAAAGGGAAGACATAAATTGGGGTATTTTTGTAGAAATCTATTTCTGCTGAACAAACCCAGCATAAATACACTAATTATAAAAATGTACTTACAAGGCTTTCAAAAAATGTGAAAATAGATTATTTCTCTCGGCAGATAAATGAGAATATAAATTATTTAATGGCACATGGAAAATTATAAATGGCATTGTGAATAAGGGTAAAAAAGAGATACTGTGACAGTTTGTGACTCATGGAGGACTTTGTGCACCCACCCTTCCCCCCGGGAGAGAATGGAAGCACAAACATACAGTGGCTTCAGAAAGTATTCACACCCCTCGACGTTTGTCACATCTTGTTGTGTTACAGCCTGAATTTAAAATGGATTAGATTTAAAAAGAAATTGTCACCAATCCACACAAAATACCCCACAATGACAAAGTGAAAACATGTTTTTAGAATTTTTTCAAATTAATTAAAAATGAAAAGCTGAAATGTCTTGCATCAATAAATATTCAATGCTTTTGCTCTGACACTCCAAATTGAGCTCAGGTGCATCCCAATAATTTTGATAATCCTTGAAATGTCTCTATAACTTGATTGCAGTCCACATGTGGCCAATTCAATTGATTGGATATGATTTAGAAAGAAACACACATTTCTATATAAAGTTCCGCAGTTGACAGTGAATGTCAGAGAATAAAATCTACCATGAAGTCAAAGAAACGTCCGTAGAACTCAGACATAGAATTGTGAGGGGGCATAGATCTGGAGAAGGGTATAAAACAATTTCTAGAGTGTTGAAAATTTCCAAGGGCACAGTGAGCTCCATCATTAGGAAATGGAAAGAATATGGAACTACCCAGACTCTTCCTAGAGCTGGCCGTCCGACCAAACTGAACAACCAGGCAAGAAGGTCCTTGGTCAGAGAGGTGACCAAGAACCCAATGACCACTCTGACAGAACTACAGAGTTCCTTGCCTGAGATGGGAGAACCTCCCGGAAGGACAACAATATCTGCAGCACTTCACGTATTGAGGCTTTATGGGAGAGTGGCCATACGGAAGCCACTCCCGAGAAGAAGGCACAATACAGCATGCCTAGAGTTTACAAAATGGCATGTGAAAGACTCTGAGAGCATGATGTCAAACATTCTGTTGTCTGATGAGACAAAAATTGAACTCTGGCCTAAATTCAAAGCACTATGTCTGGCAAAAACCGAGCACAGTTCATCACCCGTCTAACACCATCCCTACTGTGCAGCATGGTGGTGGCAGCATTATGCTATGGGGATGCCTTTCAATGGCAAGGACTGGGAGATTTGTAAGGATAGAGGGAACAATGAATGCAGCCAAATACAGGAAAATCCTTGAGAAGAACCTGCTTCAGAGTGAAAACGACCATAGACTGTGGTGAAGATTTCCATTCCAACAGGCCAATGACCCCAAGCATACAGCCAAAGGAACACTGGAATGGCTTCAGAAGAAGAATGTGAAAGTCCTTGAGTGGCCCAGCCAAAGCCCAGACTTGAATCCCATTGAGAATCTGTTGAAAGACTTGAAGATATCTGTTCACTGACACTCCCCATCCAACTTGACAGAACTTGAGCAAATCTGCATGGAAGAATGGGAGAAAATCCCCAAATCCAGATGTGCAAAGTTGATACAGCCATATCCAAGAAGACTTGAAGCTGTAATCACTGCCAAAGGTGCTTCTACAAAGTATTGACTCAGGGGGTTCAATACTTATTGATGCAAGACATTTCACTTTGTCATTTTGGGGTATTTTGTGCAGATCAGTGGCAATTTTTTTTAAATTTAATCTACTTTAAATTCAGGCTGTAACACAACAAAATGTGACAAAAGTGGAAGATTGTGGCACTATAAATATCAGTCAGTTATTTCTTTTGTATTTTATTTGGAAGTTAGGCAAATCGTATTTATTTGGTAAATATGCATTGTGTATGCCCGGTGTTGGCTTAATGGTTAGGGTGTCGGGCTTGGGATCCTAGGGTCCTGAGTTCAAATCCTGCTCAGCTGTTGAATTAATACCAGGTGGGGTTAACTCGGCCTGTCATCCTTCTGAGGTCGGCAAAATGAGTGCCAGCATGCTGGTATACTGTGTGGGAGTGGTGACCTGTCCAGGATTGTGCCCAATAGCCAAGGAGACTGCTTAGGCAGCACCAACACTGCACAGAGTATGGTCCCAATGGATGGATGGAGGCATTGTGTTTGTGAGCAGATAGGGTTTTGTCCCCCTTTCGATCTCTCTATCTCTTGGTCTTTATCTCTTTCATTTACACCATTTACTTTCATTCGCTTCAACACAACAACCACTTACAAACCCGCTCATTCCATCACGCAACAACCATGGTCACACATCCACAATCACAGGGAAATCAAGGCAGTGACAGAAGGTGCTGGATTCTTCTTGCAAGTTCGATCGAACCCCCGCCCCACAGACTGTGGAAGGATAAAATCCCAGAGCGTGGTGATTCTCACTTTCTCCATGATCACCACCACCAGAACAACAGTTCGAGAGCCTGTTCCCCAACGTGATTTTCTTGCCATTCACGTCAGTCCTCCAGAATGGAGTTTCATACTGTACTCGCCTCACTTTCTCATCTCACGCCTTTCTCACTTTCCACACACATGTACACGTGCTCACTGCATTTTCCTTCAGACTGAAATGCTTCTTCCTCTTCACATTTTCCTCGGTTTGCTTTCTCTGTGGCTTTACTGATGTGGGTGGTCTGAAATAGCATTCCCAGGGCAATTGGACTGAGGTTGTAATTATAATAGTAGTCCACATAATGTGGCACGCGGAATTGGTTTGCTTGGCTAATTAATTAACCACCGCATAGTCACCAGCATGGTTTTCCCCTCTGCCTCGCTCAACTCATTGGCACGGTAAACTGACTGGGCACGAAGACCCAGCCAGAGGTGAGGGTTGCAGATGCCTTGGTGTCTCAAGACACGCCGTCCTCTTGGAGTTATCCAGCGGTGACGTCCGTCTCAATAATTTAGCCAGAAGTATTCCCATTACAGATAGAAGTTTCAACGATTTTAAAAATTATTTATTTATTTATTTATTTTAATAATCCTAATGCCAATTCATTATTTATTTTCCCAACTCATGCAGCAAAAATTATGGATATTGCAAGTCATTTAAAAAACAGTGCCAGTCATGATGGAATGAATAACATATTGGTTAAAAATATATAATTTATATACATATATATATCGTATATACCGTATATATAATGTATATTATATATACATAATTTTGGTTTTTTCACCATTGTTGCGAATACTCTTGTGGAATGTTGTTCTAATGATAATTATGATGTCATAGGTCACGTGGTGCGGCAGCCATGTTGGAAAAACGGGAAAAATTTGGATCACTGTATCTATGAAACCACACCAAGGAAAAAATTAAAACTTGGCACACAGCAAGTACTCTTCATGGAGAATGAGTGTGAATTTTATGACGCCATAGTTGCTCTCGTTGTGACGTCATAATTGCATATGTATAAGGCCACATCCAATCAGTATGAAAATTTTGGAGGGGCATCTTGATATAAAATGGTCCACAGAAAAAACATTCATGACGCCATCGGTCATTTGATTCGGCAGCCATCTTGATATTTTTTTTTTTTTTAAACCTTCAAAATTCTTTTTCTCTGATGTGGCTGAACAGATTGAGGAAAAACGTTACACGAATGACCGCCTGTCCATGAGGAACAAAAGGTTCACACATATGATGTCATTAGTCACATGGTTTGGCAGCCATATTGGATTTACCCTAAAATCTATAAAATACACCACTCAAAAGACATCCTGGCGAGGGTTTGCAATCTCAGATTGCTCTTTTTCTTGTTCAAAAATTTGTTGGGCCCGATATGTTCTCATGGATCAGGCATGACTTGGTGGAGGTATGTGCTCTACTGAGTGCCCTTTTAGTTACCCTTGCCAAAGGAGAGGGTATTGCAACTAGGTCCGTCTGTTTGTCTGTTTGTCTGTTTGGCTGTCTGTTTGTCCGCACAGAACTTTCATGTTTTTCTCCACAACTGCTTGTCAGATTGAGAAGAAATTTTCAGGATTGGTGCGACTCCTCACTTAGAATGCTGTTATGATAATTATGACATCATAGGTCACGTGGTGTGGCAGCCATATAGGAAAATCAGAAAAAACTTTGGACCTATGTATCTCTGAAACCGCACCAAGGAAAAAATTGAAACTTGTCACATCGCAAGTACTCCTCATGGGGAATGAGTGTGATTTTTTTTCATGATGTCATAGGTGGCTTCGTTATGACGTCATCATTGCCGATGTAGAACACCACATCAAATCAATATGAAAATTTTTGAGGGATAAAATAGTCCACAGAAAAAAATGTGATCACGTCATCGGTCACGTGATTTGGCATCCATATTGTTTTTAAATAAAAATCATCAAAAATCTTCTTCTCTGAAATGGCTGAAAAGATCGAGATGAAACTTTACACGTATGACTGCCTGTCCATGAGGAACAAAGGATTCATACATATGATGTCATAGGTCAGATTGTTTGGCAGCCATATTGGATTTACCCAAAGACGTATAAAAATACACAACGAAAAAGAAGTCCTGGCAAGGGTCTGCAATCTCTGCTCTTTTTCTTGTATATTTATATTTTTATTTATAGATGTTGTCTGACAATTGTGTGAATTTTTCCGGTGTACCGGCTTTGATGTCCATCGGCACGCAAAATTTCAGCTTTCTACGTCACCTGGAAGGCACCGATCTTTAATATCAGTCAGTGGTTAGAAATATATATATAAATATATAATGTAGTCATCACTGTTTGGAGAATGGTATAACAAACAGTTTCAAATAGGACTGTGAGCTGAGGTGTAGTCACAGCCAAAGATACTCTTGTGGGTTGGGAGGTGTATGATCAGTACACGAACAGTGAGAAATTGATGTAAAGTGCAGCTCCGTGGCTTGGATGGTATTCAGACCTATCAAATTGGATGAGACAATAGCCAGGGAGAGACACAAAGGTATCAGGGATGTTCCGTGGGAGGAAGGATTCTGTTGAACAGATTATGTTTGGGTTATTATCAGTAACAGCCTGGATTGAGAAATGTTAGGTTGGAGTGGAGGCTCGGATGTTTGAGGTACAGACAGTTCATTAGGGGCAGGTGAGGAGGTGTTGGGAGGTTGCAGGGGATAGGATTGGAGGGTGCAGGATGGGGGGATGCTGTGAGGGTGTGGGACGGGAATGGTGGAGATGGGAGGATGTGGGATGAGGGGGGAAGCTGAGACGGGACAGGACAAGGGGGAAGCTGTGAGCGGCGGGGCGAGGGTGAAGATTTGAGGGGGGGGTGAGGGATACTGAAAAGGGGGACACATCCTAGAGGTGGGGTTGGAAGGATGTAAGCTTGTAGATGTGATGGAGTGTATTGACACGGAGGGGTTTGACAGTCAAAAGATGTGAAGGGGAATTCATTATCATGAGCAGAGAACCTCTGATTCCCATTCTGGACACATGGAGACAAAGTTCATGGGATGGATGGAAATAATTAGGTGAGAGACAGTTTGGAAAATGATCCTTGTGGTTGAAGAAGGAGGTGAATATATCTTTATGAAGAAGAGGGACATGTGGAATGATTATGATGGAGAAATAAAGAATGCGAAGCATTTTAAAATGTATTTCTAAAATGAGAAATTAAGAAAAGGAAGAGATAATTAATGAAGTACAGGAAACACAGGCAGAAGCAATATTACAAACATTTAAATTCGTGTTTTTGGGGTGAAATATATCTATTTCTTTTAAGCGAGGAGGGGGAATAGGATAAAGTCGAGGATGCTGAAAGGGCAATACTTGAGGACGAAGAAGTAGAAGAAGGAACACAGCTTCAAAACAGACAGACTTTGCACGTCGGATATCCAAGGAGTGGACCTGAGCAAACACGAAAGCGAATTCACCATTACAGCACAACAAGGTACGATTTAACATGGAAACTTGGACGAAAACATCAGTTGCAACACAGTACGAAAATATAACAGAAAGACCTGAAGGAGGATCCAGTCCGGGGAAATTTAGCGTTGATGAAGTGGAAATCGAATGCCTCACATATGCTGGGAAATGTATGCTTTCGGAGTTTAAACATTTTCTTCCCATTTAACTCTTCTTGCACTCGACACATGCCTTCTCTGGCTGTTTTTGAACTTGAATGTAAAAGGGATGCGGCTTGCTCCGGCTGCCACAGCTGCAGAACAAGCTCTTCAGCTGTTTTGCTATGGGCAGCGGCTACCGCCTGTAGCAACGTCTGCCTCTTTCCTTCCTCTCTCTTTCATGCACACTACTTCACGGCACCTCTTCTGTTCTCAAGCTCGCAGCTGCAATGCGCATGCAGAAGAGGACATTCCTCAAAAAATAAAATATATGAAAAAAATTACAAAGGATTTCGTTCACTTCTTATCACGTCCTGTTCTAAATGCAATATTCTCAAATTCGATTTGAGTGTCGAAAGTTCCATTGCTCGGTTCAAGACCTTTCGCAATATTTTCCTGCTTCAACCCACACCGGCAAATAAGACAGCAAAAACTTTTATGAACATAGGTTTTGTCATAGGTTTTGGTTTAAAATTTCTTTTTCAAATGTCATACCTCATCACTTATAAACAGGAGATGGTGCAATGGTATAAGATTTGAAAAATTAATGCATTAATTTGAAACCTTGTTAATGACATCAAAACATTAGTTGCCTCCACCACCGAGGATAAAGGAGGTCATGTTTTCACCGCTTTTTTGTCCGTTTGTTTTGTTTGTGTTCAGGATATCTCAAAAAGTTGTTGACGGATTCGGACGAAACTTGGTGGACAAGCTGGGTGTGTGGCAAGGAATAATTGATTCAATTTTGGTGACGATCCGAATCTGTATCTGGATCCGAGAATTGTTTAATTTTTAAAGGGATTCTTCACCATTGAGAGATAGGGCCAAAAAACGATATTTCAAAAATGTATTAGGCCCGATATGTTCTCTTGGATCAGGCATTGCATGGTGGAGGTATGCGCTCTACCGAGTGCCTTTCTAGTTTGAGCGATATAATCGTTGTTGAACCTTTTTGTCATCTTGTGACAGTTTAATGAGTGATCTGTACATAGCAAATGCATGCTCCTGAAGTCCACAGACTTTGCAGGTGTACTAGGCTACAACTTCAAGTGATAATGACTATTGAAATTATCGCGCAGGTGATGAGCGAGATGTTTTAATCATGTTTCCTTCGATTTACACTCAGAATAATCAGGTCGCCTATCACCTGAGTTCAAATCCAGACCCAGCAATAAACTATCATCCCAGTGTTTCACAAATGTGTGTGCCATCCCTCGCATGGACACTAAAATGGCGTCCGGTCAGTCAGCATTAGTTGATAGATGCTAAAGATTCCATGGTAACCTTTGTCAAGAGTAGGCGAGCTATCGCTGACACCATGGTCAAATTAAAAATTCCTGCCATAATTGCTTAGTCGAACGTCAGGCTCGGCCAGCCGGTTTGTGAAAGGCTTGGGCTAAAACTCCCTCACGCCAGCCCCACAAGAACATGGAAATAATTGTGGCCATTAGAGAAAGAAGAAGGAGAAGAATTAGGTCACTCATAATCTGGGCACGAGACGAGAAACAGCACAAGATTTTAACTATTTTTATTTGATTGAAGACTTCCAAAATGTCTAAATTAAACTTTCATGGATTTGTGAGGATCCCCAAAAATTTGAATTGCAAAAATGGGGTACGTTAACAGAGCACGTTAATATGGGGGTACGTTAATACAGCATGTGGAGACCCTCGGGAGATGTCCATGGCGGTGGAGAGGGGAGGGGGTTTGGGCAGTGTCGGATTAACCACTAGGCCTGTGAGGCCCGGGCCTTGGCCTACGAAAAATATTTGGCCTACGAAAATTTCCGACAACATTTTTTTCAGTCTTAATTGAACGCTCCTTCAGCACACTAAAGCGCGTGAAAAATTGTCTTCGGACGACCGTGGGTCAGGTGCGCATGTCCACGCTCGCTCTGCTTTGTGTTGAATCCGAGCTGATGAAGCAAATCGATTTCTCCGAAGGGATCCAAGGAGTGGACCAAGGAGGGTCATTATCCTTAAATCCAGGAGAATGGTACCATCCCAGCCTAGGCTGGATGTTGGCAAGCTCAAGGAGGAGAGGGTAAGCTGAGGAGTTTGCGAACAAGCTGAGTAGAGATTTGGGGGTCTGGTGCTTTGGGTGATCCTGAAGAGTTGTGGAGTGCCTTCAAGACCACCATCCTTGATGTTTCCGGTGGATGTCTTGGAACTTACCAGAGGGCAAAGAAGAATTTTGTCTCAAGGGACACTGGATACCATTGACCAGAGTCGCAGGGCCAGGCTGAATGGCAGAGCTGAGCTGTTCAGGGAGCTGAGGCGTAAAACTGTATGTGCGCAAGGGGTGGACAAGGAGGCCTATGTGCGAGGAATCTGTGAGGGGTAGAGCATCACCTGTGGTCAGGTGATTCTCGTCCTGCTTACAGGGGAATTCACGCATTGCATTCATCCAAGCCCATCCCTCAGTGTACTACAGTGAGAGCAGAGGGTGGTAGGCTCTTGACAGAGGAGTCCGAAGTGAAGGCCCGCTGGGCCGGTTACTTTGAGCGGTTGTACCAGGCTGATCCACCAGCTGTCGAGTTGGACGTCAGGGGTGTTACAATCCTGTTGCTGACCCTCCAATCAACTGTGGTCCACCTCGCTTGTGGAAACACGGGCTGTGGTGAACCGGTTGAAATGAGGTAAAGCTCCAGAGATCTGTGGCATCCATGCTGAACTTCTCAAGGCTGGTGGAAATGCTGCACTCATGTCGATACATGCAGTTCTGTGCTCTGCCTGGAACACAGGCATCTCCCAACTGACTGGAAGGGGCATTGTTGTCCCTCTCTGGAAAGGGAAGGGTGATCGCCAAGACTGCAACAACTACCGAGGGGTGACCTGCTCTCAGTGCCGGGCAAGGTCTTTGCTCGGATAATTCTTGATAGGGTTCACACCATCTGCTTGAGCACCAGCATCCAGAGCAGTCAGGCTTTACACCAAAGAGGTCAACGATTGACCGTATCCTTGCTCTTCGGGTCCTCACCGAACGCAGATGAGAGTTTCGGCAGGGCTGCTTGCACCTATGTTGATATCTGTAAAGTGTTCGATTCAGTGAATCGCGATGCCCTCTGGAGGATTCTAGGTCTTCGTGGGTGCCACCAAAACTGATCGATCTGAAGTCTGAACTCTACTCTGGTACTGAGAGTGCTGTGAGATGTTGTGGTACCATCTCTGACTTATTTCCAGTTGTTACTGGAGTTCGTCAGGGGTGTGTACTGGCACCCACACTTTTCAGCACTTGTATGGACTGGATTCTAGGGAGGATGTCGGAGAGATTAAGCTGTGGTGCATCGTTTGGGAATGTCAAGATCTCTGACCTTGATTTCGCAATGATGCAGTCATCTTTGCGGAGACTTTAGATATCCTTTTGGGGCCCTCGAGTGCTGAATGAGGAGTCAGAGCCGCTGGATTACGGGTTTCCTGGGTCAAAACTAAGATCCAGGCTTTCAATGACATCATGGATGTTGCTGTCCTGTCTGTGCCTGTTTGTGGTGAGGTTGTTGAGGTCATGCAGAGATTCACTTACCTTGGCAGTGATATCTTGTCTCTGCTGGCTGTGATCAGAGGTCAATAGACGTCTGGGTCGGGCCTGAGGAGTCATGGATTCACTGCATAATGGGGTGTGGCGCTGCCGGTACCTGTGGGAGGACGAAAGTCCGAGTCTTCAAGTCCTTGTGCTTCCAGTGTTGCTCTATGGATGCGAGACTTGGACTCTGACCAAGGATCTGAGACGGAGACTTAATTCCTTTGGGACCTGGTCTCTTCGGAGATCCTTGGTTTTCGCTGGTCGGACTTTGTGGTCCAACGAGCGGTTGCTGAGAGAGACTCAAATGAGATTTGTTACCTGTATAGTCCGTGAGTGTCAGCTGCGACTGTATGGACATGTGGCTCGATTTCCTGATGCTGATTCTCTCAGCGAGGGAGTCTCCTGTGTGGAGGAGGCCAATGGGCAGACCACGTGCCTTGTGGTTGCAGCAGGTTGATCGGCATCTCAAGGAGATGGG
>CM068956.1:37151657-37162990 GCA_035128595.1 Eptatretus atami | reverse complement strand
GCATGCTGATGCCATGAGTCGTTTGCCTTTAAGTGAAAGCCCCAGATTTGTGCCCACTCCTGAAGACACGGCACTCCTCATGAAATTCCTGGATTTTTCACCAGTAACGGCTGAAGAGATTCATCAGTGGACGGATCATGACCCAGTTCTGTCAGGCGTGTGCCGTTGCATAACCAATGGTTGCCTGGCTCACCAGATACAAGGCTCCAGGCATATTCACTGTGCAAATCTGAACTGAGTGTCCAAGATGGTGTGATTTTGCGCAGTAGTATGGTCGTAGTTCCCCCACCAGGTAGAACGAGAGTGCTGGAAATGCTTCACGAAGCACACCCAGGAATGGTGCGAATGAAGGCGTTTTCGAGGAGCTATGTTTGGTGTCTGAATCTCAATTTAGATCTCGAGAGTACAGTTCACAACTGCAATTCGTTTCAGACAAACGCAAAGTTGCCTGTATCATCACCGATGCATCCTTGGGAATGGCCCCAGAAACCTTGGGAGCACATACACATTGATTATGCCAGGCCATTTTTGGTCAAAATGTTTCTGGTCATGACTGATGCCTATTCTAAGTGGATGGACGTGCATCCCATTAACAACTTCATCCGTTGCCACCATCGGTAAATTGAGAACCACATTTGCTGCACATGGTTTACCCACAACGTTGGTGTCAGATAATTATGGGCCATCATTCACTAGTACAGAATTTCAAAAGTTTGTGGGTGTCAATGGAATCGCCAACCTCTCATCAGCTCCGTACCATCCAGGGTCCAATGAGTTGGCTGAACGTTCAGTGCAAACATTTAAGGGGGGTATGAAGAAGCTCAAACAGGGTAGCATTGAGTCAAAAGTGGCCCGATTCCTTTTCAAATACCGTATAACATCCCACTCAACCACTGGGCGAGCACCATCAGAGCTTTTGATGGGAAGTAAGCTGAAAACCCATCTTGACCTATCACAGCCGGATGAGTCTGTAAAGGTTCGCAGAGTGCAAGCGAAGCAGAAGTCCTGGCATGACAGACACACCAAGGTGAGACTTTTTAGTGTGGGAGATCATGTCAATCTGCTCAATTTTGGAAGTGGTAATCGCTGGCTGGTTTGGAACTGTTGTAGAGAAATTTGGTTCTTCCCTTCATTGTGAAACTCTTGGATGGCTGGAATGTGAGGAAACATGTGGATCACGTGAGACTGCCAACCTGTGATGTAACCGGTGATTTATCTGGTCCATTTGAATCATCTGTCGAGGACAACACATGGGAAAGGCCTGCAAACATCATTCCAGAGGGCAACACTCCAGAAGGCTCTTGCAAAGAACCTTTTTAGGGTGCTCCTGCTGTGGAGGAATGTGAACCACCTCCTCCGGTGGCACCATTGCAAGAGCGGGTACTCCATCACTCTTCCCTCCTCAGAAGACCTCCTAATCGTTTGGACTTGTTAATAGAATGCATACAAGTTAACTTGGAATTAACTTTAATCGATGATTTGGTTTTACTGTAGCTCACAATGTTTGGTATTACTGTAGCTCACAATGTTTGGTATTACTGTTGTTGAAGGCAAACTGTGTTATGGTATGGAAAGTGGTTAAGGGGTAATTGTATTTTCTTGTGACTTTGATGATTTATGTTGAATTACTACACGAGGGCGTGCCTTAAGTTAGGAGTGTATTTGGATGAATAGTAGGTTTGCAAGTTTCAGCTTAAAAATGGAGGAGTGTTCCATACGCCCCCGATCGTCATTGGTGGTTTGGGCCGGCAGCACCCGGTGGGAGACACCAGAGTGCTTGCATGCTTCACTCGCATATATTATATGAAGCTCTTTCTAAAGGCCCTGTACACCTTGACGATTTAGCCAGCGTATGCCGCCGTATGAAAAATTGTCTAAAACGCTGGCACACGTCGAATACGTTATGGGTAAGTTTTGTATACGTTAAGAGCACGCTGGCATACGTCGTAGTACGCTGGCATACGTCGTTTTACGCTGGCATACGTCGTAGTACGCCGAGCTCGTCGACAAATTTTAACATGCTCAAAATTTTTCGACGTATGCCAGCGTATGACTCACACGTTCCGCATACGCTTGGCCATAAGTTGTAGGCACGTTATGCGATCGTTGACACACGTCGACACACGTTACTTGTAAGTTACTCATAAGTCGAAACACGTCGAGGTAATGTTTAGCGTCAGTGTTCCAGACTCCATGGTTTTTTTTTGGTTTTTTTTTCTTCGGTATGACGGTAATGTTGACACTTCGATTTCTAGTGCGATTATAATATAATATAATTAATAGGCTGCCGCTCAACGATTTAAATCATAACCGCACTAGAAATCGAAGTGTCAACATCACCGTCTGCCGAAGAAAAAAAAAACCAAAAAAAAAAACATGGAGTCTGGAACACTGACGGGTTCCTCCTGTGAAGCCCATTTGTATATACCAATTCCCCTAAACGCTGCCAATACGCCATTATACGGTAGCTGTAAGTTAGTAACACGTTCAGTAAGTTCTGTGGTCGTCCGGAAGACGTCAAATACATCTACATATGTCAATATGCGTTGGAGATACGTTACACATAGGTTCAAAGCACGTTACTCATAGGTTCAAAGCACGTTACTCATAGGTTAGAAATAAGTTTTGGGTACGCTAAACATTACCTCGACGTGTTTCGACTTATGAGTAACTTACAAGTAACGTGTGTCGACGTGTGTCAACGATCGCGTAACGTGCTACAACTTATGGCCAGCGTATGCAACGTGTGAGTCATACGCTGGCATACGTCGAAAATTTTTCAGCATGCTTAAAATTTATCGACGTACTCGCGTACTACGACGTATGCCAGCGTGCTCTTAACGTATACAAACTTACCCATAACATATTCGACGTGTGCCAGCGTATTCGGCAAATTTTTCATACGTCTGCATACGCTGGCTAAAACGTCAAGGTGTGACAGCAGCTTGACACTTCGATTGCTAGTGCAGTTATGATTTGAATCGTCGAGCGGCAGCCTTTTAATAGGCTACGCCACGTGATCGTCGCGATACGCTGCCGCGCTATGCATAAGTTAGACTATCGATGGGCATAGGTTGTGAATGCCGACAACACGCTAAGCATTCGTTGGTATAAGTTATCTATATGTTATCGAAACGTTCTGTGTACGTTACTAATACGTTATGCATACGTCCAACTCGTTATGAATACGCCCAAAACTGGAAAAAAAAACATTAATAGTTCAGCGTACACCAGCGTTTTACATACATTTTGATACGTTGCCATACGCTGGCTAAAACGTCAAGGTGTGACAGCAGCTTAACCATTGACTCACTCACCGACTAACTGACTCGTATTAAAGATCTGTATCTTCTGGGTGACATAGAAAGCTAAAATTTTGCTTGTCGATGGACATCGAAGCCGATACACCAGGACAAAATCACAGAACCGTCAGAAAGTATTCACAAATGAAAATATAAATCAATGAAAAATGAAATGCACAATGTGTAAGCGATCTCTTGTATCACTCTCTGATACAAGTCTGCGATGGCGGATTCCTTCCATTCCTTTTGCGGAAATTACGCTGAACTTGCGTGTCAGATCTCATCTCGATGAACCATTCAATGCACTGAGCTTTCTCCTGTGGAGTCACCATTTTCTTTTACATTAAACCACCAGACCTGAAAATAAAAAAAACCTTGTGAGTCTCTGCATCAAATAAACCAAAGGGTATCGTTATCATGTGTGGACTAAATATATTAACAACCAAAGTTGTTCAGGTCATTTTGGAACACCCTGTACACTACTTTATATAGGTACTGAATGCACATTCTAATTGTACATATAACCAATCATTCCACATAAAACTCATTCTAGCCACTCACTGACTCGCTCACTGATTTACTGATATTCATGTTCGGTCCCTTCCGGGTGATGGAGAAAGCTGAAATTTTGCATGCCGACAGACGTCGAAGCTGATACGCCGGGTTACCCACATGGTCTAGTGCCTAATTATCTAACCCACATGGTCGAGCGGCTGGGATACCTGGTTTACACCCAGGTGGCCCGGGTTAGATTCCCAGTGTGGTCACCACCCGAGCAGAAGTTGTGACTGCTAGTGTAGCAACTTGAGTAAAACTGAGTGGCAAACAATCGAAAGTTTGCATTTTGTTTTTTCAATTGAAAGTACAGAAGAAGGCTATATATATAATATATATATGTAGAAAATTCTCTTGCAACAAGGGAAGGGAATTTTGCACACTTGCAATGAGTGGACTAGCATAACATATTGACCACATCAGGTGGGACAAGGAGATTATCCCACCTCAAGGCTGTTAACGAGCTAGCTGATTTCTAGCAACAATGCAAAGAGTGACCCGAAAATTACCCCTAAGACCAGCTTGATTTCCTGGTGATTGTTGTACAATATGAAATGTATTTAACCAAGTGATTTACCCGGATAACGACTATATAGCAAGTGCTTTGGGAATGGTAAAGTAGAGTCTGTTCAAGTTGATTTGCTTAATGCATTCAGACAGGCATGTTCATATAATTTTGATGGCTGGTGGTGATGAGATGCAAGTTGGCAAGTCCCCAAGAATGACACCAAGGCGCAGTCTGTCGAGTGCATGTTTCTTCAGCACATCAAAGGATGGTGACTGGAGACGGTCTTCCCCGAGGGCACGTGCTCATCAGGGTTGAGGAGTTACCGAAGTGCGTTTGAACTGCCTGAGCATCTCCTGGACGCGGCACCTGGCATGTCGGGGTCCGCCATCGGTGAACGATCACTAGTCCAGACACGCGGGATGAGTGACTGCTGTCAATGTGGGTACAGGTTTTGAGTTATCGTCATACAACCTTAACCGAGGTGTTGCCATGCTAATCGTCTGGGGTTATGACGTACAGTATATTGGAAATTAATGAAAACAGGTCAAATCGGTTATTACTTTCAAAACTTTATGAAACTCTTTGAAACCTGAAAAAAAACCGATTCCATCGCTGTTTTAAAAAATTTTTTGCAAATGATATGTTAGGAAAGGTAATAGTAATGATTCCGAGGAGACAATTTCTGAGGGTTTCAAAAAAAGTTTTTCCCTTTTGAAAAGTTTTTTTCTTTTCTTCTGACCATGAAATTAAACATCTTTCTCATTCTGTATGTAGTTTCGAGTCAGTTTTGTGTATTATTTCTTCCCAGGGTGGGGGATTTTCCTGATGCCAATGGAATAAAGGTTATACTCTTTGTTCTGCAAAAAAAAAAAAATTCCAGCAGAGAATTGAAAGCATGAAAGATTTTGTCCAAAAAAGAGTAGACGAGCTATCACCGGCATTCTGAACAAATTCCAAATTAATTCACCTTCAGTCGAGTGTCCTGCGTTGGAATGGCGAGCCATCCCAGAATGTATTTTGCCTAGAAACCTTAATGGGCCAGTCATGATGCACCCCAGACCTCTGTAAGGAGCATGGGCCCACAAATTAAGATTAAATATGAGGGGACAAGCCCGTCAAAATGATGGGTGCACAAAACTCACCGCAACACAGAGGATTACAATCAATATAAAGTTACGGATTACATCCGATAAATTATTTGCAATATATAATACAGTTCTAGAAATGAGGCTTTCCCTGGGGAGGATTAGCGATGAGGGGAGAAATTTGTCAAATCTGTCAAGACATTCCATGTTGGTCAAGAGAGCATTGTAACTTTAGCAATCCACTCCCCCCCCCCAAACATGAGAGCATATTCAACACACACACACACACACACACACACACATACACACACACACACACACACACACACACACACACACACACACACACACACACACACACCTGGGAGGGCCCGTTGCACCTTCTGAAATCCACGTATGGGGATAAAACCTAACGACGCAGGTGGATACTTTGAGACCTGTTCGGTCTTCGTTCAATCTCCCGAAACCCACCCACATGTGGAGACAGTAGCCATCAACACACACATTATTATATTTCGCATGCAGCCTGTGGCTGCTGTTTGCATCATTGCTGGGAGCGCGGCTGTGCCGCAGATGCAGTGTCCCTGTTTGCTGGTCCTCATTTTGCCGACCTCAGAAGGACGACAGGCTGAATCAATCCACCTGATGTTATTTCAGAGCACGACTGGGGCTCAAACTCACAACCCTTAGAAATTAAGTCAGTCACCTTAAGCGTGAAGCCAACACCAGGGTTTCGTCACACATATTACCGCAACAGATGCATTCTTCAAAACAAGTGTTGCCAACTAAAATTTCACCAACGTGCAGGAGAAGGCCATGCCAAGGTGCCTTGCCAAGGTGCCATGCCAAGGTGCCTTGCCAAGGTGCCATGCCAAGGTGCCTGCCAAGGTGCCATGCCAAGGTGCCATGCCGAGTGCCTTGCCAAGGTGCCATGCCGAGGTGCCTATGCCAAGGTGCCATGCCAAGGTGCCTTGCCAAGGTGCCTTGCCAAGTGCCGTGCCAAGGTGCCTGCAAGGTGCCATGCCAAGGTGCCATGCCAAGGTGCCATGCCAAGGTGCCATGCCAAGGTGCCATGCCAAGGTGGACCAAAAGGTGTCCAATTTTTTAAATTTGTTCAAATCTCCCGAGGACACTTTTTATTTTAAAAACACTTCATTTTGGGGTTTTATGAAAATCTAACAAGGTACTTGTACCTTCAGGCATGGATATGCTCTTTAACATTGATCGTTTATCTTAACCTGTTGTTTTTTTTCCTTCTAGTTCTTGATTGGTTTTAAAACTTTAATACAATAATACTATCGTGTTTGATTTTATTAAATTACTTAATTGGCGATTTGAGTAATTATTAATTATTATTATTTATTTTGTTTTCTTATATTTCCTTTGATTTTGGGGGGTTGTTATGAAAAGGGAGTCAGTGTGTGTGTGTGTGTGTGTGTGTGTGTGTGTGTGTGTGTGTGTGTGTGTGTGTGTGACAGTGTGGATGTGCCTGTTGGTCTTTTGGGAGTAGGTTTTTCGTGGGATTATTTTTGTTTTGTAGGGGTATGAGGGATTCTTATTGGACAGGCTTAGCATGCAAGAAAGAAATCTTGCTTCATGACTCCTTCTCCCTTCGGTGTACATCTTGTGATTGTCGCGCGTGGTATGCATCACAAGATCAGCATGATGAGCACGAATGGTTGAGTTGCAGTAACGGCAGCCAGCTTTGGTGTCATCTCCAGAAACATGGCGAATCCAGTCCGAAATCAAAGCCGCACTCCCCCATTTCACATTGCAGTGCTTTGTGTACCCTGACCAGTTGGTTTTTGGCATGATGACGGAGTTTAATTGCCGAACTCGGAGACAAAGTCGAAGTGAAGAAGTCGATGACAATATTTGCAATTTAAAAATACAGCTGATGATTACTCTCGTCTCTATCGGCCATCGTCAAGATGGCGGATGGTGTGGATCTTGAAGGTAGTCGTGATCGTGCTGTGTGACTGCAAAGTGTGTTTTGCTTGTTCTCCTTCTAGCATCCTTCCTACAAAAAGCATTGATCATTTCGTCATTTCGATAATTTCCCAGAGCTGCCAATCATTGGGTGGTCGCGAGACTACCGTTATTCTCAGGTTTTCCGTCTGTCTGTATGTTTGTATGTAATGGACAGCTCTGGAGGCCAGAGGAGTCAACCGATTTTGATGAAACTTGACTGGTCGGTTCATACCAGGATCTAGTTGTATGCTTTTGAGCACCGTTGCTATGGACGCCACCGTTGCCTAGCAACAGGACTTTGAAAATTTTGAAAAAATCCGAAAAATATTTATATATATATTTTTTTCGAAAATCAAAAATCGGCTTCCGCGCTTTTATGCGCACTATAATCAACCTCTTTGTCAAAAAATTTCAGCCCGATCCGTCAAAAACTATGACTAGTATGCAATTATATAGCGACCACCCATGTCGCCTACCGGCTTGTTTTGATTGTTTGTCAGTCACACCCCTGTTCTTCCCCTCTTTTCTTGGCCTCCTGTGTATCTACAGCAACAGCTCACCATGATCACCCAATCACGTGCTTTATTTTCTGCAACCAGAGGCCAGAAATTCCTGTCATACAATCAATCACAGGGTTGCCAGATGTACGATAAGTGTCGTATTTGTACGACAATTCAACCTCTTGTACGATGTATGATCAATGATTGAAAATGTACGATAATTCTGGCAAGTCTAAAAAATCAAAAGTACTCGACCTTCAATTTTCTGTTTAAGTTTTTTAGTTTATGACCTTCTCCGGCACACCTCACGCAGCATTTTTCACGCAGGCATAACATCACGTAAACACGTGCACAGAGAGCAACTGAGCAAAGCGATGGACACGTCACTTCCGAGATCCGACTTCCGAACATTTGGAGTCCTGGACCATGGATATGCACACGTCAAGTTAGGGTTAGGGATTTGTCATTCAGGTAATATTTTTAAAAACAAAAGACACCGCAGTGTGCAGGTGAATGCAATGAGTTCAGAAAGTGCTCGCATTTTGATCTACGACAAAAACATTAACGAATTAGAGCATAAATAAGGAGAAAAATCGATTTACTCATTAAATAAGCTTCTGTATCGTAAAAAATATGGTCAGAACCCATTTTCTCGACAAAAATTAACCTAAAAATGTATTTTAAATTGTTAATTTATCTTTTAAAACAATTCTTTCAAATATGCCTCTGACAATCCGCAGTTGATATTCTCTGTATTAGCTTTACTGCATTTTTTGTGACATTTCAGTCGAGCTCACCCGTCCACAATGTGATGTCACAGAGTGATGAAAGTTATCATGTGACATCACATTTATCTCCTCTTTCTGAAAATATAATAATTTCCCCCTTTAATACGTGATATTAGGATGTCTTGATCGTTTTATTCTAAGGCCGTGCGTAATATTGCACAACACGCTTCCATGTTTTGATATATTTTTTTCACAGTTGTTCATATAACTAAGGTGTTATATAACTCTCATGCATTGATGGGCTCATCAGGTGGAAACCAAGCACAGCAGAGGACATGTACAGTTGGGGGAAAACGAGGAAGTAATGGGGATGGCTGTTTCTAGAATGATGCTGTGAATCTACGATGGCCGACGATTGCAAATTGAAATGTCGCTGTATATTGTGGGTTAACGACAGTAGAAAACAATTTTCACGTGGTTCGTGGGAATTGTACGATAATTTTTCTGAAAATATGATAATTTTGAGGTGCCAATGCGATATTTCCACTTTTCAAATCTTGCAACCCTGTCCAATCATCGTGCTGCTTACCGGCTGAGAAGATGCACTCCGGTTCAGCGGTTCTTTTCACCGAGTGTAACACGAGTGCACTGCAATGCACCTTGAAATTGAAAAAGAGTGCAGCGCCTTGATGGAAAGCAAAGTAGCCCAATTTTTGACAAGGCGTGGCAGCCTTTTCTGTGGAATGGCAGGCAAGTCCGATGGAGCCCAATTGTATGTCCAACGCGCAGTGTTGGCAACATTGAACAACAACTACAACTGCAATAACAATTAATGAGCAAATTGCACATCCCTTTATTTGAATTACAATATGCATGAAGGAACACCCTTCTATATTTTCATACTCTTCAGGAAAATTCGGACTAAAACCAAAATTGCGTTCAAAATCCTTCATTTATTGAAGAATTTGTTCATCCCTTTGTTTGGGCGGTTTATAATGCCACAGAACGCTGCCACGATCGTCCTGAAAATAATAATAATAACCCGGTGTAATGAAGCAAAAACATGTGCACTGCTTATGTGCGTATATCATACATCGTGGTTGTTCGTTCCAATTCCAATCCAATATCTGGGATCGTTCCAATTGCACTGGGCCATGGGCTGACCCCTTGAGGTCGAAGGCATGAGGCCTGCAGTCTCTGACACTTCACAAAATAGTGGTATTTGATTTGGGATGGATTCGGGTGAGCTGTCCAACCAATGGGGCGAAGGCAGTAGTGACGTCACTTTCGTGAACGTGAGGTCAATTCCTCCATGACAAATAAATAAATACACAGGACTTTATATATATATACACACACATACTAGCAAGGGAGGGGGCTTGACAGCCAGTTCCTGAAGGACTTGGGCAAAAAATCCTACTGCAGCTGACCCCAACAGATGGAACATGAGTTATATTTCAATGATGCCACAATAGCGAATCTTCAAATGCTAAATCCACAAATGTGATGGGTGGAAACCTTGACATAATTTCCTCATTCTCCTTTCAACTCAATCTCTATGTTTTCATTCCAACCAGCATCATTCCAATCACAAATTAACACAATACCATTAAAACAAAATGCAATAATACAAACACTCATGAAGTAAACAAAGAGAAATGCTGTTCTGACGTTGTATACAGGTAAGGAGCAGCTTCGTACGGATCGAAACAAAATCGTAATTGTATTAAGGAATTTATGAAACCTCCCAACCACCTAAGGACCCGCAAGAGTTCCACAGAGGTTTGGCAGGGCTATCCCCAAAACTGAAGGAGTAGTTTGGGGATGGACAGGCAGACAGATAGATGGACAGACGCTCATGCTTTATAATGTAGATATACTTGCTTAAATACCCGGCTTTGCCCGGGGGAATTAAATGCAATGTGTATTGAAATATTTCCTGGATGGAATGTTGGCCTGATTGTTTTGTATGACTTATCAATCTTGGGCATTGCAAAATGTGCTTGCACTTGTATCGAAATGCTTCACCTTCTAAGGATGCCTAACATGCTGCCTGAGAGGCTGCTTGTCTTGCACATTGATCCTCAACCTGAGCCTGTGTCTGCTCTGTAGTCTCAGCTGACTTGGAGGCTGCTTGTCTTGCACATTGATCCTCAACCTGAGCCTGTGCCTGCTCTGGAGGCTGCTTGTCTTCGGTTTCATGGTTTCGGAGTTATGGAGTATATGTATGCATGTATATGTATATATAATATATATACATATATATATAAACATACATACATACATATATATATATATATGCTGTAAATCCCATTCTCTGACTGAAGCCGACAGTCACAATGCACGATTATGTCTGCGGCTCTCAGAAGATCTTCTTGCTGGGAAAATGATGATGCTAAATGTAATTATGTACTGTATGTCAAAAGCTGACACAAGTGAATGAAAATGCAGTTACTGACCGCTTTCACTCTTGTGAAGGCATCATCAGGGCAATATGCTAACACAGCAACTTTCCATCCACTTGTGAATGAAACCTTATGGTTATATACCAATCAAAATATGACTGCAAACTGTGAGTGGCGGGTGCGCCAGAACCGCATCCCATACAACCCTTCCTGCACCGTTCCGGGAGCGATAAGCCCCGGCTGCCACATGGAAACATTATCTCACGATTCATGTGCCCC
>CM068956.1:37117103-37151632 GCA_035128595.1 Eptatretus atami | reverse complement strand
CCAAGAGAGAGCTATTCTCGAAGTGGTTGAAATGCACTACTCTAAACTTTACTTGGCCTCATTAGCCAAGTTGCTGCTACTCGGCGTGTGACGTTCTCAATTTGTGACCTTTTGTGAGTCAGGAGAGGCAGGCCGAGTCACATGGGACTCGCGCAATGCTCTACAAGTGAGGGAGGCGGAAGCTAAAGGCCAAACAGTACGAGAAGCAGCTATTCATTGGCACAGGGAGAAGGTAATGTGATACGGGTTCTGGCCTCCGTCATGGATATATGAACAATCCCTGGCAAGGTACACAAGCACAAGTTGTAGCACCAGGCCCACAATGTGCAGGTACACGTGACAATACTTTTATTTATTTTTGTTTTGTTTTGTTTTTCTTTTATTTTGTTTTGTTTATTTATATAAATACAATGTTATTTATTTATTTGATCGACATAACTCTATTTTCTTCCTGCTGGCAAGGAATTTTACATTTTCCCAGAAATTGTGAATGTGCAGAAAATGTCACGATAGATTAGGAAAAAGGACAGGTGAAATGCAATTTGGCTGTTTATTCGTTCCCAACAGAGATTTGGTTGTGTGTATACATCGGCCGCACCATCAAGGATCTGACTAGATTGCTCATGGGGCGTCCAGAGCCTGATGAGCGAAAGATACACTGCCCGAATCCCGCCGGCCTAATCCTTCGGCCGGCTCTCTTTCCCTTCCGTGCGGTTTCAAAGTCAGTAACTACAAGGCAAGTAGTGGTAGTTTTAAAGGGTTTTTTGTGGCTGCAGACATGCTTTCTGCCTGTTTTATATTGACATTTTTGGAAATCTTTTCATTCAGAGCCAGCTGCATTGAGTTAAATATGGAACATTTCAACATGTAGCAGGCAAAATCATGTGTAAGGTTACTACAGACATTGCAATGAGATCAGCCTCTTTTATGCCACACAGACGAAGTCACCAGTGAAGTGAATTGTTAACACATTCCTCATGAGGCCTGTTGTTTTTGGATCATTGTCCATTCATTACAAAGGACATTCTATGATAAACATCGTTGATTAGATTAAAACGAAAAAGAAACTCAGACCGTGTATTGGATAACCAAACACGCTCTCTGTTGTCCAAGAAAAGGATGCAGTGTGATCTAGAAGGTGTCAAAACATAGAATGAATATCTGTCTCTGTCTCTGTCTGTCTGTCACTCTCTCACTCTCTCAGTGCCTCTGTCTCTCTCTCTCTCTCTCTCTCTCTCTCTCTCTCTCTCTCTCTCTCTCTCTCTGTCTCTGTCTCACTCTCTGTCTCTGTCTCCCTCCATTCATCCACTAGCTTGTCTTGGCCATATGTGGCCCAAATGCCCCTCTTACTGTCAGTTCATGGCCTTTTTAACCTCGCTCACCTCGCTCTTCCAATGAGCCCTCAATCTTGCATATCAAAGATGCATTTTGTAAGGAAAGCATTTTTGTCAATGCGGCACAAAAAGACAGTTTTTAACTGTACTCTAAAAATACCAGTGAAAGTTCATTGATGAGAACAAGCTACCGTTTTATATTGTCCATTATCAAAGCACGCCTTTTTGTTCTTTCTTGACACTCTACTCATTGTACATTTATGAAACTCGAGTGTTAGTCATAGTTATATTAGTATTCTGTTTTCTCTTTAGCATTAACCTGGGTAGGGAGAGTGCTTATTGTTTCCAGGCTTTTCATGTCTCTTGGTCCTCCCTTCAAGCAGGTTTGGTGACATTTGGTTTCAACAGTTTGTTTTCATGTCCTCAATCCTTGCAGCTCAACATTTTCCATTACCTTACCAACTAACCTACAGGGAATAGGAGACTCAATTCACAAAACAAATTTTGGTCTATTAGCTGACTTGGTGGTGGTGGACGCAATTTTAACCCTTTTTGTTCGACGAAGGATTATCGCTCGAAATGCCAGCTTCACCTCGCTTCCCCTGGCAATTAGCGTACTTCACCTAAACTTCTGTTGGTTCCATCCAACCCACTTCACACTTTGAGGCAATAGATGGGGTTTAAATAAAGGAAATATTACCGCTTTACAAAAGGCCATGATTCACTTTAATTGCGAAATATTTGCAGAAGGATCGAACATTGAAAAGGAAAGTAAAACTCGAAAATAATTTAAAGTATTACAACGAGGTCGACTACTGTGAGTACCGTTCCCTTTTATCAGCATATGCGTGCAAGCTTTTTGTAAAGCTTGGCAGATCAGATGCACAACAACGCAAAATCGTTTTTACTTGATATCATCTAACCAAGATGACAGCATGTCTTTACAAGGAGAGGAAAAAAGTTGGGAGGTCTTGAGACACCTTGGCAAAAAGAAATACTGCCTATACGGCACTTGGTGCTGCATTCAGGTAGGTCCATTGCCCCCAAGGCTGACGCCACACAGACTGCAATAGAAAGTACTACTCTGCAACCCTTCTTTTCATGGACTGGCTGGGGGAAAAGAATAGAGGGTGTTTGCAAGACTCCAGCTTGTCTGTTGCAATCCAGCCCGAAGGCACTCTGCATTGGTTTCTTTCAAAATCCTTCGAGGCTATTTAACCGGACCCCAAAACATGTGGCTTTCACTTGTGCATTGCCAACACCAGATTTTCCTGGATTCAACAATAAATATTTCTCTTTTAAAATCGAGACGGGAGGGTAAGTTGCTCTTATTTATTTTATTTTTTTTATTTGCTATCGTCAGGCAAGTTTTCCAGCACTCTCTGATTCCTGATAACACATGTGTTGTTAATGTGCAATGAATGGGTGTAAAACAGAAGTTTGCAGTATGTAAGCAATTCGACAATAATAATGACCAAGTCCATGAAACTTTGCCAAAATAGCATTCAACATGAATTTGTAGAGACTTGCGTTAGCAGTAGAAAGGAAATAGAATTATAGGATCAGTTTGGGAATCTTTTTTTTCTCGAAAAGCGACCCGTTTTGCAAATTATATTCCGTGCGATTGCAGGAATGATGCTTTGCGGGAGTTAGGAACTTCTTTTTTAAAATTTTTCGAGGCAGCTCAAAAATATATTTCTCATGACAATCTTCCATAGCTTGTCCAGCAAACAGATTCAAGCAGATGTTCTTCCATATTCTTGAGCGAACAGATTGCCAGAAAAAAAAATCATTTTCTCTCAAACCCCTCATTTTTTTATTCTTTTAACAGACATAATGGGAGAGTCATTAGAGTGTCTGCCCTGAGTCTGGGAATCTGGGAGTTCGGTGGTTCGAAAAATGGTACATGTCACTTCCTCGCTTGGTGCTCAGCATTTCGTGGATATAACACGGTTAGCAACCCATGGCGGTGGGGTGTAGGGGGGCATTTGTCCTTAAAATGTCCGTCTGACTGGGGAGAGAAAACTGACCTCCTTGATGACACCACCGGCACCGAGAGTGCACAGCGAAACGACTTCCCACAAGTCAATAACTGTGTTTGTCTCATGTGTTGTCTGTTATTTCTCTCGGCGTGTGGGCATATACGTGACGAGTGTGATAGCGCTTTCACAAGCTTTAAACCCTGTAGGAAAAACCATCTGTCCGATTTGTGAATGATTTGCAAATCGTTGACCATTATCGATGGGAATATGTTGAGATGTTACTTTTAACCTTTACCAAACTCCTTGGTATTCGTTGTAGTCTGAATGCTGTGCTGGCCGGATAGCTTAGAGGTATACACACTCAACTTTGAGCTGTCGAGCCAAGGTTCAAATCTCAACCAGGCTATAAACTGCCATCCTTGTGTTTTACAAGCGGGTTTGATTAATCAATGTGTACGTCATTGTTAGGAAGGATGTTAAGCCGAAGTACCCCTCTCTGCCAGCACTTATCATTGGTGGTACTAAAGGTACCACAAGTTTTTCTCAAGATTAATAAGCAAGCTATCACCAGCACCCTAAACAAGTTTCAAATTCATTCCTGTGTCTTGCTGGTTTGAAAACACTCCACGAGTGAGCCCACAAGGTGGGATAATTGGAGCATTCAAAGAAGTAGTAATACTTGAATGAATGCCTTTTTTTATATTAAAATTTATGGAATAACACTTGCATGAGGAGAGAGGTTGAAGAGATTATAAAACAAGCAATCTCTTTGCAATGTTGTTTTTTCTATCCACTGCCAAACATGGATGTTGGCAGAATACGAGCAGGTCATTCTCCAGGTGCAAGGCGTCGACTTTTTGCTCTACTTCGACCACCTGGAAAAGTTATTTTGACAAATGGATTAACGAATGTTTTCTGCCCGATGACACACACACACACGCACACACACACAAACACACACAACACACACACTCAGTAAGTGTTCCTAGTTCGTTTCTTTTTCCACGCGGCCAGGTCTCCTCTTGTGATTCGCCACGCAGTGGCACAGATCCACACCACTGCCTTTTGAGCTTGGCTGCACTGATAGGCATACGATGAGCAAAGTGTCTGCTGCCTTGAGCTTAAAATGAGGATGACCCAAGAGATTTATTATCTCTGCCACCGAAAGTGGATGAAGGTTATGTGTTTACCCCCGTTTGTCTGTGAGCAAGATATCTCAAAAACTTATGGACGGATTCGGACGAAACTTAGTGGGACAGGTTGGGTGTGTGACAAGGACAAATGATTCGATTTTGGTGAGGATCCGGATACTAGAATTTTTATCGTGATTCTTAACCATTGAGAGACTGGGCTAAAAATGATACATACACCGACATATCAAAAAGTTGAGCACCGATTCGGCCAAAACTTGATAGACAGTTTGGGTGTATGAAAAGGTAGAATTGATTCGATTTTGGTGAAGTTTATGCATTTACCATCAGATTTCAAACACAACTCCTGGGATGCCATTCAACCCTGGGATAGGGATAGGCCAAACCCAACTTTTTTGTAATGTACGCGAAAACCATCATTGGTAAATGAGCGATCGTACAAGGGAGGTGACAATCTATACAAAGCTTTAGCTTCCTTAACACTCCAAATCACACTTCCATCCATAATAATAATCCACAACTAATCGCTTGGAACTGTACTAAAAGGAAGAAAAAGATTATTAGTCCAAGCACTAGCAATTGATAGTAATCAATTTTATTTCCAATTGCGTATGACCAGGGGAGAAGGGGGGTCAAAAATAAATTCCCCTGAAAAAGAACTGAGCCAAACATGAGACTTCCTTTCCAATGGCATCAGGAAACGCACCCACCGGGCTTAGAAAAATGTGGCTGAATCTAACTACACAGAAAATGACTAACATCTGTGCTGAGTTTAGTTTCATGGTTGTGGTGTGGGGGAGGGGTTGGGGCGAACGTTTAGAGGGGAAAACTTTTTGACCCGCCTTTTGTAAATAGCTCTCTTGACATTCACACATCAGGTCTGCCAATGTATTTGAAACTCATATTCAATTCCATTTGTAAACTATATATCTTTTATAAACTACTTTACGAAAACACAAACTCATATTCGATTCCATTGTAAACTATATATCTTCTTATAAACTACTTTACTAAAACACAACCATTTTGTTCATTTCTTTTGAGATGTGCATGCAAAATGTGAAATCATTTTACCCTCCTAATTTGAGAATTCTTCGTAAGTTGTGTTCAAATATTCAGAACAACTCACAACATTCATTTACTCACGGTGCTGGAAGGAACATTCTCTTTTTTCTTTTCTTTTTTTTCCTGGTTTTCCAATGTCCAGGACAGCATACTTTGCTGATGTGTGGCGTGAGCTCAAAAGAAACGAGAATCAACCTCACATCATCATGATGCGAATGCACACTGACAGAATATGTTGTTTCAAGACTTCTGTTTGGAGCCGATATAATTTTCCAGATGTTCACCCGATTCAGAGAAAGATCTGTCCATGAAGATTGCAGCCAAATGCGATAAGAGCACAGCACCCACATACTGCAGAATGACTCGTTCGTTCTCGACCACGCACCTTGTCTCCTTAAGGTAGAGCTGATGGGAGAACGCCATTCCCTTTTGGCAGGTGCATGTTGCTATTTTGGTATTATGGGAGTGATGTTCAGTCTCCACTTTAACGTGCTGTCATTCAGGCATGCAGAGGAAGTTCTGGAGATCTTCAGTCATTGATGGTATGATCAGGATGGGCTTGGCTGGCATATCATGGTTCAGGAGCTACAGATGGTCACTATATAAAAATGCCTTCAGAGCTATCAAAACCATCGTCTTCTTTCTTCAACAGAGTGACTTTGTGGTCGAAATATGAACAAAAAGTTTGACAAGAGGATGCTTCATTAGTACAATCCAGTATGAGTACGAGGTATACAGTATATTAAACACAACCATATCAAATTACTTCATAAATACATCAAAAAGGCCAATTCCGCGAATGTCATGGGTGGAAACCCTCACATAATTTCTTCATTCTGCTTTAAACTCGATCTCTCTGTATTTTCATTCCAAACAGCATCATTCTAACACAAATTAATACTTTACCATTAATATAACAAAATACAATGCAATATTACAAACATTTTTGCCATTCCCACGAGACACCCAATACAGAAGAATCTGCCGGCGAGACAATGTGGATACAAAACACTTCGTACGGATCGAAAATTAAAATGATAATTGAATTGAGAAACTTATGAAACCTCCGACCCATCTTAAAATGGATAAAAGTTGGAGTTCGGGTGGAAACTCAATCACAATTGCATTGAGATATTATCAAACAGAAATGTTTCTGTCGAACTCGTGATTGTGTTTACTTACAGATCTAGAGCCAGTTTTGTACGGATCGAAAGTTAAAATATAATTGAATTGAGGTATTTACGAAACCTCCCACCCACCTTAGCACATCCACTGAGACCCCAAAACATTCCACATAAGGTTTGTTGGGGCTAGCTACAAAATAGAGGGAGTAGTTCCAGCATGGACAGATGCTCCTGCTCTAATATGCAGGTGTACATGTACACACACACACACACACACACCACACACACACACAGGGTGAGTCAGAAGTAGCCCGATTTGTCAGTTGATTGTTTGTTTGGCAATTTGTATTACAGTGTCAAGAAGGTAGAAATAAATGAATGACATGTTTATCTAACCATTTATTCAAGAAAATATACGGAACTGCACCAAGCTGTTTTACTTGCAATTTTCAAAGTGCCCTCCCTCGTGATCGAAGCACAATTGCAGCCGAGCAGGCACAGAGCGGCACACACGTCTGCAGAGTTCGATATCAATTTCCTCAAACTTTGCAGTGATTGAGCCTTCAATCCTGAATGGTACGAGGCTTTTCACGATAAACAGGTCTTTCATGAGCCCCCAAAGAAAGAAATCTGGAGGTGTAAGGTCTGGGGAGCGTGCCGGCCACTCGATCGACCGCGGCGGCCGATCCACTTTCTGGAAAGTTTTCATCAAGCCACTAACGAACATAATGTCATAATGAGGTGGAGCTCCTATCATGCTGGAAATAACAGTCCTGATCTTGTACCTCTGGGCCAAAAGAAGGTTTGCAGCATATCCAGTAAATTTCTGCAGTGACAGATCCCTCAAAGAAAGGGTCCAATTATCCCTAATGGAGATATGGCTGCCCAAACTGTCACTCCAGGTAAATTTACCTCCTTCTCAACTGTCACTCTTGGGTTATCGCAGCCCAGGAGACACAATTCTGTCTGTTAATTGTGCCATTAAGCTCAATTTGGTGCAAATTCAGTACTTTCTAACTCGCAGCAATAACCTGCAAAACAAAATCAAATATAAGGGTATGTTCTTTTGAACATATGAGTCCCCTAGGACCTTGAAGCTATCGTTCTTGTTGTTAAAGGCCGTTATGGAACACAGAAATAAGGGTATGTTTAGCAGCGTCATCATGGTTGGCGTCTCGCAATATAATATATTAGCGCGATTAAAAATACGTTTTTCCTCGCATCTTCATGTCTGTCAAAAACCAGTGTCAAGGTGAACAATACAGCTCATAACCTATCCATTGAGGTGTTTTTCGCCGCCAACCCTGCTTTTCCCCGCTTTTCACGCCACTGTCCACACAAAATTCATCAATCAATTCTATACAGAGTCCGGGGACTCAAAAATAAATAAATTACGAAAATTAATAATCTGCAAGACAATTATTAACAACATGACTTCCCAGAAAGAATCTAACAGCCGAAAAAACAGAAATCAGGCGCTACTTTTGACTCACCATGTGTGTAATATATATATATATATATATATATATATATAATAATATTATATATATATATATATATATGTGAATATATGATACTAAGCAGGGTATGCTTACACATTACACATTGTGTAAGCATACCTACCGTGCTTCCCAATTGTCTCGGGTCGTTCACCTGCATTTGATTTTTCATTCATTTATGTTTTCGTTTACAGATGCTTTCCGATGGTTCTGTGATTTTCCTGGTGTAATGGCTTCAATGTCGATCGACACACAAATTACTGTGTTTCCCCATTGTCTCGGGTCGCTCACCTACATTTTTCTTTTTTTTTTCATTTATTATATTTTCATTTATGGCTGTTGTCTGATGATTCAGTGAAGTTTTCCTGTGTAGCGGCTTCGATGTCCATCGGCACGCAAAACTTCAGCTTTCTACATCACGCAGAAGGTACCAATGTTTAATATCAGTCAGTGAGTGAGTCAGTGGTTGGAAAGAACTTTACACATTCGATATAACATAATTATATGTATGTAATGTATTATATTATATATATATATATATATATATATATATATATATATTATATAATAATACTTAAGAAAAAATGTAGGTGAGCGACCCGAGACAATGGGGAAACACAGTAATTTTGTGTGTCGATCGACATTGAAGCCATTACACCAGGAAAATCACAGAACCATCGGAAAGCATCTGTAAACGAAAACATAAATGAATGAAAAATCAAATGCAGGTGAACGACCCGAGACAGATTGGGAAGCACGGTAGGTATGCTTACACAATGTGTAATGTGTAAGCATACCCTGCTAGTATCATATATTCAACATATATTATATATATATAATATAATATATATATATATAATATATTTATATATATATATATACACACATGGTGAGTCAAAAGTAGCGCCTGATTTCTGTTTTTTCGGCTGTTAGATTCTTTTCTGGGAAGTCATGTTGTTAATAATTGTCTTGCAGATTATTAATTTTCGTAATTTATTTATTTTTGAGTCCCCCGGACTCTGTATAGAATTGATTGATGAATTTTGTGTGGACAGTGGCGTGAAAACGGGAAAGCAGGGGGGGGCGAAAAACACCTCAATGGATAGGTTATGAGCTGTAATTGTGCACCTTGACACTGGTTTTTTGACAGACATAAGATGCGAGGAAAAAACGGTATTTTTAATCGCGCTAATATTATATTGCGAGACGCCAACCATGATGACGCTGCTAAACATACCCTTATTTCTGTGTTCCCATAAGGCCTTTAACAACAAGAACGATAGTTCAGGTCCTAGGGACTCTATGTTCAAAAGAACATACCCTTATATTTGATTTTGTTTTGCAGGTTATTGCTGCGAGTTTAGAAGTTACTGAATTTGCACCAAATTGAGCTTAATGGCACATAAAACAGACAGAATTGTGTCTCCTGGGCTGCGATAACCCAAGAGTGACAGTTGAGAAGGAGGTAAATTTACCTGGAGTGACAGTTTGGGCAGCCATATCTCCATTGGGATAATTGGACCCTTTTTCTTTGAGGATCTGTCACTGCAGAAATTTATCTGGATATGCTGCAAACCTTCTTTTGGCCCAGGGTACAAGATCAGGACTGTTATTTCCAGCATGATGGAGCTCCACCTCATTATGGACTTATGTTCGTAGTGGCTTGATGAAACTTTCCAAGAAGTGGATCGGCCGCCGCGGTCCGATCGAGTGGCCGGCACGCTCCCCAGACCTTACACCTCCAGATTTCTTTCTTTGGGGGCTCATGAAAGACCTTGTTTATCGTGAAAAGCCTCGTACCATTCAGGATTGAAGGCTCAAATTCCTGCAAAGTTTGAGGAAATTGATATCGAACTCTGCAGACGTGTGTGCCGCTCTGTGCCTGCTCGGCTGCAATTGTGCTTCGATCACGAGGGAGGGCACTTTGAAAATTGCAAGTAAAACAGCTTGGTCAGTTCCGTAATAATTTTTTCTTGAATAAATGGTTAGATAAACATGTCATTCATTTATTTCTACCTTCTGTACACTGTAATACAAATGCAAACAAACATCAACTGACAAAATCGGGCTACTTCTGACTCACTGTGTGTGTGTGTGTGTGTGTGTGTGTGTGTGTGTGTGCATGTACACCTGCATTATAGAGCAGGAGCATCTGTCCATGCTGGGAACTACTCCCTCTATTTTGTAGCTAGCCCCAACAAACCTTATGTGGAATGTTTTGGGGTCTCAGTGGATGTGCTAAGGTGGGTGGGAGGTTTCGTAAATACCTCAATTCAATTATGATTTTAACTTTCGATCCGTACAAAACTGCTCTAGATCTGTAAGTAAACACAATCACGAGTTCGACAGAAACATTCGCTGGTTTGATAATATCTCAATGCAATTGTGATTGAGTTTCCACCCGAACTCCCAACTTTTATCCATTTTAAGATGGGTCGGAGGTTTCATAAGTTTCTCAATTCAATTATCATTTTAATTTTCGATCCGTACGAAGTGTTTTGTATCCACATTGTCTCGCCGGCAGATTCTTCTGTATTGTGTGTCTCGTGGGAATGGCAAAAAGTGTTTGTAATATTGCATTGTATTTTGTTATATTAATGGTAAAGTATTAATTTGTGGTTAGAATGATGCTGTTTGGAATGAAAATACAGAGAGATCGAGTTTAAAGCAGAATGAAGAAATTATGTGAGGGTTTCCACCCATGACATTCGCGGAATTGGCCTTTTTGATGTATATTTATGAAGTAATTTGATATGGTTGTGTTTAATATACTGTATACCTCGTACTCATACTGGATTGTACTAATGAAGCATCCTCTTGTCAAAACTTTTTGTTCATATTCGACCACAAAGTCACTCTGTTGAAGAAAGAAGACGATGGGTTTTGATAGCTCTGAAGGCATTTTTATATAGTGACCATCTGTAGCTCCTGAACCATGATATGCCAGCCCAAGCCCAATCCTGATCATACCATCAATGACTGAAGATCTCCAGAACTTCCTCTGCATGCCTGAATGACAGCACGTTAAAGTGGAGACTGAACATCACTCCCAATAATACCAAAATAGCAACATGCACCTGCCAAAGGGGAATGGCGTTCTCCCATCAGCTCTACCTTAAGGAGACAAGGTGCGTGGTCGAGAACGAACGAGTCATTCTGCAGTATGTGGGTGCTGTGCTCTTATCGCATTTGGCTGCAATCTTCATGGACAGATCTTTCTCTGAATCGGGTGAACATCTGGAAAATTATATCGGCTCCAAACAGAAGTCTGGAAACAACATATTCTGTCAGTGTGCATTCGCATCATGATGATGTGAGGTTGATTCTCGTTTCTTTTGAGCTCACGCCACACATCAGCAAGGTATGCTGTCCTGGACATTTGGAAAACCAGGAAAAAAAGAAAAGAAAAAAGAGAATGTTCCTTCCAGGCACCGTGAGTAAATGAATGTTGTGATGTGTTCTGAAATATTGGAACACAACTTACGAAGAATTCTCAAATTAGGAGGTAAAATGATTTCACATTTTGCATGCACATCTCAAAAGAAATGAACAAAATGGTTGTGTTTTAGTAAAGTAGTTTATAAGAGATATATAGTTTACAATGGAATCGAATATGAGTTTGTGTTTTCGTAAAGTAGTTTATAAAAGATATATAGTTTACAATGGAATTGAATATGAGTTTCAAATACATTGGCAGACCTGATGTGTGAATGTCAAGAGAGCTATTTACAAAAGGCGGGTCAAAAAGTTTTCCCCTCTAAACGTTCGCCCCAACCCCTCCCCCACACCACAACCATGAAACTAAACTCAGCACAGATGTTAGTCATTTTCTGTGTAGTTAGATTCCAGCCACATTTTTCTAAGCCCGGTGGGTGCGTTTCCTGATGCCATTGGAAAGGAAGTCTCATGTTTGGCTCAGTTCTTTTTCAGGGGAATTTATTTTTGACCCCCCTTCTCACCTGGTCATACGCAATTGGAAATAAATTGATTACTATCAATTGCTAGTGCTTGGACTAATAATCTTTTTCTTCCTTTTAGGTACAGTTCCAAGCGATTAGTTGTGGTTGATTATATTATGGATGGAAGTGTGATTTGGAGTGTTAAGGAAGCTAAAGCTTTGTATAGATTGTCACCTCCCTTGTACGATCGCTCATTTACCAATGATGGTTTTCGCGTACATTACACAAAAAGTTGGGTTGTGGCCTATCCCTATCCCAGGGGTTGAATGGCATCCCAGGAGTTGTGTTTGAAATCTGATGGTAAATGCATAAACTTCACCAAAATCGAATCAATTCTACCTTTTCATACACCCAACCTGTCTATCAAGTTTTGGCCGAATCGGTGCTCAACTTTTTGATATGTCGGTGTATGTATCATTTTTAGCCCAGTCTCTCAATGGTTAAGAATCACGATAAAAATTCTAGTATCCGGATCCTCACCAAAATCGAATCATTTTGTCCTTGTCACACACCCAACCTGTCCCACTAAGTTTCGTCCGAATCCGTCCATAAGTTTTTGAGATATCTTGCTCACAGACAAACGGGGGTAAACACATAACCTTCATCCACTTTCGGTGGCAGAGATAATAAATCTCTTGGGTCATCCTCATTTTAAGCTCAAGGCAGCAGACACTATTTGCTCATCGTATGCCTATCAGTGCAGCCAAGCTCAAAAGGGCAGTGGTGTGGATCTGTGCCACTGCGTGGCGAATCACAAGAGGAGACCTGGCCGCGTGGAAAAAGAAACGAACTAGGAACACTTACTGAGTGTGTGTGTGTGTGTGTGTTTGTGTGTGTGTGCGTGTGTGTGTGTGTCATCGGGCAGAAAACATTCCGTTAATCCATTTGTCAAAATAACTTTTCCAGGTGGTCGAAGTAGAGCAAAAAGTCGACGCCTTGCACCTGGAGAATGACCTGCTCGTATTCTGCCAACATCCATGTTTGGCAGTGGATAGAAAAAAACAACATTGCAAAGAGATTTGCTTGTTTATATAATCTCTTCAACCTCTCTCCTCATGCAAGTGTTATTCCATAAATTTTAATATAAAAAAAGGCATTCATTCAAGTATTACTACTTCTTTGAATGCTCCAATTATCCCACCTTGTGGGCTCACTCGTGGAGTGTTTTCAAACCAGCAAGCACAGGAATGAATTTGAAACTTGTTTAGGGTGCTGGTGATAGCTTGCTTATTAATCTTGAGAAACATTGTGGTACCTTTAGTACCCACCAATGATAAGTGCTGGCAGAGAGGGGTACTTCGGCTTAACATCCTTCCTAACAATGACGTACACATTGATTAATCAACCCGCTTGTAAAACACAAGGATGGCAGTTTATAGCCTGGTTGAGATTTGAACCTTGGCTCGACAGCTCAAAGTTGAGTGTGTATACCTCTAAGCTATCCGGCCAGCACAGCATTCAGACTACAACGAATACCAAGGAGTTTGTAAAGGTTAAAAGTAACATCTCAACATATCCCATCGAATAATGGTCAACGATTTGCAAATCATTCACAAATCGGACAGATGGTTTTTCCTACAGGGTTTAAAGCTTGTGAAAGCGCTATCACACTCGTCACGTATGCCCACACGCCGAGAGAAATAACAGACAACACATGAGACAAACACAGTTATTGACTTTGTGGGAAGTCGTTTCGCTGTGCACTCTCGGTGCCGGTGGTGTCATCAAGGGAGGTCAGTTTTCTCTCCCCAGTCAGACGGACATTTTAAGGACAAATGCCCCCCTACACCCCACCGCCATGGGTTGCTAACCGTGTTATATCCACGAAATGCTGAGCACCAAGCGAGGAAGTGACATGTACCATTTTTCGAACCACCGAACTCCCAGATTCCCAGACTCAGGGCAGACACTCTAATGACTCTCCCATTATGTCTGTTAAAAAGAATAAAAATTGAGGGGTTTGAGAGAAATGATTTTTTTTTCTGGCAATCTGTTCGCTCAAGAATATGAAGAACATCTGCTTGAATCTGTTTGCTGGACAAGCTATGGAAGATTGTCATGAGAAATATATTTTTGAGCTGCCTCGAAAATTTTTTAAAAAAGAGAAGTTTTCCTAACTCCCGCAAAGCATCATTCCTGCAATCGGCACGGAATATAATTTGGCAAAACGGGTCGCTTTTCGAGAAAAAAAAGATTCCCAAACTGATCCTATAATTCTATTTCCTTTCTACTGCTAACGCAAGTCTCTACAAATTCATGTTGAATGCTATTTTGGCAAAGTTTCATGGACTTGGTCATTATTATTGTCGAATTGCTTACATACTGCAAACTTCTGTTTTACACCATTCATTGCACATTAACAACACATGTGTTATCAGGAATCAGAGAGTGCTGAAAACTTGCCTGACGATAGCCAAATAAAAAAAATAAAATAAATAAGAGCAACTTACCCTCCCGTCTCGATTTTAAAAGAGAAATATTTATTGTTGAATCCAGGAAAATCTGGTGTTGGCAATGCACAAGTGAAAGCCACATGTTTTGGGGTCCGGTTAAATAGCCTCGAAGGATTTTGAAAGAAACCAAATGCAGAGTGCCTTCGGGCTGGATTGCAACAGACAAGCTGGAGTCTTGCAAACACCCTCTATTCTTTTCCCCCAGCCAGTCCATGAAAAGAAGGGTTGCAGATAGTACTTTCTATTGCAGTCTGTGTGGCGTCAGCCTTGGGGGGCAATGGACCTACCTGAATGCAGCACCAAGTGCCGTATAGGCAGTATTTCTTTTTGCCAAGGTGTCTCAAGACCTCCCAACTTTTTTCCTCTCCTTGTAAAGACATGCTGTCATCTTGGTTTAGATGATATCAAGGTAAAACGATTTTGAGCGTTGTTGTGCATCTGATCTGCCCAAGCTTTACAAAAAGCTTGCACGCATATGCTGATAAATGGGAACGGTACTCACAGTAGTCGACCTCGTTGTAATACTTTAAATTATTTCGAGTTTTACTTTCCTTTTCAATGTTCGATCCTTCTGCAAATATTTCGCAATTAAGTGAATCATGGCCTTTTGTAAAGCGGTAATATTTCCTTTATTTAAACCCCATCTATTGCCTCAAAGTGTGAAGTGGGTTGGATGGAACCAACAGAAGTTTAGGTGAAGTACGCTAATTGCCAGGGGAAGCGAGGTGAAGCTGGCATTTCGAGCGATAATCCTTCGTCGGAACAAAAAGGGTTAAAATTGCGTCCACCACCACCAAGTCAGCTAATAGACCAAAATTTGTTTTGTGAATTGAGTCGTCCTATTCCCTGTAGGTTAGTTGGTAGGTAATGAAAATTGTTGAGCTGCAAGGATTGAGGACATGAAAACAAACTGTTGAAACCAAATGTCACCAAACCTGCTTGAAGGGAGAGGCCAAGAGACATGAAAAGCCTGGAAACAATAAGCACTCTTCCCTACCCAGGTTAATGCTAAAGAGAAAACAGAATACTAATATAACTATGACTAACACTCGAGTTTCATAAATGTACAATGAGTAGAGTGTCAAGAAAGAACAAAAGGCGTGCTGTTGATAATGGACAATATAAAACGGTAGCTTGTTCTCATCAATGAACTTTCACTGGTATTTTTAGAGTACAGTTAAAAACTGTCTTTTTGGTGCCGCATTGACAAAAATGCTTTCCTTACAAAATGCATCTTTGATATGCAAGATTGAGGCTCATGGAAGAGCGAGGTGAGCGAGGTTAAAAAGGCCATGAACTGACAGTAAGAGGGGCATTTGGGCCACATATGGCCAAGACAAGCTAGTGGATGAATGGAGGGAGAGAGACAGAGACAGAGAGTGAGACAGAGACAGAGAGAGAGAGAGAGAGAGAGAGAGAGAGAGAGAGAGAGAGAGAGAGAGAGACAGAGGCACTGAGAGAGTGAGAGAGTGACAGACAGACAGAGACAGAGACAGATATTCATTCTATGTTTTGACACCTTCTAGATCACACTGCATCCTTTTCTTGGACAACAGAGAGCGTGTTGGTTATCCAATACACGGTCTGAGTTTCTTTTTCGTTTTAATCTAATCAACGATGTTTATCATAGAATGTCCTTTGTAATGAATGGACAATGATCCAAAAACAACAGGCCTCATGAGGAATGTGTAACAATTCACTTCACTGGTGACTTCGTCTGTGTGGCATAAAAGAGGGCTGATCTCATTGCAATGTCTGTAGTAACCTACACATGATTTGCCTGCTACATGTTGAAATGTCCATATTTAACTCAATGCAGCTGGCTCTGAATGAAAAGATTTCCAAAAATGTCAATATAAACAGGCAGAAAGCATGTCTGCAGCCACAAAAAAACCCTTTAAACTACCACTACTTGCCTTGTAGTTACTGACTTTGAAACCGCACGGGAAGGGAAAGAGAGCCGGCCGAAGGATTAGGCCGGCGGGATTCGGGCAGTGTATCTTTCGCTCATCAGGCTCTGGACGCCCCATGAGCAATCTAGTCAGATCCTTGATGGTGCGGCCGATGTATACACACAACCAAATCTCTGTTGGGAACGAATAACAGCCAAATTGCATTTCACCTGTCCTTTTTCCTAATCTATCGTGACATTTTCTGCACATTTCACAATTTCTGGGAAAATGTAAAATTCCTTGCCAGCAGGAAGAAAATAGAGTTATGTCGATCAAATAAATAAATAACATTGTATTTATATAAAATAAAACAAAACAAAATAAAATAAAACAAAACAAAACAAAACAAAATAAAAAGTATTGTCACGTGTACCTGCACATTGTGTGGGCCTGGTGCTACAACTTGTGCTTGTGTACCTTGCCAGGGATTGGTTCATATATCCATGACGGAGGCCAGAACCCGCGTATCACATTACCTTCTCCCTGTGCCAATGAATAGCTGCTTCTCGTACTGTGTGGCCTTTAGCTTCCGCCTCCCTCACTTGTAGAGCATTGCGCGAGTCCCATGTGACTCGGCCTGCCTCTCCTGACTCACAAAAGGTCACTAATTGAGAACGTCACACGCCGAGTAGCAGCAACTTGGCTAATGAGGCCAAGTAAAGTTTAGAGTAGTGCATTTCAACCACTCGAGAATCACATGAACAGAATCAGTCATTTCTGACTTTTTCTTTTTTTTCGTCTTTAACAGCACGAATGCTTTACACTTCATTAAAGGTGAGTTACTGATTGCTTTGACGAATGGAAAACAAAACTTTCTCTATAATAGATGAATAGGATTTACACTCCTATTTACATCAATAACACAAGGAAAACCCACACTGGTTTGGGGGGTGGGGGCAGCGACCCCCGGCGGCAGATGGCATTCTTTATTCCCATAAAAATTCTTCTTCTTTTTGATGAATGCTTTTTCCTCCTGATGATTTTGACGTTTTGTGAGCAGTGGTACAAAAATGTCTGAAGGTGCGTGCCACTTGTGACTACCAGTGCTTATTGCCTTTATTTGCTTGATTCTATGTCTAATTGAAAATGGTGAATACCCAGATACTGTATATAGACCACATCCTTCATAAAAAAAAATAGATGGGAAATTGAGTTAGTGGGCAAAAACAGATTTGACTCTACATTGCCTAAATACCCGTTGGCACATTATAAGGTGATTGGAGGGCAGCGTTGATTAAGTCAAAGGTTCAATTCATACCCTACATTGGTAAATAGGAAAAAAAAGGATAGAGAGGGGAATTACAAAGAGTCTCGGGTGAAAGGGAGTTCTCTATACATATGATCCTGGCAGTTGCTATTAGCAGGGTACAATAAAACACCTTATGCTAACGTTATTGATGAAATAACTATCCTTCATTAACCCCTATCATATTCGCAACAATATATGGGAGAAGGGTAACTTGATTGGTTCATTTAATAGCGTAGAGCTTAAAATAAACTGGATAGCTTCTTAAATACTAGTCGACGTTTAATTGAAATAAACACAAATATTATGAGAAATCTAATCAGAGAAATTATTAAAAATAAAATGTAAATACATATGTTGCTGATAGAGATATATCCCCACAATTCCTCCCCACCCTGTCCCCTCTCCTGTACACACCATGTAGGATATGACATACAAACGCCTGCCAACTCCATGCGTACATAATAAGTATATGGCTCCTTATTACAATAATGTGAAAATGAAATTTGGTTTTGGGACAGAAATCTTGGAAAAATCCAGTGCAGGGTTTCTATTAGAAAGAGAGTCGCTCTCCGACTCAGAGGTGCCACCATGCCATAGTGTGCTTGTTGGGTGCCTTTAGTATTTTCTACATCATTGACAATCATGAAGAGCAGCTGTTCTGCCAAAGAGTGTAGAGTTGAGTACGTGGTGTAAGTGGCACGAAAAAGTTTTGGTTTTTTTTGATGGAGATTCACTGAGGATCTTTTATGGAGATTCGCTGAGGAGAAAAACCTTGGATGTGTAGTTCTGGAGAGAATGTCAATACACCCGCGGGGTAACATCTATTAATCCAAAGCTCGTTTCTGAAATTGTCCAAGACTTATGGGACAGCATTAAAGAGGACTTTTTAAGCCAGATTTTTTTTAAATGCCAAACGTTATTCTTTCTCCAATTCATTTATACAAGGTGTGCTTACCTGTCGGTTCACTGACAGGTTTAATTAAAAGACAGCATGTTGTGCTTCATGAACACATTGCATGCCTATCTGTGAGTCTCAATGAGGATGAAAAATGAGGTGAAACACGCAAAAAAACACGACCTTTTATAACACGTAGTTGTTGCTGCTGTCGTTTGCGTGCTTCTGCGTACTTCTACACATTAACCCTCAGGGGAGAGGGTATTACATTTGGGTGTGTTTGTTTGTTTGTCTGTCTGTTTGTTTGTCAGCACATGATGTGCTAATGTAGGCTCGAAATGGCACCTAGTAGTGGCCAGTATTATATGTTTTCTTTTTTTCAACCAAGTACCTCTATAAAGTAGGTGCAATTAGAATGTGACTACGTCTACAAAATACGTACTATAAAACCATACAAAACAAGTCTCGGTGAGGGTCTGCAATCTGATTGCTTTTTTAAAAAAAACTTTGCTATTGCTTTGAGAAGTATTACCATTTATAATTTTGTATGCTTCTGTGTTTTTCGTTTCCTTCTAAACTCGAAAGGGTTCCTACTGTTGGAAAATAATAAATGTTACCTTTGGGACCGCTATATTAAGCTCCAAATCCTGCGTCTTACATCTTGGAAAGACTGGCTTTTGAAAGAGGCATCTTTATGATTAAACTGACAAGATTTTTTTGCTCCAAGTAAATTGATTATTCATTTTCCAACCAAGTTAATCGATTATTAGGTTCACAATTAAGTAAATCTATTTAATTATGAGATTTCCAACCAAGTTAATCCATTATTAGCTTTACAATCAAGTTAATCGATTTAATTATTAGCTTTCCAACCAAGTAAATCGATTATTATTAGCTTTCCAACCAAGATAATCAAGTATTAGCTTTCCAAGTAAGTTAATCAAGTATTAGTTTTAAAACCAAGTTTATCGATTATTAGATTTCCAACCAAGATAATCTAGTATTAGCTTTCCAAGTTAGTTAATCGAGTATTAGCTTTCCAAACAAGTTCATCGATTATTATCTTTCCAACCAAGATAATCAAGTATTAGCTTTCCAAGTAAGTTAATCAAGTATTAGCTTTAAAATCAAGTTTATCGATTATTAGATTTTCAACCAAGATAATCGAGTATTAGCTTTCCAAGTTAGTTAATCGAGTATTAGCTTTCCAAACAAGTTCATCGATTATTAGCTTTCCAACAAAGTTAATCGATTATTAAGTTTACAACGAAGTTAATCGATTATTCGCTTTCCAAGGATACTATTTTTACAATCTTATGACAGCAAGAACCCTTTAGTTTAGACTGAAGTGTGATGGACACACACACACACACACACACACACACACACACACGTACACACTCACGGCTGGTTCTCATTTTAGTCATAGATTAATTATTAACAGCAAAAACCTGGTTATGCACTCAATACCTTCGCCGAGGGAGAGGGTATTGCATTTGGGTCCGTTTGACTGTTTGTTTGTTATTTGTAAAATCGATTTTGTCGATTCGGTCAGTCGATTTTGTTATTCTGTCTGTCTCTGTCTCTGTCTCTCTGTCTGTCTGTCTGTCAATCACCTACAGGTCACAAATTAAAACCGATCTTCACGAAACTTCACCAAGTTGTAGAGGTTGTCTCAACTGAAAAGTCTATTGATTTTGAGGTCAAAGGTCATCTTGAGGTCAAATTTAAAAAAATCATTTTTCATCCGATTGACTTGAAATTTGAACAAGGTTTGCATATTGCGTCACTGAATAGGGAAACCAACTATTTGATGTCAAAAGGTCAAAGGTCAACTCAAGGTCAAACTACTAAAATCAATTTTTATCTGAAAAATTGTTAATTTTCATCTGATTGACTTGAAAATTAAATAGCAATTTCATATTGCATTACTGAATTGGGAAACCAACTATTTTTGAGATCAAAAGGTCAAAAGTCAACTTAAGGTCAAACTTCTAGAATCATTAAATTTCTTCTGAAAAATCATCAAATTTTCATCCGATTAACCTGAAAATTAAGCAGCAATTGCATAGTGTATCACTGAATTTGGAAACGAACTATTTTTGAGGTCAAAAGGTCAACTCAAGGTCAAACTTCTAAAATCATCAATTTCAATTTGAAAAATAATCAATTTTCATCCGATTAACCTGAACTTTGATAAAGATTGTCAATTTTAATCTTAATGTAATGGACAATTTGATGTATCTCTGGCAACCTTTGGAGAGGGGGTGGATTTTGCAAGTGTTGTGCTCTGCACGATGTCTTTTTCTTGTTTATTTGTTTGTCTGCACAGAATTTTCGTTTTTTCTCCGCAACTGCTTGTCGGATTGAGAGGAAATTTTCACCGTAGGTGCGACTACTCATGTAGGAAGTTTTTATCATAATTATGACGTCATAGGTCACGTGATGTGGCAGCCATGTTTGAAAAAGTGGAAATGATTTGGACCTTTGTATATCTAAAACCACACCAAGGGAAAAAATGAAACTTGGCACATAACAAGTACTCCTCATGGGGAATGAGAGTGATTTTTTTGATGACATCATAGGTGCCTCCATTATGACATCAGAATTGCAAATGTACAATGCTACATCTGATCAGTATGAAAATTGTTGAGGGTCTAGGGATAAAATGGTCCACAGAAAAAAATTGATGATGTCATCGGTCACGTGATTCGGCAGCCATATTGTTGTTTTTTTACAAAAACCTTAAAAAAAATCTTCTTCAATCAAGTGGCGAAACAGATCGAGGTGAAACTTTACACGTATGACTGCCTATCTAGGAGGAACAAAAGGTTCAGACATATGATTTCATAGGTCACATGGTTTAGCAGCCAAATTGGATTTACCCAAAAACCTATAAAAAAATCTTCTCCAGAATGGCTGGACAAATCAAGGGGAGACCACACAAATGTTCCCCAAGCCATGGGTGTATCAGTTTGTCAATGAGTAATTGATTGGTCACATTGTTTGACAGCCATATGGGATTGAAGAAAAATATTAAATAATGTTTTCTCTGGAACCACTTAATCAATCGATGTGAAACTTCACATTTATGATCTAGTAGTGATGGGGAATATGCATGTTAAAAAATTCAGCTTGATCGGACGTATGGTCTGGCAGCCAGAATTATTTAATTTTATTGATATGGGTTATTATTATTATTATTATTTTTTTTGAATGAGGCTCAAAATGTGCCTGGAAGGGTTTGAGGGTGGAGGAGTAGCAGCTGGAATGCAAATCCTATCCAGGTTCCTCCTGATTATTTTATCTTTGCTTTTTGCTTGTTCTGGTTCCTTCTGATTACTCCAATGCAGGACTGTACCTATTTGGTCTTCCATTTGATTTGAATTGAATTTATTTTAATCCAATTCTAAATTAAATTGAATAATAATAAATAAGTCATGGGTCAGGGTCAGGTGTCTAATCAAAGCGGGATTTCATCAAAACGGGACGTCTTGGTACCCGGTCATCACTGCCAGCAGTTATAAAGCGGCAGTTCTAATTATGTTTCTTATTAATTACGGAACACACCGGTACACAAACGCCACACAAAATACACCACACAACAGAAGTCCTGGCGAGGGTATGCAATCTCTGATTGCTCTTTTTCTTGTTTATGTACTGCAAGTTTGAGGGGCGTTTGATAAATTATTGGAACAAGATACTCACAATAGTCCAAACCACACAAACTTTTTTAATTTCTCATTCTATAGCAAGACATATTGTTAATTAAATATACTTTCAGTTTCATACTAATCATACAGTGCAGTGTATGCTTGTACTTGTGTCGCACTTACAAGATAGCTTTGGAGGTATGTGTACTTGCCTTTGATTCAAATCCTGACACAGCTATAAACACTCACCTTGGTGTTGAATTTCGACGAATAAACGAAACGAAAACATGGAATCGGAGTTTCCACGGCTCGTGCGTTTTAGCCAACATGGTTGGAACTCGATACTGGCGAGACAGGTGACATGACCCGTGATCAGCTGGTGTATCATGTAACTATGCAAGCTACACAACACTTTTGTGTTTTGCAGGCATGGCGACGCATCAACGGGTGCTCTCTCTCTATCTGAAGGCCGTTCATTGATGGACGTTAAAGATCCCACATTGTCTTTTCTGAAGAGGATGTGATGTGAGTTATTGCCGACACCCAGGCCACATTCCAAATGCCTGGGCAAACTCTCTCGCCCACCCGCACTTCCAGGAAACCGAGTGAGTATGCCAATGCCCCCAACGTGAGTTGACTGAAGCCTTGGTTCTCTAGTGGACTGAAAACTGGTAGAAGAGGATGATACTTGTATATGTATTCCGTACTCATAATACGTCCTCTATTCTTGTGTTGACTCATTCGTTTTTGGTGAAGATCTGAATCCAGATACTGTAATTTTTTTAAATGTTGTTTCATATACAGTCTATGGCTGTTGGTTGCCTCATTTCTGGAAGTGTGGCTGTGCCGCTGATGCAGTGCCCCTTTTACCAGGAAGCTGGTCATCATTTTGCTGATTTCAGAAGGATGAGGATGAGTGGTGTTATTTCAACGTTATTTCACCACCTGGTGTTATTTCAACAGCACAACAGGGGCTCAGACTCCAGACCCTGAGATCTTAAGCCAGCCACATTAACAGCTAAGCCAACACTAGTCTTATTAATCTAGCTCTGAATCCAAGACGATTACAATTCCCCTGTCTGTGTGTCTGTCTATGTGTGTGTCCACGTCTATATATTTTCACTATAAAAATGTTTTTCTCTGAAACTGCTTGTCTGATCAATCCATCCATTCATTGGGACCATACTCTGTGCAGAGCATTGGTGCTGCCTCAGCAGTCTCCTTGGCTATTGGGAACAATTCTGGACGGGTCGCCACTCTGACGCAGTATACCAGCAAGCTAGTGCTCATTTTGCCGACCTCGGAAGGATGACAGGCAGAGTCAACCCCACTTGGTATTAATTCAACAGCCGAATGGGATTTGAACTCAGGATCCTAGGATTCATTTTTCTCTACATTTGCCAATAGTGGTAATCAGGTCGTGATGAGAATATCATTAGCCAATTTGGGAAAGCCAATCGAGCTATGCACATGTAGCAAGTGGCTTAGATTTGGCAAGTGGATGCATGTTGAAAATTTCAGCTTCATCGGACGTATGGTGACCTATGCAATTGTGACCTATGAAATTTTCGTATGTATGTGACCGTATGTGACCTATTAAATTTTCAGCTACAAGTGTAGCAAGTGGATTAGATTTGGCTATACGTAGGTGCAGATGTGGATGTACGCATACAGAGGTACCTGAGCTCGTCTCACGACACCTTGTAGCTCAACGAGGTCAGGCATCCTTTCCCTGCAGGACGTTTTCGTTGATTTTAGGAGTCACATCACACGTCAATATTTAAGCGGTGACTTTTATCCCACACCACCACGACCATTGGGTGAAGTGGATTTCGTTTGCGTGGCTGAGCAACCACCACGACAAGTCGACAACGAACGAGCACTTTCTTCCTCTGCATGCGACGTCATCTTGAGGCCCCGATGTCTCAACACAGTGAACAGCCATCCTTTTCTTTGGAAACAGCTGGAGAGATGACTGGAAGGATTTTTCATCGACTGGACTTCGTTTAAAGCACGTCATTGCCTTTTAACTGTGAGTGAGTTTTCTTTTTGTTTGTCCTTGTTCATGTTATTCACCATGTCATAACAACCAGCACACCAAAAGGGAACATGACCACATCTACCAACATTGGGTCACCCCACGCTGCGTACTTAGTGTATGATTGTATATTATTGAAAAATATTTAAAATGTCCTCGCGTTTTGTACTATTGTGGGTACGGTTTGTCACATCTCGTTTGTTTAACACTTTGAATTCCCCACGTGTGTTTATAAACCACCGACAAAGACGAATGGCTTGTGTTGAGGGTAATAATTACATGCTTGGATTACATTGCTCAAAATCACACTCCTAAATCATACTAAGTACCCAGGGGATGACATCATGTTGGTGCACACAGTGCAGAAAAGGAGGGTGCCTCAAGATTTATATTTAGCTTCTTCTTCTTCTTCTCCTTCTCCTTCTCCTTCTCCCTCTCCTTCTTCTTCTTCTTATATTTATTCTTCTTCCTTTGTAGGCTCTCAGGCTGGTGACTCTTTTTATCTGGTTATATTAAATGTAATAAATAACGTTTAGTAATCTCCCTCCCAGCTGCCAACTTTTTCGTCAACCTACCGGTTTCACCGGAGGAGATTAGAAGTTTGCTCTTCATCTGTCCATCCAGCCATCCATCTGTCCTACCTGTGCTTTTTACCACCCCACCGAAGGTGAAGGAGGTTATGTTTACACCGCTGTCTGTCTGTTTGTTCATCTGTCTGTGAGCAGGATATCTCAAAAGGTAGTTGACGGATTCGGACGAAATTTGGTGGACAGGTTGGGTGTGTGACAAGGACGAATTGATTCGAATTTTAGTGAAGATTCAATTCCGCATCCGGACACGAAATTTTTTTAAATCTTATTCGTGATTCTTCACCATTTATAGATGGGGCCAAAATCGATATTTCAAAAAGTTGTGGATGAGTTATGACAAAACTTGGTGGATGAGTTGGGTCGGTGACAAGAACAAGCCGATTAGATTTGGCTTCAGGTCCGGATCCAGATCCGGCCTATCAGTGTGATACAAAACATAAACTGTTCTGTCAGGTACAGGTATGCGCTCGACCGAGTGCCGTTCTAGGTACCCTAGCCATAGGAGAGGGTATTACCTTTGGGTCCATTTATTTTTTTTTGCTTGTTTGTTACTTTCAAAATCTAAGATTCACAAGTATGTTGGTTGATCTGGTTTTTGATTCTGTCTGTTTGTTTGTCTGTATGTTAATTGCCGACAGGTCACAATTTTAAACCGATCTTCACGAACCTTCACCAAATGGTAGAGTTGGTGAGAAGCAAGAAGCCGATTTATTTTGAGGTCAACATAGGCCAAAAAGGTCAACATTAGCCGAAGGTCAACAACTGAGGTGAATTTTCTAAAATACTCTATTTTCATCCATTTGACTTGAAATTTGAAGATGATTTGCATATTTGGTCATTTAATTCAACCACCAATTATTTTGAAGGTCAAATTTATTTGAGGGATTTCACAAGTATCGTGCTATAGGCGCCGTCTTTCTTGTTTGTTACCTTCGCTAGAGGAGAGGGTATTGCATTTGGGTCCGTTCGTCTGTTTGTTACTTGGCGAAAAAAAATTTTCGCCAAGTATGTTGGTCTGTCGCATTTGTCTGTTTGTCTGTCTGTTTGTCCCAATTTTTTTGTGTGGAGGTGACCAGCCAAGGACACAACGCTTAATTTTGCTGAAGATCTGAATCCGAATCCGAATCCGGATCCGGATCTGATAATTTTTTCAAGTGATTCTTCACCATTGAGAGATCGGGCTTAAAGCGATATATAGCACAATATCTCAAAAGGTTATAGATGGATTCTGACGAAACTTGGTGGACCGGTTGGGAGTGCCACAAGGAAGAATTGATTCAATTTGGGTGAAGATCCAAATCCAGCCAGATCTGGATATGAGAATTACTTAATTGTTAAAATGATTCTTCACCATTGAGAGATTGGGCCAAAAACGATATAGTACTGTATAGCATGATATTTCAAAAATGCATTGGGCCCGATATGTTGTCGTGGATCAGGCATTATGTGGCAGAGGTACGCGCTCTACCGAGTGCCCTACTAGTTCGATCTGTGTTTATGTTCATCAACATGTCCTCTATTAATTATGGTATTTAGATGAACCAAAACTTTTGAATTTTTTTAGCGAAACATGGTAAGATTTTAATGTAATACTCATGAGTGTACATAATTATGGAGCTGCCATGATGGTTTAAAGGCATTCCCTTAATTGAGCTGTTAAGCTTGGTTTTGAATCTCGATCCAGCTCTAAACTGTCATCCTGGTGTTTCACATGCAAGGCAGGTAATCAATGTGTGCACCGTCCCTCCGATGGACATGAAGCCGGAAGGCCAGTCTACAGGTACTGGTCGTTGGTTCCTCAACAAATTACAAATTCCTGTCCAAATCGGCTCCAGTCGAACGTCAAGCTTGGCCAGCCGGATCGTGAAATACTCGGGCCAAAATTCCTCCATGGATGACCCCATGACAAGAAGATGGGATTCCATATTAGGGTCGTTAAAGAGGTTGTTTAGTAGTTGACGTTTGAAAAGTCAGGGAACCCTACTAAACCCTTTGATCGATTCAAACTGATTTAAAAAGGGATGCTAAATGGGCAGTAATCCTTAGTAATCATTAATAATCTTCAACAATCCCTAGTAATCCCTAGTAATCCCTTGTAATCCTTAACGTCACACTGGAGTGTATCATTGTATGTTGCCAGGGACTCATCCAGACTTAGTGGCGTAATGCTTAGAGTGTAAGCTCTGAGTCTTGTAGGTCAGTTCGTCATAGCAACGTTAAGATCTTATAAAACAAAATGTCATGAGCTGTTTCCTTGCTTGATGCTCAGCATTTCAAAAGGATACAGCACGGACATGCAGCCATTGTGCCTTGGCTTCATCAGCCTAATAGCCTCCTCTTGTATTGAAGTTCCTTGCAAGGGAATTAATTGTTTTTTATTCCTTTATAACCTGAACTCATTTGTGGGATAAATCCCAGCGACATGAATGCACATCACTTGGAATTTGTCTGTAAATTAATAAATTCTAACTGCGTGTTGCTTTTATCATCGTCACCATATGTGGACCGCATGTAGTCCTTTTGTCTGTTCGTAAAAGGGATGAGGGGAGAACGACGACCTCCTTGTACCTTGTATTATTGAATAATGTGTGCTCTTGTATTTGAACTCCTCTTTTCCTTCTCTTTGCTCAAAGTGTGCACGTTCGAGTATTCCATCCAAGTGATGGATTTATGAGCACCTCTCCCAAAAGTATTCACCCAACATTGCTGTGAATGGATTTAAGTGACTCTGCAGTTGCCAACTACAGAACTACTGCTGTATTGTAGAACAATAGCTGTGAGTGTGTGGCATACCTTTTTAAAGGAACCTTGGGATGTTTAATGGAACAGCTGCCGTTATGTCCCAACTGAAGTGCAGTAGCCTACACCATAATTATACTCTCTGATTGAGTGTAAAGCACTGGAGGGAAACAGTTTATTTCAGATCTTATCTACTGGGACCTTAACTAAGACTTGATGTAGAGAGAAGCACCCATGCCTGGGAGCGACAGTGTACAGGGTGCTCCAAAAAATACCTGGACAACATTGGTTGTTATTACATTTAGTACCACAAATGATACCACAATACCCTTTGGTTTATATGATACAGAAACTCATAAAGTTTTACGTTATTTTCACGTCTGGTGGTTTAATGTCAAAGAAAATGGTGACTCCACAGGAGAAAGCTCAGTGCGTCGAAGGGTTCATCGAGATGAGATCCGACACGCACGTTCAATGTAGTTTCTGCAGAAGGTGTGGAAGGAGTCTGCCATCGCGGACTAGTATCAGAGAGTGGTACAAGGGGTTTAAGTTGACTGGAAGTTGTCAGAAACATAAAAGTACCGGTCGACCAAGCACAAGTGCAGCAGACGTTGAACAAGTACGTGAATCATTTCACCAAAGTCCCAGAAAATCAACTTGACACACACCCAGAGAACTGGGACTAGCCAACCACAACTGCACACAGGATTTTGCATAAAAGACTGAATCTTTATGCCTATAAGGTGCAGATTCTGCAGGAACTCGAACCAAATGAAGGAACCAAACACAAGGCATTGACCTTGGAAATGTTCAGTCACATAGTGGATGACGAAGATTACTTGAAAAAGATCATGTTCACAGAAGAAGCTTGCTTTCATGTATCAAGGAAGATCAACCGGTGCAATTTGAGGATCTGGGGCTCTGAAAACCCCCACGTGGTCATTGATCACATACGTGACAGGCCAAAGGTCAATACGTGGTGTGGCCTTCTCTGTGACCGCATGGTGGGTCAGTTTTTCTTTGCGGAGGATACAGTGACCTCAACAATAGATGAACATGTTGGAAGGATTCGCCTTCCCACAGATTGAAGACCTGCAACACGATATCATTTTTCAACAGGATCGCACTCCCACTCATTGGGCCTTAGTCATTGAAATCGTCCTGAATGAAAAATTTCTCGGTTTTTGGATTGGCCGAGATGGACCAACCACCTGGCCTCCACGATACCCAGACATGACCCTGCTTGATTTTTGTTCTGTGGGGGTTTGTCAAATTTGTTGTCTACAACATGAAGGTGGCAAACCTGCAGGATCTTTGTTCTACGATCACAGCTGCATGCACACTGGTGGATGCAAACATGCTGAGCTGAACATGGCACAAACTCTTGTACCGCCTTGATCTCCTGTGCAAGACAAACGGAGCTCACATTGAAGTGTATTGATGGTGTGCACAAAACTGCATGAGTTTCTGTGTCATATAAACCAAAGGATATCGTTGTATCATTTGTGGTTCCAAATATATTAACAACCAAAGTTGTCCGGATCTTTTTGGAACACCCTGTATATCCTGCCATTTCCACGTCAGAGGTTTTGCCCTGCAGCATGGAGTGCTGGGGTGGAAACGGCAGCACACATGATGATCGAAAAATGATGGATGGAAGAAACCACCAGAACGTTGAACAAAGCATACTAGCAGGACACCCATCTCCGATGGCTTCAAAGATGTCTCACCTCAAATGAGCAATTTGTTGGAGTGTGTATTGGTAGAAGCGGGAATTCAAGGTAAAGTGATTATGTAGACCGTGACACGTGGTATATGTTTACCTTCTAGACAATGGTGGTCTGCTCAGGAGAATGACTATTGTTCATGATTAAAATTGACGAATTCTCCGCCATTTCATGTCAGATTGCTTTGTAAATGGTCTCATGCACAGCTTCAACATTTTGTCGTAAATCACACCGGCAATGTCATGCATAGCACAACACTTGCGAAATCCAGAGAAACAATAGTTGCCATGGGAACAGCAATTTGGTAATTTGGAAAATTTGACCGATCAGGTGTTTTTCATGATGGAATGTTGTGCATCACAAATTTGGTTGGTACATTTTCTAATTGTGACCGGGTTGGTGTGTTCGATGTTTTGGATGGCATTGACCTTGACTTTTGACGATATTGATCAGATGTTATACATGTATGAGACACATGCATATGAATAATCTGTCGAAGTTTCATTCTGTTATCTTGAAAAATTATTGAGGCTTGGGAATAACAAAATCGCAAAAATTATCCCATTTGATTGTAATTGGGTGAAATTGTTGTTGTGGACATCGTTTTCTCTTTGCCACGTGGGGCTTTTCTCTTTGCGCATGTGGGGCTTTTCTCTTTGCCATGAGCAGTGGGGCTTTTCTCTTTGCCACGTGGGACTTTTCCTCTTTGCCATGTGGGGCTTTTCTCTTGCCACGTGGGAGTTTTCTCTTTGCCATGTGGGACTTTTCCTATTTGCCATGTGGGAGTTTCTCTTTGCCATGTGGGGTCTTTTCTCTTTGCCACGTGGGACTTTTCTCTTTGCCACGTGGGACTTTTCTCTTTGCCATGTGGGACTTTTCTCTTTGCCATGTGGGACTTTTCTCTTTGCCATGTGGGAGTTTTCTCTTTGCCAGTGGGACTTTTCTCTTTGCCATGTGGGGCTTTTCTCTTTTGCCATGTGGGAGTTTTCTCTTTGCCATGTGGGACTTTTCTTTTGCCATGTGGGAGTTTTCTCTCTTTGCCATGTGGGACTTTTCTCTTGGCATGTGGGGTTTTCTGCTTGGCCATTGGGACTTTTCTCTTTGCATGTGGGAGTTTTCTAACTTTGCCACGTGGGACTTTTCTCTTTGCACGTGGGACTTTTCTCTTTGCCATGTGGGACTTTTCTCTTTGCCATGTGGGAGTTTTCTCTTTGCCACGTGGGACTTTTCTCTTTGCATGTGGGGCTTTTCTCTTTGCCATGTGGGACTTTCTCTTTGCCATGTGGGAGTTTTCTCTTTGCCATGTGGGGCTTTCTTTTGCCACGTGGACTTTTCTCTTTGCCATGTGGGACTTTTCTTTTTGCCATGTGGGACGTTTTCTCTTTGCCATGTGGGACTTTTCTCTTTCGCATGTGGCTTTTCTCTTTGCCATGTGGGACTTTTCTCTTTGAGCATGTGGGAGTTTTCTCTTTGCCATCCTGTGGGACTTTTCTCTTGCCATGTGGGGCTTTTCTCTTTGCCATGTGGGACTTTTTCTTCTTGCCACGTGGGGCTTTTCTCTTGCCATGTGGGACTTTTCTCTTTGCCATGTGGGACCTTCTCCTTGCCACGTGGGACTTTTCTCGTTTGCCATGTGGGCGCTTTTCTCTTTGCCATGTGGGAGTTTTTTCTTTGCCACGTGGGCTTTTCTCTTTGCCATGTGGGGCTTTTCTCTTGCCATGTGGGGTACTTTGCTCTTCCTACTTTTTCTTTTGCCATGTGGGGCTTTCTCTTTGCCATGTGGGACTTTTCTCTTTGCCACGTGGGATTTTCTCTCTTCCATGTGGGGCTTTTCTCTTTCCATGTGGGGCTTTTCCTCTTTGCCATGTGGGCTTTTCTCTTTGCCACGTGGGGCTTTTCTCTTTGCCATGTGGGACTTTTCTCTTTGCCATGTGGGCAGTTTCTCTTTGCCATGTGGGCTTTTCTCTTTGGCCATGTGGAGCTTTTCTCTTTGCCACACGTGGGGACTTTTCTCTTTGCCATGTGGGGAGTTTTTTCTTTGCCACTGGGGTTTTCGTCCATCTTCTTCTCTTTGCCATGTGGCTCTCCTGCCATGTGGGAGTGCTGCTTTTCTCTTTGCCATGTGGGGCTTTTCTATGCTGAATTGACCAGAAACGTAACTTCTCAGTTCCGCAACATTCACGAAGTGCACGTGGCAGGTGGCATTACCTCTATAAGACCACTGCCTACAGAGAATCTTGTGTAGGGTGCTGTGATGCGTTTTCGCGGAGTACGATCGTATTCCATGTGGCCGAGTTTCCCACGACTTGCTCTTCTCACACATCCAGCTAACAGCCTCGAGGGCTTTCGTTTTCCACAGTCCTCTGTGCCATAGTGGGAAGCTCACAAGCACAGGATAGTTCAAAGTCAGCTACATTGGCATTCACCGGGTGCAGCTCCAAGACTGCTCTCAGCGTCAGTTCGAGCTCTGTGCAACGCTACATGGCCCTAGCGTTAATTTAAATTGCCCTTTGCCTCACGGGCGTGCCCAGCTTGCCAGTGAGTTCTTGAATGCCATGGGGTACTTTCATGGAGGTTTTCTTTTGCCACGTGGACTTTTTCTTGCCCATGGGAGTTTTCTGCCCGGACTTTCCGCAGTGGCTTTCTTTTGCCATGGGCTTTTCCTTGCCATGTGGGGTTTCTCTTTGCCACATGGGGCTTTTTCTCTTGCCATGTGGGGCTTTTCTCTTTGCCACGTGGGGCTTTACTCTTTGCCATGTGGGGCTTTTTCTCTTTGCCACGTGGACTCTGGTTGCTTTCTCTTTGCCATGTCGGGCTTTTCTCTTTGCCACGTGGGGCTTTTTCTCTTTGCCACATTGAACTTTTGCACCCTCTTAGCCTTGGTACTGACATGGTTTACCAGTTGGGGTGCTTTTGATTATGGCTGGTGACCTTTAAGTGTTACTGCACAAGTCCCAGACAGTCCAATGGGGTCCATAGGGTTTTAGAGGTCTAAGGCTTCTAATGAAGTCAATAGGTTCTTCGGGTTTGGGGTTATAAAGGGTCTTTCGGTCTTGAAGGGTCTTAAGGGTCCAAAGGGTAAATGGCATCTTATGGGGTCTTTAGGGTGTAAAGGTTTTTATGGATCTTAGGGGTCTAAATGGTCTGGGGTTATAATGGGTGTTAGGGTTCTAACGGTCTAAAGGGTCTCAACAGTCTTAAGATTTAAAGGGTAGAATGGTCTTAAAAGATCCATAAGGGTGTAAAATATCTGAAATGGTCGAAAAGTTGTAAAGGCTCCAAAGGTCTACATGTCAAAAGGTACTTTCCAATAGTCGGTTGTTAATAGACGTAGTTAATAGACATAGTCAAGCTCTAAAACAAGTAATTAATAGATGTACTCACGTTTAAACAGTACGTAACTAGAACGGGCACACTCAGTAGAGCGCATACCTTCGCCAACGCTACATTTTGCCCCCCCCCCCCCCAGAAACCGTTGATTGTGAGGGTATTTAATCCCATACCACATCTGCCATCTCATATGTGTTATGATGGCTTAAAACATTAAATTTCCTGTGTCATATGTATCACAAGATTGGGCATTGAATTCACAACATTTTGGAATTGGTTGCATGAAATTGGATAAAAATCGACCGCACTATGGCAAATGACGATTTTGACCTTTTCATGACCTCGACCTTGACCTTTGTACTCTTAATTTTGTAATTGGTATTAGAGTGTGGGGAACAGAACAGTCAACATTTTGGTGTTGGTTTCATGCAAATCGGAATAAGAATTGACCGTGTTATGACTAAAACCGCACATTTTGCAATGTCGTGACCCCCCCTGACCTTTGACTCCCAACCCCTAATAAGGGTTATTACGTCATGTGTCATGTCACATATCACAAGATGGGGCATTGAATTCTGAAACATTTTGGCATTAGTTGCATGCAAATTGGATACAAATTGACCGCGCTATGGGTAAAATGACGATTTTGACCTTTTCATGACCTTGACCTTGACCTTTGACCCGATCGCTCCCAAAATCGAATCAAATGGTCCTCGGATAATAACCAATCATCCCACCAAATTTGCTGCGATTCAGTTCAATACTTTTGGAGTTATGCGAATAACAAACAAACACAAACACACATATTCACAAATAAATAAATAATAAAATACACAGCGATCAAAACACAACCTTCGCAACAAAGTTTGCCGAAGCGTATTAATCGACATAGTAGTGTACCCATCCCCGACGGATTCGTAGATGCCTCACCATAAATGAGCAACTTGTTGGAGTGTGTATCGGTCAAAACGGGAATTCAAGGTAAAGTGATGATGTGGACCATGACTCGTAGGACATGGTCACCTTTAATATTGACAATGGCAGCCCGCTCAGAAGAACACCGATCGTTCGTGATTAAAATTGGCAAATTCACGACCATTTCATGTCAGATCGTTTTGTAAATGGTACCACGCACAGCTTCAACATGTCGTGGTCAACGTGATACAAACAATGTGAGTGTTTGTCAAGGTTACCTCGACAAAATCGGTGAGAACGCCCCAACTTGCTAGTAAAATATAATATGCCAACCGTCATGGGAAGCACGAGGAAACTGACATTTCGGACTTTAGTCTCCTTAGTCGGACCCTCTTTTGCTCCGACGAAGGGTGAAACGCCTGAAATGTCAGCTTTACCATGCTTCCCACGGTGGTTGGCATATTTGATCAGTATCCTGTTGATTCCACCGATTGTTCTACTTGTCCATCAATGCAGAAGTACCACACCAGCTCTCATGTGCAAGAATAGTTCTTTATTATTCGACGATTCAAGAAGTCCTTGGTGTGTTTGTGTGTGTGTGTGTGTGTGTGTGTTTTGGTTGCCCTTCATATCCGAAGAAGGATGTTCACGTGAAACATGCAAGCAAGCTACGTGGTCAATTCGTATATTGTGCAGAAGCTGCTTTTCAGACAGTAACAATACTTTATAGTGAAGAAGATGGCAAGTGGTGTAACCCGGTGTCAAGGGACCCTCAACAAGACCAGACCACTTACTACTGGCAGTTTAAGCACAAATTTATAATTTGTAATACCTCCATGGGATCTTTAACGTCCATTAAGTAATGGAACATCAA
>CM068956.1:37086269-37117087 GCA_035128595.1 Eptatretus atami | reverse complement strand
CAGAGTTCTAAAGAAAGAAATAAAAATATGACATTGCAGATCCGATTATGGTTTTCGTCGCCATCCGACCTCAAGCCCCACGGTCCTCACCCCACAGTGCACGGGAGTAATGAGCCCGAAGGAATCTGGTGCAACCTACGAGAAACGCATTCGTTTTGTAAACCCATTAATCATGGGAAAAGATGAAAGCCTTATAATTCTGTGCTACACAAACGATTATGATTCCAAGTCGTGTTTAAGTTACAGGTTATGAACATAATGTGTTTTTGGTACAACCTGCAAATATTGCTCACACCGTCTCAAATTACAGGGTCGGAATAATAATGTAACGCATGTTCGAGGAGCAATTCATGCATGTAATGTGATGCTCCATATTTTATTCCTTGCAATTATCCAACGTCCTGTTATTTTTAAAAAGGTCCAATTACTGTTCAAATCGAGCTTATTGGTCCGACTTGATGAATATGTGCACGCGTACGACGGAGAATATGCATCATTTCTCAAAAAGGGTTCCTCTTTGAATTGAGCAACATTCAGCCAAACGGTGACGGACAAATAATTAATTAGTATAATCAAGGGTCTTGTTTAATCAGCCTCTCCATGACTGTGAAGGACATTTGCAGCATCGTTTTCAGCACCCGCGCTTGTATCCCCTGAATGGCCCAAGCAAAACGCTGTCCGCGGGCCGCAGGGGTAGGACAATGATGGCCGCCCTGGAGAGAAGAAGAAAAGTCAGCCGAGTGGACGGCTTGATTCAGACTCCCGCAGTAGCAAAGTGGAGAGAAGTGGCGTGATGGCTGTGATTACCCTCGATTCGTGTGAGCAATTAATTTGATTCAACATTTATGAGATGCAGGTGTTCTCAATTCAAAGGCCTACATGAATTTTTCACACAACGAAATGAACTGCCTTGCTGGGTTCATTACGAGAGGTCCTCGGAACACCTGAATGCTCAGCACGAGTTTGGATTTACATCCTTTATAAACCATTCCGTCGCTTTGAAAGAAGGCGAATATGAAGTCAAGGAAAGCAGAGCCAGAAACCTCCAACTCGCTTTCTTTGCAGATGATTTGTCTGCAGAGATGGCTTGGTTTTCCTTTTTCCTCTCGCAGGGAGTTTTCTTAGGACCACAAGACCTCCGGTGGATTAGTCACCAGATGAATCAGACAACTTAACACGCAAAGCAGTTGGTTGTCGACGTGGTTGCTTCGATTCGTGGTAAAGAATAAGCCATGTAAGTTGGTGTTGTAGAGGTTGTACACTTGAAAGGAGTCGGACGGCTTGAATATGTGACTTTTGAAATAAAAAAAACGTGACATCAATGAATGGCTGAAAAAAAATTAAAAAAAACTTTCAGTTTAAAAATGTCAGTACATCTAAAGCTGTTTTTCGAAAGTGTAATTTGTCGAGATGTTTGTGTTGTAAGGTTTTTTTTTTTTATAACTAGTGAAACTTTTTTCAGTCATCTTACAGGGAAGACTTTTTGTTGTTGTTTGTGAAGGTGTGTTAGGGTGTAAATCAAAGCAAGTTATTGATCTTCTCACCTGTGGAGATTGTGGCTTGCAATATGTCGGTAAAACTTTACAACGTTTGCATCAATGTTTGAATGGGCATAGGTGTGGTGTCGTGTGACTTCTGGTGTTGAGACATATTTATATAATCATTTCAATGAGGTAGGGTATGATTTTCGTCATTGTTCAATCCAAATTAGAGATTCAGTTAATGTTGATGTTTTTTGTTTTTGTTTTTAGTAATGAAGAGGATTGAAGTGTTGAGCAAGGACACATAGAGTATTTTTGGATTCAGGTCTAATGTGTGATTTATCCTCTGGCCCTTCATGATTGGGTACAAGGTACAGGGTCTGTTTCTCAGTGTAATGTTTGTGGTAATGAGTATTTTGCTAATCCAATTAGAAGGAGACCTAGGGGTCATGGATGTCATTATATGAGGAGTACTGCTCAAAAAGTGGGGATTTCAGATATAATTGATAGACTTCAATGCTTTTATGATGGGAAACTTTTTCATGAGTTTTATGTTCTTTTGAGATAATGTTCCAAGCATTTATTAGCTGGTATTTGACGCAGTTTAGAAAATACACACGACGTTTTCTTTTTTGGTCGAGGCTTTTTGTAGCAGGGTTCTTAAAAGTAGGTCTCCTGCCAAAAGTGATGTTAGTAGTGAGATCTTGATTTGTGAGTTTTCTTGCAAGCAAGTGGATACGCTTCAGCTCCATTCAAATGTTAGGGATTCTAGTATGGAGAAGTTATTGCCAGAAAAGGTTAGGAGGCGAACTGCATTGAAAGTGTGTTTCACTTTTACCAAGACTGTGGGCCAATCCTTATTTAATTATGCTAAATGTCTTAAAACTCTGAATGTAGATGCAGTTAGGGATATTTTCACAACTGACTGTGCATGTTCCTCTTCACCTTTTTGGTATGATCCATGTGGGCATGTGATTTCTGAGGATTTTAATATAATTAGTAACTTGCAAATACCACCAGTTGCTTCACTGACAGGGATACTAAAGGGGGGAGGGGGAAAAAAAGGGTGGAATAAGGAGAGAGTGTTTGGGGGGGGAGGTGAGGAGAGAGGAGGGAGGGGGAGCGAGGAGGGGTGGGGGATCGAGGAGGGTGGGGGATCGAGGAGTGGTGGGGGAAGGGAAGACGATATGAGGTGAGGGAAGGGAAGGCAAACGTGCGGGGGAGCGTTAATTACCGCTCGGACACGTCCAGAGACAAATACCGCCCGGACGCGTCAGGAGCCAAGCTGGCCAGAGACAAACACTGCTCGGACAAGTCTGGAGCCAAATTCCATTCTGACATAAACACTGCCCAGACACGTCTGGAAACAACCCTGCCCGGACACGTCCGGAGACAAACACCATCTGGATATGGAGAGAGGAGAGAGAGAGAGAGAGAGAGAGGAGAGAGAGAGAGAGAGAGAGAGAGAGAGAGAGAGAGAAGAGAAGAGATAGAGATAGAGGATGTGGGAGGAGGGTGCTGCATTGTATTGGAAGGGGGTAGAGCAAGGATTATGGGAGAGAGAGAGAGATAGATAGATATATGCTTCATGAACAACAACACACAACAACACACACACACCACACACACACACACACACACACACACACACACAGACGACACACACACACATCCGTGCTTGGCTGATATTGGCAACAACCCATAAACCTTGAGTAGCTTTCACTGAAAAACAATGTTGCATTTCTATCGACTTTTCAGGGATATGTTCACTAACCTTATTCTTTATAAACAGCTGCGTGTGATGGGTGGAAAAAAATTTGGCTCGGTAATTTATAAAACATGTTAGTACAGCAAACGGCTCGGAAATTGGGTGTTATTTCACAATACGTCACTCAGGGTGATGAGCACGAATCACTCGCTCAGGGTGACAGAGCATGAACCACTCGCTCAGTGTGATGGAGCACGAACCACTCGCTCAGGGTGACAGAGCATGAACCACTCGCTCAGTGTGACGGAGCATGACCCACTCACTCAGGGTGAAGGAGCACGGACCACTCGCTCAGGGTGACAGAACATGAACCACTCGCTCAGGGTGACGGAGCACAAACCACACGAACTCCGGCGAATAATTTTGGAGTAGTTTGTAAAACGTTTTGCAAGAAGGTTTTATTAAAGGAGTTACTTTATTTAGGTATTGATATAGTTACTTTTACTAGTACAGGAAATAGCACATATGTTCCATGTCAAAAGCCTTTCCAAGACATTATAGCTGAGCATCAGGAAGTTTTGGGTAATAATCTTAACATTAATTGGAAAGAGGTAAATTAATGCAATCCCTATTTTTATTTTTTTTGGATCCCTAAGCTTCACAAAAACCCATATAAGTTTAGGTTTTTAAAGGGAGCTGGGCAATGTACTTTGAAACAATTGTCAGTTATGGATAATTCAGGTTTACGAGTGGTTCGGGAGCAATTTCGGAAATATTGTTTAGCAGTTAGTTATAATTCTGGTATTAACACTTTCTGGAGTATTCGTTCCAATTTAGAGTTCTTACATAGGATTAGAATCCTCAATATTAAATCTGTTGATGTTTTTGATTTTTCTACCTCTTATACAAATTTGGATTTAGCACTGGCTGAGGATGCACTCTTTCGTGTTAATGATCAAGTTTTAGCTCGTAAATTAAATTTTTAGTTATCGGATTTGATGTCATTCTTTTCTAAAAAAAAAATGTTTTGACCAACAAAAATTGAAAGATGCTGTTAATTTCATTTTGTTTAACACTTTTTGTACACGTCTCCATCCCAATTCCATCTCCAAGTGATGCATGACATCATTGCCGGGTGCCAAAGGAAGGGGGTACTCAGTTTTTACTCGGTTTGTTTGTTTGTTTGACCGGGCAACATCTCAGCCATCGTTTGATCTAGGAAACTGAAATTTGGGGACAAAAGTGAAGATTTGCTTTGGCAAAAACGTTATTTTTTATTTTTTGATTAATCAATTAATTACTCAACTACTTAATTATTATCGATTTACTAATTCCTTATTTATTTTCTTTCTGATCTGGGAAATATCTCGGGCACCTTTAGATCTAGGAAGCTGATATTTGGACACGACAGTGAACAAGTGATTTGGCTATAAAGGGTATTTTTGATTTATTAATTCGTCAATTCATTATTCATTTTTTGATGCATTACTTAATTTTCAAAAAGTTACAGATTCAGATGAAACACTGGTGGTTTAGGTGGGCTAAACCACCAGGTTTAGCCAATTGATTAAGAAAGTAATTATTTTACAATTACTATTTATTTATTTAAATTTTGCAATTAATCAGCTAATCAATCAATTATTGTACACCTCGCCCTCCCAATTCCGTCTCCATGTGCTGCATGGCGGCATCGCCGGGGTGCCTCGGCAATATCGTGCGCTGAAAGATTTGTTATTTATTTATTTGACATGAGCGTGGTGTATTTTGAATGTACCTCGACTTGTTTGTATCTTTTGGTGGGAAAATACTTCAACAAATAAAAGACATTCCAGTGGGAGGGAACTGTAACCCCCTATTAATGGACATTTTATTTGTTTATTGTGAGTTTCATTTGTGCAAAAGTTTATGAAGGAGAAGAAGTTAGGCTTCTCTAAAATGTTGCCTTCTACATGTCGTTAAATTGATGATATTTGTGTGATTAATTATAAGTTTTTTGAAAGGCTGATTCATAGGATTTATCCATAAGGCCTATTCGCAGATAAGAGTAATAATGATGATAGTGTAGTGGCATGTCTGGATGTGTTAGTTTGAGTTGGAAATAATTGTTTTTGAACAAATGTGTATCATAAAGTTGACTATTTTAGTTTTCCTGTTGTCTTGTATATTGTTAGGGAACCTGGGTCAGGGTTCACCATGAGGGGGACTTCTCGGATTCTTCCCGACCTCCAGCCTTGCAGGCCACCCTACCATGGATAAGTCCACCGCCCGTCAGGTTGTCAACCAACTACAGACGCCAATTGATACCACCAAACCTGTCAGGATCCTTGCTCTAAAATACATTACATTTATGGTGGTTTGGTGATGTCAATTGAGGCACGTACCTTCAGTGCGCACCTGTCTATTTATGAATGGCCGAGTGGAACCTTGAGTATGCACTGGCTAATTGTGGAGCCAATCAGTGGGCCAGAACTTCCCGTCTATCTAGTCTTACATACTAAATCGAGCCAATAGAGGAAAGAAACAAAGCAAGCAGGTTGGAAATGTTTAATAGTTTAGTAAGTACATTTATTCAATCAGCACGATAAAGCAATAGTTATTCATTCAGTGATGGCATTTATTTACAATGGCAATCATGAGCATGTATTTGCAATGCATGGACTGAAATCACAATTAAAATGCACAATTAAAAGACACATGAGAAAATTGATTTATTTTAGGGGCTTACGGAGCCCACTTGTCCAGTCTTATCGACAGCTAATCATAGAATATGGTGCCATCAATCATCCGGGAAAATAAACGAGAGTATGAGAAGGTTAGAGGAAGAGCGGAGTGTCAGATCGACTCCTGGCTTACTGGACATGGACAATGCATGCCTATGTTGGGTCCAAAGTGAAGGAGGGGAAAGGGTGGGGGTGAAGAGGGATGGGGGGGAGTGCTGATGTGTTGGAATGCAGTGTGAAGTAGTTGGAACTGCCGGGTTCGACTGTTCTCGTGCTGCTGTCTGCCTTCAGACACTCATGCTAGCCTGCGCCTCGGATAGTGACTCATGCAGACAATTAACAGCTCAATCTGGGCAGACTCTCACTCCCTTTCAGTGGTTCTGCTCTTCTGCGGCTCCACTTGTTCATCCATGTGCTTCCTATTTATTAGGACGAGTGCAGTCGTGGTTTGAGGCTCTTCCAACTTGCCCATGCCGTCTTCTCATCGGATCTGGTACAAGTCCAGAAACAGGTTTTTAGCCACTTTTCATACCTAGAAAGCTGTCTGGAAAAGACGGAAGAGATCAATTTTGAACTGGAGAAGCTGCAACAATATGTAGATTGGCTCAGGAATTTGAGGCAAAAATTTGAACAGAGCTTCACTGACTTTGACAGCTTCAACTTGACATTTCAGTCCTTGAAATATCCGTTTAGTTTCAGTTTTGAAAACTCATCCGAAGAACTTGTAAATTTAATTAGCGTGAGCAAACGAGAGTTCGAGACTGACATGCTGTTTCTACAGGGCCAGCAGTTACATCTGCAAATTCACAATGAATCTCTGGCTGAAATGTGGCAAAACCTCTTGGAAGATGAACAGTATCCTTCCCTGAAAGGCGTCGTTGCCAAATTGTTCTCGATGTTCGGGTCTACGTGGCTGTGCGAGTCAATGTTTTCTTCTGTGACACAGATAAAGTAGAGGAAACAATTTTTCCTTGTTGATATGAATCTGGAAGCAGAACTGAGATGTGCGTTGTGTTCAAATTTTGAGCCGCAGTTTCTTGAATTGGTGAGAGAAAAAGAATGCCAAATCTCTCATTGAAATTTCATGCTCTGTAATTTTGAAAAAGTATTTCTTTGTACTTTTATGTTGTGCTTATAATTGACCTTAACTGTCATTCAAATGCTGAAATAAATTTATTTAGCAAACTTTTTCTGTTTTATTAATTGTGTGGCCATTTCTGTGATTGACTAGATACATCCATGGCCAGGAAAATAAATTTGGTTGCCCACCCATGCTATAGATCTTTGTGTGGTGTACGCCTAAAAGGTTCCAGATGGTCTAAAGGGTACATTCCAATAGTCGTTAGTGTCTAAAGTGTCGAAAGGGTCTAATCTCTCAAACATGCAAAACGGGTCCAAAAAGGTCCAAGTGGTCTAAAGCACTAAAAGGTCAAGGGTCCAAGCTGTATAATCTGTCTGAAGGGTTTAAGCAGTCTAAATGGTGTTAAGGTCGACGAGATCCAAAGAGACTTAAGGGGTGTAAAGATCTGAAGGTTCTATGGGTCTTAAGGGTATAAAAGGTCGAAAGAGTGAAGGGATCTAAAGTGTTGAAAGGCTCCTCAAGGAAAATGGGTCTTAAGGGGTCTTCAAGGTTCTTAAGGGTCTTCGAGATCTTCAAGGTCTTCGGGGTCTTAAGGGTCTTCAAGGTCGAATGGTCTTACTTGTCTTTGGGTTCTTAAAGGTCTTTTGGATCTTCATTGGCTTCAAGGTCTTCAGGGTTTAAAGGGTTTTACTTGTCTTTGGGGTCAAAAGGGTCTTCAAAATCTGAGGGGTCTTAATGGTCTTTGAAGTCTTTGAGGTCTTAAATGGTCTTTGGGGTCTTACGGGTCTGAAAGGGCCTTGGGTGTCTTAAGTGTATTGAGAGTCTTCTGGGTCTTAAAAGTCTTAAGGGTCTTAAAGGGTCTTTGGGGTTTTTTAAGGGTCTCTGGGGTCTTAAAATGTCTTGGGGAACGTAAGGGTTTGGGATCTTATGGGTCTTAGAGTCCTTCAGGTGTCTTAAGGGTCTTGGTCTCTTAAACGTCTTGGGGGTCTTAAGGGTTTGGGATATTATGGGTCGTAGAGGTCTTCAGGGGTCTTCAGGGTCTTGGGGTCTTAAACGTCTTGGGGGTCTTCAAAGGTCTAAGGGGTCTCAACAGTCTAAATTGTCGAAAGGTTTAAAAGGTACATTCCAATAGAATGTAATTAATAGACTATGTGAAGTCAGGGTGCAAATGACATTCAAATAGTACGTAATTAATTGACATATAGTCACACGGCTTTACGGCCTGATGGAGTCTTAAGGGTCTCAATGGACTTAGGAATATTAAGGGTCTTGTGGGTCTTCAGGGTTTTCGAAGTCGTAAAGGTCCGTCAAGCTCTTACAAGTCTTAAAGGGTCTATGGGGTCTTTGAGGTCTTAAAAAGTCTTAGGAGTCTCAAGGATCTTTGCGGTCTTAATGGTCTTAAGAGTTTTTTGGGTCATACAGGTCTTTGGGTTCTTCGGGGACATTGTGGTCTGAACCCTAGGGTGCATAAGATGGGTCCAGGATAACTTTTTGAGATATTGTGCTATATATAATTTTTGGCCCAATTTCTCATTGGTGAAGAATCATTTAAAAAATTATAATAGTTGGATCCGGATCTTCACCAACATCTAATCAGTTCGTCCTTGTCACGCACCCAACCTGCGCACCAAATTTCATCTGGATCCGACTACAACTTTTTGAGATATCCTGCACACAGATAGACAGACAGACAAACAAACAAGCAGAAGACGTCATGCAAAGCATGATACTTGCAAAATCCATAAAACAAATTTGACCTCAAAAATGGTTGGTGATTGAATTCAATGACACGACATGCAAATCCTCTTCAAATTTTAAGTCAATGGCATGAAAATTGAGGATTTTAGAAATACCACCTTAGTTGTTGACCTTGGGCCGATGTTGACCTCAAAAATAATTAGCTCGTTTAATTCAGTGAACGTTGATATAAATCCTTTTCAAATTTCAAGTCAATCGGATGAAAATTGAGGATTTTAGAAATACCACCTTAGTTGTTGGCCTTGGGCCGATGTTGACCTTTTGGTCTATGTTGACCTCAAAAATAATTAGCTCGTTGAATTCAGTGAACGTTAATATAAATCCTTTTCAAATTTCAAGTCAATTGGATGAAAATTGAGGATTTTAGAAATAGCATCTTAGTTGTTGACCTTGGCCCTCTGTTGACCTTTTGGTCGATGTTGACCTCAAATAATTGGTGGTTGCATTCAGTGACCTGAAATATAAATCCTCTTCAAATTTAAAATCAATCAGATGAAAATTGAGGATTTTAGAAATCTCACTGAAGTTGTTGACCTTTTGCCTATGTTGACCTTTTGACTTCAAAAACAAAATCCTTCTTCCTTATGACAAACTCTACAATGTGGTGAAGTTTCATGAAGATCAGTTTAAAATTGTGACCTGTAAGCGATAAACAAACAAACAGACAAACAAGAAGACGACATCGTGCAGAGCACGATACTTGCAAAACCCATAAAACAAATTGGACCTCAAAAATAATTGGTGGTTGAATTCAATGACCAAATATGCAAGTCCTCTTCAAATTTCAAGTCAATTGGATGAAAATTGACAATTTTAGAAATTTAGCCTATGTTGACCTTTTGGCCGATGTGAACCTCCAAAATAATGGGTGGTTGAATTCAGTGACGTGAAATATAAATCCTCTTCAAACTTCATGTCAATCGGATGAAAATTGGCTATTTTAGAAATTCGGCCTATGTTGACCTTTTGGTCTGTGCTGACCTTTTGACCTCAAAAACAATAGGCTTCTTCCTTATGACAAACTCTACAATGTGGTGAAGTTTGGTGAAGATCAGTTTAAAATTTTGACCTGTATGCTACAAACAAACAGACAGACAGACAGACAGATAAACAGACAGACAGACAGACAGACACTAAGTCAGACAGACAGACTAAATAACAAAGTAACAAAATCGACTAAACAATATACTTGAAAAATCTTCGATTTTGCAAGTCACAAAGAAATTGACAGAGAGGGGTGAAAACATAGCTTCCTTCACCTTCGGTGGCAGAGGGAACAAGGCGCATCCCCATCAGTTGCGTCACCTTCCTTGTGACCCTTTCTGTAAAATATCTTGCCAATTGAAAAGTTACCTGCATACCATACCATTATTTTTGATATGTCTGCTAAATATCAAGTTTCTTTCCTTCTGTTTTTCTTTATTATATTCATCTAATGTCATCCAGTTTGAAGGATATGCCTGTGGCAGTAAGCTTCAGGGAAGACGACATCCAAAGTCTTCTGAAATTAATGGCGATGGAGAATAAAAATGCACATGGAATCTATCAAAACATTTTCAAAGGAAAAATAAAGATCCACCAAGCTTTGGGGGAAATGTTTTGCATTCCCCGAGGAGGTGAACTCAGGTATGTCCGCTGGGCTAAGAACACTTCAGAAGGAAGGCCTCTGTGTTGGGATCATAAGGATGGTTTACCCGAGGATAAAATGTATTGAGGAGGATGGAGTTTATGTCGAATAATGTGATGTGAATATAGTTTGTCATATAAGCTTATATACTATGTTAATTATGTAATTGGGGTGAATTAACTTTTCGAATGACCCATGTTGTCTAGAATGGTGTTAATGCTCTGATTTGTCTTCGCTCAATTGATGAGTGACTGAAACAGTATAAGGAGGTTATTTTGTGCATTCCCAATTTGAAAAGCTTTAAATAGGTTTTGGAAAATTAGAAAATTGTGTTTGAGTATTTTTTTTTTTTCATTATCAGATCCACCACATTGCATAGTTTACATTTCGAGAGCACTTTCAGTGCTCCTGAAAGCCCATAATTGTGATGTTAACCGGTTTTAAGATTCAAATGCTATTCTGGAAATCCCTCTAATACATAATTTTACAGGAGGTACATGTGTTGCACAAAGAACAAATCCACATATATTATGCCTCAAGGTGAAGTTCTTTAAAGCCAAATAAAATTCTGTCCCATATGGTAGAACAAGGTTCCTCCGCCTTCAAAATCCAACACGGTATTATTATGTCATACATGTGTTATATAAATGTTCTTAATGCCCTCACCTTGAATTTCCTATTCTGCAATAGATCATGCGGCGGAAGCATTTTTATAAGGTAGATTTTGATTGCAACAAATTGCTCAGTTGGTCGAGCCAATTCTTTCCTTGCTCGATGCAAGTTATTTCATTATCTGTGAGTAGCTTGTCTTGCAGCACGAGTTGGCAGTGCCACTGGTTCGCTTTTGGAGAGAAGCCATGTCGCGATTGCTGTATACGTGAAAGCCTTTCATGTACGAAGCAGGCTTCACAAAGCAGCACCAGGACCCTTCAAGCCCATTTCCCAAGCAGCTGACTTGTCCCATACAGACATGGCCCAGGCTCTGCCCTTAGCCCCAGCCGCAGCAGCACGCTGCCAAAAGCTGACTTGCCCTCCACTTACTCCCATCGGCGACGAGGCGCAACAGGCCTGATTGAAGCCAGTCGACGCACCCACTAGGTTGAAAAAAAAAAATCGGACCGAGGGGCCACGGGGGTGGCATGAAAAATGCAAAAGAGAAAGCTTTTCCTTTCATGCCGTGCATTCATGGTCAACGGTGCTTGTCAAATCAACGTTTGTTCCAGCAGGTGCGAAGACAAGCTTTGACCTCTGCTTATAGTGTGCGGCTGAGGGCCTGTTGTAAAGAAAGCCCCCTTTTTTGTGGTGATCGTGGTCATTTACAAGACTGATCGAAGCAATCTTTGAAATTTCTCATTTATATGCAGACAAACTGGGTAGGACAAAGCTTTGCAATCTTTCCTGGACACCCGAGCAAAAGATTACCTGTATGTCCAAAGATACTGCTTCAAGCAGAAGGGAAGCCCATCCTGCAGCTGGTGGTCTGATGATGGCAACAGTTTTCTTGCTTGAAGCCACTAAGCAGAGAGTGCAGCTGGTTCAGCTGGAAGGCCACAGAGCAGCGACGTGACTCGCTTGCATATCGTGTGTGCAGAAATCCTCTGATCCAGTCTCGCACTCACCGCTCGTTGGCTGGAAGATGCTGCGACGGGATATCAAAGGCGCAGCCGGGACCTGCACATGATTAAACTGCCTTCTAGCAGCCAGGCCGGCCTCTATTTGCTCCGTTTTCTGGAAGGGAAGTATTTGTTTTCTGAAAGGAAAGCATAAGGACTTCAACCTACCTTTGGATGGCTTTCTCCGTGTGAGGAAGCTGTCATCCTTACGACATTGCCATTTGCTGACGCTGAGACAATATAGCCTCCCTTTAAAAGTTACAAAAAATATTGTGAACATATGAAGTCTATATATCCATATATATATATATATATATATATGTACATACATAATATAGTTGTATTCATTTTGGTGAGCTGAAAAAAATTGGCCATTCTGCAACCAATATAATTACATGCACCATCAAATTGTTGAAGACCTTCTCCATTTGAAATGCAGCTGCCGAACTGAGAGATGACTATATGGTTCTATTTGATAAATTTATCGAAATCACATTACTGTACTATCCATGAACAAAAATAAGTCACAGCTGCTTGTTCTCTGCTTCCAATTGTAGCCGTGTGATTCAACTTGCTGTCCTCGGTTGAGGAGTACGACACCAATGCTCCAGGATGCACATTGCCGGTTAACCCATACATGTAAGCTATTAGTTACTCTTCATGAAGGCATTGAAGTTTCAGTTGAGGCATACTTTAAGATAGATAAAACACAATATCCGTGTGAATCATTCCAGTAATTCGGTGTGATCTCTTGGGAAGGCATAAGTACGGGGAGTAGATCACGTGCATGCTGGGCAATCAGACTTTTCTTGAGTCCTCAGTACGTTGCATCAAAAGTTCACGGTCGTTGAGTGTGTTCACGTCGTACCCCCAAGACATATATGTCATCACACCTGGACGTGTCTTTGCCTTGTAAGTCAAACTTGCACTGCACTATCTCGTGCACATCGAAACTGATGCTTAACAATCTTTTGCTAAAATATTCTCGGGTTGCACTGAATTATAGTTGTTATATTGTTGTGGTTACTCATTCATTATAAGCCCACAACGACAATAATACCGGGTTTCATTCAACATATAAAATTGGATAACAAAGCAAAATACACTTTCGGTTGTGCTTTTACAGCTTGGGACTATCCCATTGGGCTGATGTTATGTGTTGCTCAATGTGAGCGTACTTATCTCTGTTATCAAAGGTTTGATTTTTTTTTGGGGTGGAATCGGATAAGACTAAAAGTGCCTTTGAGCACAGCGCAATCATGCGGTGTCACACGGTAAAGCACATCATCATTCAGAAAGCACATGAAGCCTGTTTTGTCACTGTAATATACACACTGCTCTGCAAAAGTCTTCGACACATTGAGGAATTGCAATACATATGGATGTAATATGAGCATAAACAATTTAATCAAAGCCGACACCAGTGTTTTCTACTATTATAACAACTTTGACTTTTATTAATACAGCTTAGTTTGGGTGAGAATACACGAAGCTTGTTATTTAGCAATCATTAATTCACATGGGTCATAATCTTCTAAAACTTGTGATCACAACAACGCGAAGTAAACGATACACGGACAGCAAAGAGGAGGTGTTTTCGTAGCTAATCCATTACATTTACCAATCAACTATGTGATGACTCATGATAAGATGTTCCTCATTATTTAGTCTCGCCTCAAAGGGGATGCAAGGCTAGAGAAATCCGTGTGTGTGTGTGTGTGTGTGTGTGTCTGCATCTTTATATTTTTGCTTTTGAAATGCTTTTCTCTGCAACCGCTTGTTCGAGCGATGCGAAACTTTAAACATAGGAGGGACTCCCCATGGAGAATATTTTATTGATATCGCTCCTGTCATTAGTCACATGTCAGCCATTTTGGATTTAAGAAAAAAATGTGGACATCTTTTTCTCCGAAACCGTTTAATGAAAAAAAAATTTAAACTTGGCACGTGTCATCAACTCCCCATGAGGTATATCGGGTGATAACGATGACATCATTGGTGAAGTGGAATTCCAGCCATAATTAGTTGAATTGAAATCATTATCCCCCAAAAATCTGAAACTTCATATATCTGATCTATGACCTGATGCGAGTGAATAATTGAATTGATGACATAATCGGACACGTAGTCTGGTGGCCATATTGGATTGAAAATAGAAATGTAAAAAAAAAGCCTTCTCCAGAACCACTTAACAGATCGATGCAAAACTTCATCAACATGATCGACTAGCCATTGGGAGTATAGTTTGAATTTTCTTTTCATATTCACCTTCATTGTGCACAAAATTAGATAAACTTTTTTTGAGCCTTAATGTGCACAAAAGTCTTCCTTAAATATCATAATTAATCAGTCGATCAATAAAGCGATGGGTAATGGCAATGCACGTGACATAATCGCGAGCATGGATGAAACAGGTATATGGGCCATAATAGCAGTGGGCTATAATAGTAGCGTGTTCAGTTAACGATGGTATTTTTGTTCAGAATGAGCACACGAGGCGAGATCATGTATTCTACCGAGTGCCGTTCTAGTCAACATCAGGTGTTCATCTCTGTATATCCATAAAGCTCAAATCCTACTTTTTTTTTACTGCTGAATACATAACTATCAGGAGTAACTGTAAGCTTCTTCTTCTTCTTCTTTCGGCTGCTCCCGTTAGGGGTCGCCACAGCAGATCAACCGTCTCCATTTCGCTCTATCCTCCACATCTTCCATTGACACTCCAACCACCCGCATGTCTGCCCTCACCGTAGCCATGAACCTCTTCTTTGGCCTTCCTCTTCTCCTCCTGCCTGGCGGCTCCATCCTCAGCATCCTTCTCCCGATATACTCCGCTTCCCTCCTGTGCACATGTCCAAACCATCTCAATCTAGCCTCTCTCACTTTGTCTCCAAACCGTCCTACCTGCGCTGTCCCTCTAATATACTCATTCCTTATCCTGTCCATCCTCGTCACTCCCAATGAGAATCGCAGCATCTTTAACTCTGCCACCTCCAGCTCCGCTTCCTGTCTTTTTGTCAGCGCCACCGCCTCCAAACCATACAACATAGCTGGTCTCACTACTGTCTTATATACTTTCCCCTTAACTCTTGCAGCGACCCTTCTGTCACAAATCACTCCTACATCTCTTTTCCACCCACTCCATCCTGCCTGCACTCTCTTTTTCACTTCTCTACTAACACTCTCCATTACTTTGGACAGTTGATCCCAAGTATTTAAACCCATCCACCTTCCCACCTCAACTCTTGCAACCGCACCATACCACCACCCTCCCTCTCATTTACGACCATGTACTCTCCTTACTCCTACTGACTATCACTTCTCTCCAGTGCGTACCTCCACTCTCGAGGCTCGCCTCAGCCTGCTCCCTACTCTCCCTACAGATCATGATGTCATCCGCGAACATCATAGTCCATGGAGATCCCAGTCTGATCTCGTCCGTCAACCTGTCCATCACCATTGCAAACAGGAAAGGACTCAGAGTCGATCCTTGGTGCAATCCCACTTTTACCTTAAACTGGTCCGTCATTCCTACCGCACACCTCACCGTGTCACACTGTCCTCATACATAATCCTGCACAATCCTCACATACTTCTCCACCACTCCCGACTTCCTCATACAATGCACAACTCCTCTCTTGGCACCCTATCATAAGCTTTCTCTAAATCCACAAACACACAATGTAACTCCTTCTGGCCTTCCCTATACTTCTCCATCAACATTCTCAAGCAAACATCGCATCAGTGGTGCTCTTTCCTGGCATAAACCCATATTGCTGCTCACAGATCGTCACCTCTCTTCTCAACCTAGCTTCACTAATCTTTCCCACAACTTCATGGTGTGGCTTACAACTTTATCCCTCTGTAATTTCACAGCTCTGCACATCACCCTTGTTCGTGGAAAATCGGAACCAGTACACTTAATCTCCACTCCTCCGGCATCCTCTCCACTTTCCAAGACTTTATTAAACAATCTGGTTAACAACCCACTGCCATCTCTCCTAAGCACTTCCATGCCTCCACTGGTATTCATCCTGGCCAACCGCCTTTTCCACTTTTCATAGCAGTCTCACTCATCTTCATCCTTACTGATCCACCTCACTTCCAGATTCACTATCTCCACCTCTTCCAACCTTCTCTCCTCTCATTTCTTCATTCATCAGCTCCTAAAGTACCCATCCACCTTCTCACCACACTCTCCTCGCTCGTCAGCACATTCCCATTTACGTCCTTATCACCCTAACCTGCAGCACATCCTTCCCAGCTCGGTCCCTCTGTCTGCCAATTGGTATAAATCCTTTTCCCCTTCTTTTGTATCCAACTTCTCATACAGCTCGCCATATCCTTTTCCATGGCCTTTGCCACCTCTCTTTTTGCCTTCCGCCGCCACTCCTTGTACTCCTGTCTACTTTCTTCATCTCTCTGACTATCCCACTTCCATTTCGCCAACCCCTTCTTCCTTATACTTTCCTGTATTCCTCGTTCCACCACCAAGTCTCCTTATCTCCTTCCTCTGTCCAGATGTCACACCAGTACCTTCCTAGCTATCTCCCTCACCACTTCTGCTGTAGTTGCCCAATCATCCCACCCATCTTTACCACCATCCAACACCTGTCTCGCCTCCTCCCTAAATTCCACGCAACAGTCTTCTCCTTCAGCTTCCACCATCTGTCCTTGGTTCAGCCCTCACTCTTTTCCTCAACCTCACCTCTAAAGTCATCCTACAGACCACCAATCGATGTGTCGAGCTACACTCTCCCCTGCCACCACCTTACAGTCACTAATCTCTTTCAGGTTGCATCTCCTGCTTAAGATGTAATCCACTGTGTGCACTTCCTCCACTCTTTATGTCACCCTGTGTTCCTCTCTTCTTCTTGAAATACGTATTTACCACTGCCATTTCCATTCTTTTTGCAAACTCTACCACCATTTGCCCTTCCACATTTCTTTGTTGAGACCGTACCTACCCATCACCTCCTCATCCTCTTTATTCCCTTCCCCAACATGCCCATTGAAATCTGCTCCAATCACCACTCTTTCATCCTTGGATACACTCTACCACTTCATCTAACTCACTCCAGAAATCTTCTTTATACTCCATCTCACACCCCATATGTGGGGCATATGCACTGATGACATTCATCATCACCCCTCAATTTCCACTTCACACTCATCACTCGGTCCGACACTCTCCTACCTCCAATACCCTCTTGACATAATCTTCCTTCAGGATTACCCCGACACCATTTCTCCTCCCATCCACACCATGGTAGACAGTTTGAAACCACCTCCAATGCTCCTAGTCTTACTCCCCACCCACTTGGTCTCTTGTACACAACAGTATGTCCACCTTTCTTCTCTCCATCATATCAGCCAACTCTCGCCCTTTGCCAGTCATCGTCCCAACATTCAGAGTCCCAACTCTCACCTGCACACTTCTACCCTTCCCCCTCTCCCACTGCCTCCAGACTCGCCTTCCCGTCTCCTTCTCCTCCTTCACCCAGCAGTAGCACAATTTCCACTGGTACCCTGCTGACCAGCGGTACCGGTGGCGGTCGTTGGTAACCGGCCTCGACGATCCGGTATGAAAATTCGTTTTGTTGTCCGCATAATGATTTGGCATAGGTTTTACGCCGGATGCCCTTCCTGATGCAACCCTGGTCGCCTCTTACGACACACAGATATGGTACACCTATTCTAACGGGGCATACACCGGGCCCAGTACAACTGGTACTCATTTCGCCGACCTCGGAAGGATGGCAGGCTCAGTCAACCCCCTGTGTTTTCGACTTGGTTTATATATATGTATATATATATATATTTATATATTATACATATACATATATATATATATATATATATATATATACATCATATACATACATATACATATATTAATTCAGTGTCCCAACGGGGCTTGAACTCAGGACCTTTTGGGTCCCTAACCACTGCGCCAACACCAGGCTTATCAGGAGTAACTGTAAGCATGCATCAAAATTGCTAAAATATCAATAGATCGTCATAAAATTGCATTTCTGCATAAAGCAAGAAAAACATTGAGTGAAATTATTTGCATCCTAAGCGAGATAGAAGCCACGTCCACACATGCACGCATGAGTTGCAGATGACATTTTGTGCAGAAAACATCTTCGCTCCCTCTTTTTCATCACTCTAGAGGGAAGAATCACTATGAGATACAGATGCCATCTCCCTAACATCATGCCATCCTTTCCTCTCCCGCCCCGTGATACACCTCCAGCCCTGTGCCACACCAACCTGCATGACCGCGATCATCCTGACCCACGACCAGCTCATGCCTGCACAAGTCCTCATCTGCAACCTTCGTATCTGGTTTGACTCCGGTAGTTTGGCGCTTTAGTTGGGATATAGTTTTGCTTGTATATAAGTGAGTGTGCATCTCCTTTCATCCCTATCTGTGTCTGTCAATCACCAGATCTGTTCCATTTATTTATTTATCATCCTGTCCATCTTCATCCCCACATACATATTAATAAACCCTTTATTGTAAAGAAACGTTTTCCCGTCTTCCCGCCTTTCGCGTGTGAGCAACCACCAAATTTAGTTTATATTGAGCGATCCTTGGGGGATTGTAACTAGCACTAAACACAGGATAGTGTCAATTCAAACATCATTTCGGTCATTCGCAGAGATCTTTAGACCTCTGGTGCAGAGTGTCTATTTTAGCTTGGCCTCTTATGTGACGATATCCTCAAGTGGTGTTGGAAAATTAATTGTATATTGACTACAGCAAGGTACAAACAAATTTTAATCCGCCATGCTATCCCCAGTGGTGGAAGACTTATTGGTCTAAACTTCATCTTATAACAGCATAATTATCCAAAACACTCAGCAAAAAAAATTAAAACTTATTTGCAAAATAGAGGAATCTGGAGTCCTTCAACATATGGAATGGGCCCCTCAAAGCCCAGATATCAATATCATTGAAGCTGTACAAGACTATTTGGACAAACAAAAATTCCAAAAGAATCCCAACAATTTTGATGAACTTTGGATGGTTTTGGAAGAAGTGGGGAGCACCATTCCATAAAAGTTTACAACAAAATTATTTGAAAGTGTCTCTAGAAGAATTTCAATGGTTTTGAAGGAAAAGGGTGGATACACTTGTATTGGTTCATATCAAGTAATATTGTGTATAAATTTGGTTATGTGAATACATTTTCATTTTCATAAAGGTGCCTTTGCATTGAACACAGAGTTTTAGTTTCCTCATGCATCAAAGGAGAAAAATGCAAAATGTCTAAGATTTTTGCACAGCAGCATACATAAAATAATCCATTGTCTCTTTTACAGACTTCTAATTGAGCCAGTCTTACACTCTTAAAACACTATCCCTGAAAAGATAAGTCTTCTGAGCACCTGAAACCAATAATGGTCAAAGTCAAATACACTTGATGCTGCTGAAGCACTTTCATGGCAAGGAATACACTGGGTGGTTTATCTTTGCCTTCCAAGTGGTTGCCACTGTCGACATTTGGAATTTGGCCAGTGTACCATGGGATTTTGTCGACTCGTCAAATACTAGGAGACTACAGCCAGTTTAATGTCCTCTTTGGAAGTTTAACTTCTTGCTCTATTGTGCAACACCGTACCTGTGAAACGAGGTGAATGTTCATCCTTTTTTTATTCAAGGAAGACTGTGATCATATGTGCCATATATCTCCAAATAACAATGCTCAATGTGGTGGAAATTATTTACATCCTTATTGAAAACATACTTAATAGACCAGCATATGACCGGAAATGAGCGGTTGTATCGAAATAGAAACCAGGCACGTGCTGAGGCTCAGGGTCTATTGTGCCTGATGAAGCCGCTGCGAAGCCGGTGAAACGTTGCCTGAGACCAGGTCTGCTCTCACTTTTTTGCTCAAATTAACGGAGTAAATCTAGTTTTTTTACTTTGGGTTTGAAGTGCATTCTTCTTATTTTAAAAAAAAAAGTGAAAATGTATATGTATATGTATATGTATATGAATACATATATATATGTATATATATATATAGTATATACACACATATAAAATATATAAAGTAGTCATGTATGTTTGTTTGTCCTCTTATAACTAGAGACTACACATCCAGAGCAAAACAAATAAAGCATATTCGAATCAGCACGTCTCAGAGGTACTATAGCATACAATAGATTGTTGAAAAAACCGAAAAAAGATTCGTCAATTTTTTTTGCCGTTTCAATTTTTCTGCCGCAATTGATTGATTTTCCACGTCACGACTTTTTTTATTCACAACCTGATCAAAATAAGACAAAGACAGACCAGTGGATGGACAGACCAGTGAACGTTTACAAAGTTTCTGATCAAAATTTGACTCTGGTTTTAGATGCCCCGAAAAAGGAAGAGCTCCATTGGTCCCAAGGCAGATGCAGCTTAGTGAAAACACATTAAGAGACAAACAGGAGACTGAAGAGGAGCAATATGCCAGGCTAAATGAACAGGCACAGCGGCAACAGCAGCAGCGACAAAATGAGACTAAAAAGGAGCGATCAGCCGGCTCAATGAACAGGTTCATCGGCAACAACAGCGGCGAGCAAATGAGACTGAGGAAGAGTGTGATGCAAGAATTGAGGCAATGCGTCACCGCTGCAAGAAGCACGAACACTGGCCCGGGCACAAGGCACAACAATGCCAACAGGTGGCATTCACGTATGACCCGGCCGACCCAACAACTCATGCAGACATCGGCCGAATGGACCGAGTCTGCACCACTGCTCTGCTGACAAGTTCAAGGGAGAGACCAAGGTTGTGTGCTGCAGCAATGGCAAGCCGTCTTGAACCCTCTCCTGCCCTTCCTCCCTTGCTGAAGTAACTTCTCTCAGGCGAAGGTCCCCTCAGCAGCAAGCACGTCCTTGAAAACATTCGGATGTATAATGGCAGTCTTTGCGATGATGAGCTTCGGGCACAAGGAAGCTGAAGTCCAGGGCTGGAACCCGAGCTTCAGGATCCAAGTCAGTGTTCCACCGCATTGGCATCTTGCTCCCGCCTTAAGAGGGCCAGCCAAAGTTCCTGCAGGTCTACTTCCTGGACTCACATGCCAAGGAGCTGTCTGCCAGAAACCACAGTGGCCTCAAACCACACATCCTTGAGATGCTCACAAAAGTGGTTTCACGAGAATAACCATCTGGTCCGTGAGCTCAAGACTGCAAGAGATGTACTTGCAGAAGGAGGCAACTCTGAAGAGCGCCAGATCATCATCAGAGAGATCAAGTGACCGCAAGGAGAGCACATATACTGCTACAATGCCCAGTCTGCACCATAAGTCGCCATCCTAATGGACAATGAGCCAAAGGAAGCCAGAGACATTGTCCTCAGACTTCACGATGGGGCACTTAAAAGGATGAGTGAGCTGCATGCATCTTATGATGCACTCCAGTATCCCATAGTGTTCCCATATGGAACAGATGGCTACAGCATCCATCTGGTGGCCAGGACTGCTACGGACAGGATTGACGAAAACTCACACAGCTGCAGTACTACAGCTACCACATCATGGTGAGAGAGGGCAACCACATACTGCAGATGCGACGACTCTTTCAGCAGTTTCTGGTCGATGTCTACTGCAAGATCGACACAGAGTGACTGGGCTTTATCCGCCGGGAGCAAAAGAACTTGCTTGCTGATAACTACGACAACTTCCGTGACAGCCTCATGGTCATCGATGGTGGCCCTCACAATGTTGGACAAAGGGTGGTCCTTCCAGCAACATACACCGGTGGGCCGAGATGGATGGATGAGAAAACAGAGTGATGCCATGGCCTATGTGCATTGCATGGGAAGGCCTGACTTATCATCATGTGACCACGAATCCCAAATGGTTCGAGGTACAGGAAAACTTCCTGCCAGGACAAGAGCCTCACGATCGCCCAGACATCATTGCCCGTGTCTTTCGCCAAAAGAACAAGAAGCTCATGGAGCTACTAAAGAAGGAGCTTTTGGGAAGATGAGAGCCTTCCTTGTACACCATTGAGTGCCAGAAGCATGGTCTTCCTCATGCACACATCTCCTGTAGTGGCTCCAGAGGACAAGGTCAAGCCCGAAGAACATTGACCTGGTCATCAGTGCTGAGATTCCCGACAAGCAGCAAGATCCAGAGCTGCCCAAGATGGTCATGACACACATGATCCACGGTCCATGCGGAAACCTCAACCAGAACAGCCCTTGCATGAAGGACCGCAAGTGCTCAAAGGATTTCCCAAAGCCATTCCTGCAGAGCACTAAGAAAGGAAATGACAGCTACCCCAAGTATCGCCATCTCAAGCCAGAAGATGGTGGTCACACTGGTGAGATAAAGATGCATCATCAGGGAAAACGGTTGGTACAGGTAGTCACCAACCAGTGGGAGGTACCCTCCAACCCGTTCCTCCTCTGCCAATTCAATTGCCACATCAACGTTGAGATCTGCTCCAGCATTAACGGCATCAAGTATGTCACCAAGGGGACGATCAGACAGTGCTTGAATTGCAGCGAGCCAATGAGGAGGCCAGAAATGGTCAAGTGGATGAGGTAGCTCAGTTTCAGAATGCACGCTACGTCTGCAGCAGCGACGCACTCTGGAGGATCCTGGAGCACCCAATTTCTGAGCATTTCCCTCCAGCCATTGGCCTTGCCGTCCACCTCGAGAATGGCCAGCGAGTCTACTTCAATGTGGACAATGCCGTCGAGAGAGCACAGCGACCACCACCAGCCACTATGCTGACTGCCTTCTTCGACCTCTGCAGTCATGACAATTTTGTCAAGATGCCTCAAATACCACAAGGTGCCTGAGTACTACATGTGGGACAAGTCGCACAAGAAGTTGCCCGCCGCAAGCGAGGAAAGGTGTCGAAGGTCACATGCAATCTGGAAGGCTCGGCAATTGGCCGCATCTACAGCATCAGTCCGAGGCAGGGTGACTGTTACTACGTTCGACTTCTTCTGACTGAAGTCTGTGGCCTCTCCTCCTTCACTGCTCTGAGAACCGTGGATGGCCAGGAATTGTCCTTCCGTGAAGTCTGTCTCGCAAGGGGACTCCTGGAAATGACCAGCACCTCCACCTTGCTATGGAGGAGGCAGGCATCAGCCAGTCTGCACCAAACCTCAGGAGTCTCAGGGCAGTCATCCTCATCACCTGTTTCCCTAGCAATCCATACACACTCTGGGATTAGTTCTGTGACTCCTCTCTGAAGACTACCTGTTCCAGCACCGTCACAATGTTGGCAATCTGATGCTGACTACAACGAGGAGGTTACAACCTTGCACTTTGCTCCCCCGAGGACAAAGTGATCATGATGGGCGGCCGTCATCTCAGTTCGTATGACCTACCCACACCAGAGAGGGGCACAGAAGATCGGCTCTTGAGAGAGTACTTCAGGGAAGTGGACTACAACCAAGAGCAGTTGGCTGTCTAGGCTGATGACCTCCAACAGCACCTGGCAGATGACCAGCATCAGGTCTACAATGCAGTCCTTGAACTGGTGCAGCAAGGTAGCATCATCAATGGCAACAGGAGCAGCAACATCATCTTCCTCAATGCACCGGGAGGCACAGGCAAGAGCTTTGTCATCAACACGATACTGAAAAAGATTCGCTCAGGAGGCAAGATTGCTCTTGCTACTGCGTCCAGTGGAATTGCCACAACACTACTCCAGGAGGATGAACGCTGCACAGCACCTTCAAGATTCCACTCGACACGCCCTCAAAGAGCAGCCAACATGCAGCATCAAGCGTGGAACAGCATTGGCCAAGGTCATCAAGGATGCTGCTGCCATCATTGTGGATGAGGCCCCGATGTTTCACAAGTAAGCCAATGAAGCTGCAGACCGCCACACTGCAGACATCACAGGAGTCCAGCAACCCATGGGAGGCATCCCCACACTGCTCTGCGGAGACTTCCGGCAGATCCTTCCAGTGGTCAAGAGAGGCACCAGATCCAAACATTGTCAATGTCAGCCTGAAGATGCCCCACCTGTGGCACCCTGTGACTGTTTCAAGCACCTGACCACCAACATGCGAGCTCACCTGTCTGGCGATAAAGGGCCACCAACTTCTCAAGCTGCTCCTGGAAATTGGCAATGGACAGATCCCATTTGCGGCCGAATCCAATTTCCTCCTGGACTGGGCAAGGTCGTCTCCACACTGGAGGAGTCTCAAGGCTGAAGTCTACCATTGCTTGACCACAAATGGAATCAGGTCTGAGTGGCTGGCTGAGTGTGCAATTCTCTCTCTGCTGAAACACCATTGTCAACCAGCTCAACAACTGGCTCATGGGAGAGTTCCCCGGCGATGAGAGGATCTACAAGTCTGTGGGCAGTGCCATCTGCGACGAAGAGGCAGCCACTTACCCTGTTGAGCTGCTCAATTCTCTCGAGCTGTTAGGAATGCCACCACACCTCTTCAAGCTGAAACTCAGTGTGCCCATCATGATCCTGTGTAAACATGGAGCTACGCAAGTCCACCAATGGCACATGCTGCATCATAACCCACTGCATGCCAATGTCATTGAGGCCACCATCTCCTTGTGGACCATACAAAGGAGAAGTCGTCTTCTGCCGAGGATCCCACTCATTCCGCGACTCCGAGCTGCCCTTCCAGTTTCGTCGACTCCAGTTAACCTGCAAGCCATGCTTTGCGATGACGATCAACAAGGCTCAGGTCAGACATACAAGGCAATCGGTGTCGACCTCTCTGTCCCGTGCTTCTTCCACGGCCAGCTGTATGTGGCTGCCTCTCGGACCGCAGCGCAGTGAACGCTCAGCATCCTGGCACCCAACAGTCAGACACACAATGTGGTCTACCCCGAGGCAATGGAGCACTGATGACGAACGCTGACAACGACAAAGAAATGTGAAATGTGTCCAAATTAAATGTGATAATAAATGTGATATATATGTTAAAGCACCACAATTGACCCCTTTCTTATTCCTATTTTGTTCCCTGGGCAATGCCGATACTCAGCTAGTGTGTATTATATACATATATATTTGAATTCATATTCTGATTGGACAATGCATATTCTGGGCAATGCGGGTACTCCAGCTAGTGTGTATATATACATATGTATATTTGAATGCATATTCTGATTGGACAATGCATATTCTGGGCAATGCGCGGGTACTCCAGCTAGTGTGTATATATACATATATATTTGAATGCATATTCTGATTGGATGTTCTCTACTGATGCGTCATCACCTCCAAACGGTCTTGGTTGGAGGAGCCTGTTAGTGTTCAGCTCTCCAATTGGAGGTTGCAGAGTCTAAGGCGGAGCCGCTAATGTCGACACACACACACACTTTTGAGACATGGCAGGTCTCTGTTTCACCTCCAAAACCCACCCATGGAGAGATTGAGTTTAAAGCAGAATAAGGAATTATGTTAGCGTTTTACACCCGTGCATTTGTAGATTCAACATTTTCAGATTCGCCATTGGCATGCACCTTACTTCTGTTGGGTCAGCTGCAGTGAGGCTTTTGCCCAAGTCCTTCCAAACTGGCTGTTCATGCCTGACGTTCGTCTGAAGGTGTTAATGGAATGTGAAATGTATCAGTTCATCTTTTGGCAATTTGATTCTTTTGCGCAAGTCATTCACGAACAGCTGTCCATGCCTGAACGGTTCGACTGAAGGTGTCACATGATTGGGAATTTATGACAGCGCCGTGGCGCTGTATACAATTGCACCGAGTTTTGAAATGTCCCCGGCGTCGTCTTACCACGTCTTCGGTGGGTCCGGTGTCCCCCCCCCCCACGTGCCTCCAAGACAGCACAGTGACGGCCGTCCGGTAGGATGCAGTGCGTAAACCTCGACAGGAATATGATGACAATTGACGGAATACCGATATTTCAATGGAATTTGTGAACTAATGTATTATGTGAAAACCATTTAATTTATTCGCTTGCGGAAAAAACGAAAACGCTCCCCCCCTCATGTACGAACGAACGAAAGACGTTACTTCCGCCCACCATCATTTCGCGCGCTCGCCGATGCTGAAAGCTAAGTTTCTTCTTATGCTATCATTTCTTTTTGCGGTCCCCTGCCACGCTGTATCGAATTTGTGAAGTAATGTGTTATATATGTAAAACCATTTAATTATTGCTTGATGGAAAAAAACGAAGAAAACGCGCCCCTCATTACGAATGAATGAAAGACGTCACTTCCGCCCCACCATCGCATTTCGCGCGATCGCCGAATGCTGAAAGCTAAGTTCTTCTTATGCCATCATTCTTTTGCGGTCCCCTGCCACGCTGTATCGAACGATTTCACTCCTTCTGTTATATATAAAGGTGCTTATCACAATTAATAACAAGATTTTCTACTTTCAAATATTAAGTACGCTTTTTAATTGTTTTTCAACTGAAAAAGCATAAATTTGCATATTTTAAATATTAGTGTACTCATTTGATTCACCACAGCGCTGTATTGAAGGATTTCACTTGTTGGTTCAATGGTTTGCATTCGCTGTTTCCGCAGTGTGTGTTTGCTTTGGGCTCCCTCCCATGCATAGCATGGCTATCTCGCTTCCTAATATATATTACTGTCCTGGAGCACCAAGGAGGACAACATTTCTTGAACATGTTGATGCACTGAATGGAACAGCATCAGTTTAGTCCATCATGGAAGAACATTGTGCATGTGGCCATGCGTCTCTTTCTCTTGTCAGCACGGGCCAGTTTCCTGGTCTGATCCTGTCAAACCACTCCTAAAGCAGAAACACCAGTCCACCAGTTCGGATGCTCCAAGCAGGGTTGCGAGCTTATGTGCTCTGCTACGGTACTTCAGTGGAATGTTTGAGCCAGTTAAGCGATGTGCTGTGTACATCCCTCAAACCCAGAACCGAATTAGCGGCTTGAGTGGTTTTTGCTACACCTGACGTGAGGTGCATTTCTGCAGGACACTAATTGCCCCAAACCCAATTTTCTGTACTTTAATGGACGATCAATAGCCAACGCATCTCGCCATCAGGACAACTAGACTCATTTAGAGATAGCAAGTTGATTTGTAAAGTGTGTTGGAACAACAGTTGGACGGTATAACACAAGAAGCAGATACACAATTATTAGATAACTACGACATGCCCATGTTTCGTACACAAGGAAGGCCTTTATTTATATAAACCAAAAAGGCCTCAGACACACCACAGAGAAAGAAATGACACAAGAGGCGTGACAAGACAAAAATAACGTCGCTATGCTCAATGGAGCAGAACAGAGTGGTCCCAAGGAAGGAATGTATGGCACGATGGGGAATCGTCCCGCACGCACCATGGTTGATTGTATGTGAGCAGGCAGGATAGAAAAGTGCAGGATGAGGGAGCATAGGCCAGTCATGGTGGGTTGTAGAGACCCCGGTTGGGGGATGGGTGGCAGGGCAGCCCCCCAAGTTACGCCTGCACCCGTTGATTGCACTCGACCTACCCCACACAGACCTAATTGGCCAGGTGACACAGTCCGTGGATGGGCCCCTCCTCTCGACCCTGACCCAGACCGAGGATCAGGCTCCTCGTACATTTCCCCACCAAAACTCGTGCCCATTAGCCCTTGTTTCTCCCAAAAATAACAGAGGACAGATTACAGAGGGATAAAAACATTAACAAGGTTCCAGGGTGAAGCAGTTTTAGACAGAGATGCAAGGAAGAAAGATGGCTGCTTTCTGTACAGAAATAACGATGCATTTCCTAATATGATCATTTTACTTCACTCTTTAGCTGAAACATACACTAAGGGAATGATTGTCATCATGCTATACAATCTTGACCCGAGAAGGAATTCCCACAACACTACCCACACCTTCCTTCTTCAGACTCTCCCGAGTCTGTGTACAGAAGGGGGGCAGCATGGGTCCATCTCTACTTATGGATATACAGCTCCCCCATCACTAGTCTATACCCTCCTATAGCAAGAAAACATCGTTCATCCTCGTCTAATGCATCATTCCACTCATCCTATGCATTTTCTTACGAATACATGCACGTACTCGGTTCGACATCGGAAGTTTACTGTACATTAAGTGTGGTTGGAGGGACGAAGGTATGCTAGGAGAGGAACCTTCTTCTTCTTTTTTCCGCAATCAGAGTTTATGCAGGTCACAAGCTTATTGTTCTTTATTTCCTCCTACCTGGAAGCGCCAGTGCGTCTAGCACGTGGCCCTTGGATTATATCTCCCCCTCCATGCATCCTTACTCAATGCTGTTCATTGAGCGTCTGACACATCAAGTGTCATTGGTGGCCTCAGGCCCTATCAGCATCCATCAAATGTCCTTACATCAACCCATGTGACCTTATCAATGGCTCGTGCGCCTCTCAAACTGACGGTGAGTCTCTGGCCTTATATAGCACAAAAATACAGAACACGGCTCTCCAATATAGAGTTCTCCTACTAGCCAAACAACCTGGCCCTCAAAACCTGACACATGCATGAAAAAACACAGGTGGTGGCAGGCAAACAAACAACTGCTATGCAGTGGCATACCTGCTACAGTGCACAGGTTGAGTATGGCAAAACAGGGGGTCTTTGTGTCTTCGGGGCAGGCTCGGGTCGTTGCAGCAGCAAATGGTGATTATGTGGTCGTTGTTGGCAGGAGTATGCAGGTGGAAAGCAGTAGGATGGTCCAGCTTCTGGCCCAAATCCTCTCCGTAACTTACTGCCCATTAGTCTATCTACTCTACATCTAGCATTGCCCTCTAAAATCCTCTGGTGTTAATAACTATCCTTCACGACCCTAATCCTTTATAAACTAAACCTATCTGCCCAGGCAGGGAATCAAGGCATGTGGCTGTGAGCTGAAAGGGTGTAGCGTGGCCTTTCCTGGCTTATGCCAGCAGAGTTAGGCCAAAATTGGGGCGGGGTGGGGCGGGTGGGGGCAGTTGTGCCTTCCACTACATTATTCAATTTGGGACTCGATGAGTTCTCGCCAAGATCTAATGCCCCACTCTGGTTCCTCCAGTGGGTGCCGAGCCTCAAAATGATGTGAAGGGAAGCATCTCTACCTGACCTAGCACTTTTCAAAAACCACATTTTCTCCTTTTCCATCCTTAATACCCCTTCTAGTGTGTTCTACAAAACCCAACTTTGGCCTGCCGTTCTGCTTGTTGGTGCTCTATGCAGTTTGGGCCTGGCCTTCTAATTTTCTCTCTGCTGTCATCGCACAATCTCGTGGCTGGTGGGTGTGCTGCCCTCTTTTTCCCAAAAAAAAGCGCACTGCAGGACACTGACCGCCTTACAAGCTGGCCTTAGTCCAGGACAATTCGAGGAGGCCCTCTCTGGATCCCCCAACAAGTACCCATCCCTGGCACGTAGCTGATGAAGGCAGCATGCCTGAAAAGGATAATAAAAAGAACACTCAGGGCTAGCGTGCGCAACCGAATCAACACCCAGGGCTAGCACACATTCTTAAACTTTGTTCAGTCCTTAAAATATCTGGTTAAATTATTTCTGTCATTATTCGACTTTTTATCAGCACATTGTGCTCTGACTTAACCATGATTGATGGTACCTATATTTTTCTTATAATATTGGTGGTCCGAACTTTGATGTTCTGAAACCAATAGCAACGCCTCCTGAGCAGAAACTATCCAATCAAATATGGAGAGGAAGTCATGGCTCACAGAGATTGTTGATCCGCTTGTTTATGCAAATGAAGACAACATCGAGCACATCTGGGCATGATGCAGCACGCTTAACTGCTAAAAGCACATTAAATGCAATTGCTTACATTACCTACAAGGGTGAGTGTTGTACTTATCCAAGAATAGAACCAACCCAAACCAGCTTTTGTGTGCAATACACTTTTCAAGATGTTGCCAAGTCCCATCATATATTGCAGGGTGGGATCTACTCCTTTCATTTTTGCAGGGTTATGACTGATGTTCCTGGAGCAATATTCTGTTTTCAGTCTGCTCAACATTTCCTCAACAGTCCAATTAGCACTTTGGCCTTCTATGAATTTTATTGAGTTTGTATATTTTGGGGGGGGACACATAATGATCCCCTGAAGGTTTTGTATTGTGAGAGGGGGGTACAAAATAACGTTGGATTCTCGACTTGTTTTTGTTTTTTGAAAATCTTGAAATGTACAGAACACGTCGGATCTCAAAAGGCGTCTGGGATGTCTGCCAGTTGCTTGCCGCAGTTTCCCGTGGACGCGCGTATGAGTTTATTCCTCTCGGCCAGAACAACAAGCGGCCTTTGTGTCATCTACTTGCTGTTCCAGCTAAAGGTCTGTCATGAGCAGAATGAAATCAGCAGGATAAGTGAAGTTGTAAAAATCAGAGAATTTTTCAGACTGAACTGAAAGAAAAAAATTAAACCAAAGTGAAACAAGAAGTTTGGAGCGACAGTGCTGGTGGGAACTAAGAAATAAAGTATATGTGGTTGGGGTTAGAGTGAGTGACTGGCAAGCAGGTGGGAGTTAATCTATTTCATGCAGAAGTTACGTGTGCCAAAACAACGAACCTTATGTTGAACACCTTGTTGGTTGGATATGCTTTGTCTGCCTCCAAAAACAATATATCGGTAATAATACTTCTAAAGCAGGTGAAGAACCAGTATTGTAAATAATTCTCCATAAACTTGTTGTACTTACTGCTTTTCCTCATCATTTCATGCTTGACTCATTTTCTTGCACACTGTTTTCCCAGCACAGCACCATCATATCAATGTGGAATTTTAATAAAGTTAGACCACGCTATCCTGAACAGTTCATTTGTTTTTTGCTCTTACCTCTTTTTTTTTCTTTCTCATTCAGAATTTCTGCAATGCTTTGACAAATGAGTTTATCATCCTTGCGCAAAATATTATGAGCGCC
>CM068956.1:37071272-37081919 GCA_035128595.1 Eptatretus atami | reverse complement strand
AGACATACAAGGCAATCGGTGTCGACCTCTCTGTCCCGTGCTTCTTCCACGGCCAGCTGTATGTGGCTGCCTCTCGGACCGGCAGCGCAGTGAAGCTCAGCATCCTGGCACCCAACAGTCAGACACACAATGTGGTCTACCCCGAGGCAATGGAGCACTGATGACGAACGCTGACAACGACAAAGAAATGTGAAATGTGTCCAAATTAAATGTGATATATAAATGTGATATATATGTTAAGCACCACAATTGACCCCTTTCTTATTCCTATTTTGTTCCCTGGGCAATGCCGGGTACTCCAGCTAGTGTGTATATATACATATATATTTGAATGCATATTCTGATTGGACAATGCATATTCTGGGCAATGCCGGGTACTCCAGCTAGTGTGTCTATATACATATGTATATTTGAATGCATATTCTGATTGGACAATGCATATTCTGGGCAATGCCGGGTACTCCAGCTAGTGTGTATATATACATATATATTTGAATGCATATTCTGATTGGATGTTCTCTACTGATGCGTCATCACCTCCAAACGGTCTTGGTTGGAGGAGCCTGTTCAGTGTTCAGCTCTCCAATTGGAGGTTGCAGAGTCTAAGGCGGAGCCGCTAATGTCGACACACACACACACACACTTTGAGACCTGGCAGGTCTCTGTTTCACCTCCAAAAACCCACCCATGGAGAGATTGAGTTTAAAGCAGAATAAGGAAATTATGTTAGGTTTTACACCCGTGACATTTGTAGATTCAACATTTTCAGATTCGCCATTGGCATGCACCTTACTTCTGTTGGGGTCAGCTGCAGTGAGGCTTTTGCCCAAGTCCTTCACGAACTGGCTGTTCATGCCTGACGTTCGTCTGAAGGTGTTAATGGAATGTGAAATGTATCAGTTAATCTTTTGGCATTTGATTCTTTTGCGCAAGTCATTCACGAACCGGCTGTCCATGCCTGACGTTCGACTGAAGGTGTCACATGATTGCGGAATTTTGACAGCGCGCGCTGTATACAATTGCACCGAGTTTGAAATGTCCCCGGCGTCGTCTACACGTCTCCGGTGGTCCGGTGTCCCCCCCCCCACGTGCCTCAAGACAGCCAATGACGGCCGTCCGGTAGATGCAGTGCGTAACCTCGACGGAAATGATGACAATTGACGGAAATACCCGAGTATTTCAATGGAAATTTGTGAAACTAATGTTATATATGTGAAAACCATTTAATTTATTGCTTGACGGAAAAAAACGAAGAAACGCTCCCCCCTCATGTACGAACGAACGAAAGACGTCACTTCCGCCCACCATCGCATTTCGCGCCGATCGCCGAATGCTGAAAGCTAAGTTCTTCTTATGCATCATTCTTTTGCGGTCCCCTGCCACGCTGTATCGAATTTGTGAAAGTAATGTGTATATATGTGAAAACCATTTAATTTATTGCTTGATGGAAAAAAAACGAAGAAACGCGCCCCTCATGTACGAATGAATGAAAGACGTCACTTCCGCCCACCATCGCATTTCGCCGATCGCGAATGCTGAAAGCTAAGTTCTTCTTATGCCATCATTCTTTTGCGGTCCCCTGCCACGCTGTATCGAACGATTTCACTCCTTCTGTTATATATAAAGGTGCTTATCACAATAATAACAAGATTTTTACATTTCAAATATTAAGTACGCTTTTTAATTGTTTTTCAACTGAAAAAGCATAAATTGCATATTTTAACATTAGTGTACTCATTTGATTCACCACACGCGCTGTATTGAAGGATTTCACTTGTTGGTTCATGGTTTGGCATTCGCTGTTTCCGCAGTGTGTGTTTGCTTTTGGGCTCCCTCCCATGCATAGCATGGGTATCTCGCTTCCTATATTATATTACTGTCCTGGAGCACCAAGGAGGACAACATTTCTTGAACATGTTGATGCACTGAATGGAACAGCATCAGTTTAGTCCATCATGGAAGAATCATTGTGCATGTGGCCATGCGTCTCTTTCTCTTGTCAGCACGGGCCAGTTTCCTGGTCTGAATCCTGTCAAACCACTCCTAAAGCAGAAACACCAGTCCACCAGTTCGGATGCTCCAAGCAGGGTTGCGAGCTTATGTGCTCTGCTACGGTACTTCAGTGGAATGTTTGAGCCAGTTAAGCGATGTGCTGGTACATCCCTCAAACCCAGAACCGAATTAGCGGCTTGAGTGGTTTTGCTACACCTGACGTGAGGTGCATTTTCTGCAGGACACTAATTGCCCCAAACCCAATTTTCTGTACTTTAATGGACGATCAATAGCCAACGCATCTCGCCATCAGGACAACTAGACTCATTTAGAGATAGCAAGTTGATTTGTAAAGTGTGTTGGAACAACAGTTGGAGGTATAACACAAGAAGCAGATACACAATTATTAGATAACTACGACATGCCCCATGTTTCGTACACAAGGAAGGCCTTTATTTATATAAACCAAAAGGCCTCAGACACACCACAGAGAAAGAAATGACACAAGAGGGTGACAAGACAAAAAATACCGTCGCTATGCTCAATGGAGCAGAACAGAGTGGTCCCCAAGGAAGGAATGTATGGCACGATGGGGAATCGTCCGCACGCACCATGGCTTGATTGTATGTGAGCAGGCAGGATAGAAAAAGTGCAGGATGAAGGAGCATAGGCCAGTCATGGTGGGTTGTAGAGACCCCGGTTGGGGGGATGGGGTGGCAGGGCAGCCCCCCAAGTTACGCTGCACCCGTTGATTGCACTCGACCTACCCCACACAGACCTAATTGGCCAGGTGACACAGTCCGTGGATGGGCCCCTCCTCTCGACCCCTGACCCAGACCGAGGATCCAGGCTCCTCGTACATTTCCCACCAAAACTCGTGCCCATAGCCTTGTTTCTCCCAAAAAATAACAGAGGACAGATTACAGAGGGATAAAACATTAACAAGGTTCCAGGGTGAAGCAGTTTTAGACAGAGATGCAAGGAAGAAAGATGGCTGCTTTCTGTACAAATAACGATGCATTTCCTAATATGATCATTTTACTTCACTCTTTAGCTGAAACATACACTAAGGGAATGATTGTCATCATGCTATACAATCTTGACCCCGAGAAGGAATTCCCACAACACTACCCACACCTTCCTTCTTCAGACTCTCCCGAGTCTGTGTACAGAAGGGGGAGCAGCATGGGGTCCATCTCTACTTACTGGATATACAGCTCCCCCATCCTAGTCTATACCCTCCTATAGCAAGAAAAACATCGTTCATCCCTCGTCTAATGCATCATTCCACTCATCCTATGCATTTTCTTACGAATACATGCACGTACTCGGTTCGACATCGGAAGTTTACTGTACATTAAGTGTGGTTGGGAGGGACGAGTATGCTAGGAGAGGAACCTTCTTCTTCTTTTTCCGCAATCAGAGTTTATGCAGTCACAAGCTTATTGTTCTTTATTTCCTCCCTACCTGGAAGCGCCAGGTGCGTCTAGCACGTAGGCCCTTGTGGATTATATCTCCCCCTCCATGCATCCTTACTCAATGCTGTTCATTGAGGTCCTGACACATCAAGTGTCATTGGTGGCCTCAGGGCCTATCAGCATCCATCAAATGTCCTTACATCAACCCATGTGACCTTATCAATGGCTCGTGCGGCCTCTCAAACCTGACGGTGAGTCCTCCTGGCCTTTATAGGCCACAAAAATACAGAACACGGGCTCTCCAATATAAGAGTTCTCCCTTCGCCCAAACACCTGGCCCTCAAACCTGACACATGCATGGCAAAACACAGGTGGTGGCAGGCAAACAAACAACTGCTATGGCAGGTGGCATACCTGGCTTACAGTGGCACAGGTTGATATGGCAAACAGGGGGTCTTTGTGTCTTCGGGGCAGGCTCGGGTCTGCAGCAGCAAATGGTGAGTATGGTGGTCGTTGTTGGCAGGAGTATGCAGGTGGAAGCAGGTAGGATGGTCAGCTTTGGCACAAATCCTTTCCTAACCTTACTGCCCCATTAATCTATCTACTCTACATCTAGCCATTGCCCCTCTAAAATCCTCTGGTGTTAAACTATCCCTTCAGGACCCCTAATCCTTTTAAACTAAACTATCTCCCAGGAGGAGATCAAGGCATGTGCTGTGACTGAAGGATGAGGTAGCGTGGCCTTTCCTGGCTTGCCAGCAGAGTGGCCAAAATTGGGGGCGGGGTGGGGGGGGGGCAGTGTGCCTTCCACTACATTATCAATTTGGGACTCGATGAGTTCTCGCAAAGATCAAATGCCCCACTCTGGTTCCCTCCAGTGGGTGCAGACATCAAAATGATGTGAAGGGGAAGCATCTCTATCCTGACCTAGCACTTTCAAAAACACATTTTCTCTTTTCCATCTTTAAGCCCCTTCTAGTGTGGTTCTACAAAACCAACTTGCCTGCCGTTCTGCTTGTTGGTGCTCTATGCAGTTCGGGCCTGGCCTTCTAATTTTCTCTCTGTGTCATCGCACAATCTCGTGGCTGGGTGGTGTGCCTGCTCTCAAATGCGGCACTCCCAGGACACTTGGACCACCTTTACAAGCTGCCTTAGTCCAGACAAATTCTGGGAGGCCCTCTCTGGCTCCCCCAACAAGTACCTCCCTGGCACGAAGCTGATGAACGAGCATGCCTGAAAAGGGTAATAAAAAGAACACTCAGGGCTAGCGTGCAGCACCGAATCACACCCAGGGCTAGCACACATTCTAAACCTTGTGTTCAGTCCTTAAAATATCTGTTAAATTATTTTCTGTCATTATTCGACTTTTTATCAGCACATTGTGCTCTGACTTTAACCATGATTGGAGGTACCTATATTTTCTTATAATATTGGTGGTCCTGACTTTGATGTTCTGGAAACCAATAGCAGACCCTCCTGAGCAGAACTATCCAATCAAATATGGAGGAGGAAAGTCATGCTCACAGAGATTGTTGATCCGCTTGTTTATCAAATGAAGACAACATCGAGCACATCTGGGGCATGATGCAGCACGCTTAACTGCTAAAAGCACATTAAATGCAATTGTTACATACCCTACAAGGGTTGAGTGTTGTACTTATCCAAGAATAGAACCAACCAAACCAGCTTTTTGTGCAATAACTTTTCAAGATGTTGCCAAGTCATCATTATTGCCAGGGTGGATCTACTCCTTTCATTTTTGCAGGGGTTATGACTGATGTTCCTGGAGCAATATTCTGTTTTCAGCTCTGCTCAACATTTCTCAACAGGTCCATTAGCACCTTTGGCCTTCTATGAATTTTATTGAGTTTGTATATTTTTGGGGGGGGGGCACACTAAATGATCCCCTGAAGTTGTGTATTGTGGAGAGGGGGGTACAAAATAACGTTGGATTCTCAGACTTTTTTTGTTTTTTGAAATATCTTGAATGTACAGAACACGTCGGACTCAAAAGGCGTCTGGATGTCTGTCCAGTTGCTTGCCGCAGTTTCCTCGTGACGCGCGTATGAGTTTATTCCCTTCGGGCCAGAACAACAAGCGGCCTTTGTGTTCCATCTTCTTGCTGTTCCAGCTAAAGGTCTGTTCATGGCAGAATGAAATCCAGGGATAAGTGAAGTTGTAAAATCAGAGGAATTTTCAGACTGAATGAAAGAAAAAAATTAAACCCAAAGCTGAACAAGAAGTTTGTGAGCGACAGTGCCTGTTGAGGAACTAAGAAATAAAGGTATATGTGTGTTGGGGTTAGAGTGAGTGACTGGCAAGCAGGTGGGAGTTAATCTATTTCATGCAGAAGTCTAGTGTGCCAAAACAACGAACACTTATGTTGGAACATCCTTGGTTGGTTGGATATGCTTTGTCTGCTCCCAAAAACAATATCATCGGTATAATACTTCTAAGCAGGTGAAGACAGTATTGTAAAATAATTCTCCATAAACTTGTTCGTACTTACTGCTTTTTCCTCATATTTCATGCTTGACTCATTTTCTTGCACATGTTTCCCAGCACAGCACCCATCATATCATGTGGAATTTTAATAAAGTTAGACCAGCTATCCTGACAGTTCATCTTTTTTTACTCTTACCTCTTTTTTTTCTTTCTCATTCAGAATTTCTGCAATGCTTTACAAATGAGTTTATCATCCTTTGCCAAAATATTTATGAGCCTTTTATCCACTAAGTCAGGAGACAATCTGCTACCCCACTCATAATCAAATAAATTAATACGAGTTCCCTTACAAAGCCACAAGGCCCATCAAAGCCTGCACTATTTTTGTATACGTAGTCGAGGCTCGTGGAAGAGCGAGAACACCGAACGGATCAGGATGTAAAAGACAAAAACAGGATGCAAAACAAGCATGCATGGGGTGGGCAAGATGGACATCGAAGGAAACTCCGAGGAAGAAAAACTGGAAAATTGGAAGGAGGAGGGATTTGGATGTGGTGGGGGTGGGGATGTTAACGAGGGTAAAAAATATCTTGGTTTTCAATTAGCGATGATCTGAGATGGTGGTGAATAGCAGTCTTGAAGACCTGGAAGGAAGAATGAGATTTAAGAGGATGTGGAAGTTGATGGATGTGGAAGAGGATGTGGAAGGTACCACATCGGAGGTTGTTAGCCAAAATGAGGGCTTGTGGAGTGGCTGGTCAGGTAGCTAATTGGATATTTGCAACTGGCTTAGTGTAGGAAGCAAAGAGTGGCTGTGAGTGGGAGGTGTCTTGCTGGGAGATGTAAGTAACGGGGTACCTCAGGATCAGTACTCGGACCATTACTATTCATTATTTACATCAATAATTTGGATAATGGGGAAACAGTAAGCTTTCCAAATTTGCAGATGACACAAAGCTTGGAGGTGAGTTGGATAGCAGAGGGGGTGGTGATCAGATTCAGGAAAGTATTGATACTTGCATAGATTGGGGCAGATTGGCAGATGGAATTTAACTGAGCAAGTGTAAGCTGTTGGGGATGGGAAGAACAATGAAAATAGATGTTACAGGATAGAGGGTAATTTTGGAGCGTGTCACACAGGAGAAAGATCTGGGGGTGGTAATAATGTGGGAGGTAAGCAGGCAACATAGTGCGATATAGGTAAAGCAAATAGGTTTCGGTTGTATTCGGAGGGGATCATTTATAATCAGAGAGTGTTACATTGTACAGGAATTTAGTAGAGCCACATATATGTTCATATTGAAGTTTGGTCATCATCTCAGGAAGATCACGCTAGGATTCAGCGCAGGGCTACTAGATTGTTTAACTCAGCTATGAGGAGCGGTTGAAGGAGACAGGCTTTATACACTTGAAAGGAGGCGGTTGCGAGGAGATATGGTAGAGATGTTTAAGATAATGAAAGGTATAGATAAATAGTACAGATTAATTATAACAGAGTAGACAGTGATAGGACCAGGGGTCATAGCCTGAGAGTAAAGAAGAGGAGAGTTAAGACGGTAGCAAGGCAGGGACTTTTACTCAGAGAGTAGATAATGCATGGAATGGCCTCCCTGGAAATGAAGTGGCAGCAGAAAAATAGATAAATTTAAATTGGATAGATTTAGATAGACACCTGGAAGTTATGGAGATGGAGGGGTATGGGGATGTTGATAAGTATTAGTTGTATTAGATGATTGATTGTGCATGTATATTTGTTGTGGGTATTGTCAAGGGGGTTGTGTGGTTGATGTGAGTTTTTAACCAAGCCCATGCCCCTCCCCTGAGGGGAACGAAAGACCTACAAAAACAAATAAATAAGATAAATAATCAATCCATAATTCATAAAGGAATTTTTTTGGATCTTGGTGTGGATGATGAGTGTGACGTTAGCGCAGGCATGATGGGCTGAATGGCTTCCACCTGTGTTGGATTTCCTTGTTTCCTTGATTCCATCGGTGGGGAAAAAAGAAAAACAAATGTGTGGAGGTGAGCAGTGATCCTGGATTTAGGTCGTTTCACCAGAAAGGGTTGATGGTGGACCAGAAACCTGGGGGAGGTTCATGACCAGAAAGGAGGAGGTAGAAGACAGAGACACCATCCTGTCTGCAATGATGAAGTGATAGACCCATAGTCTCAACCATACAATTACCAACTTATAATTGTTTGTCCACACTCTATCCCTTTTCAATGCTGAGCATCAAGCAGGAAGCAGCATGTACGATTTTTAAAGCGTCTAGTATGACTCAGCTGGGGTTTGAACCACAAAGTCCCAGACTCAGAGCAGACACTCGCCATTAGGCACTTCAGCTGGTAGAACACACACTTTTGGTTTTCAACTTGTGTATTGCATCATCAGTAGCATCTGTAACATAAATCACAACAAACAGTTACTATGCACTGTTTTTTGTTAAAGAGTATTGATACTTTTTTAAACCAGGAAGTATTTGTTAATTGCAGCAGTTGGTGCATGATGCCCATCGGTTGTGTTTGTGGGACATTACCTGGCAGGACATTGTTCTCATTGTTGGCAAAGCTAATTTCCAGAGATGTACAATGTCTGGGTTGATTCCATGGTGTTTTCAAGCTGATGTCCTTCAGCTTTAAGCAAATCATCCAAGGCATAGTGGATTTATGACAGTGGTTTAATCTTTCTGGAATGACATTCACGGAAATATATTCATGATTTATGGGTCATGGAGGATCTGTACATATATGTAGTGTTGCGGAAATAACTTCTACGTGTTAAAAATTTATAGCTTAGAATAGTTATTTCCTTTATTGCTTGTTTCAGTGCAAGAGTCAGGACAAATGAACTGTAATCGGAATATGCGTCGATAATCATCAGAAAGCCTGTCATCTTCCCTCCCCATGTTTGTTTCTTAAACTGCTTCTTCCATAACCCATTTTTAATATTTTGCTCTCTGTAAATCTGTCTTTCATGTCATTTTGGGAAATAGTGGCCTTGTGGGCCAACCGGGGAGTTTGTTCAGGCGCACATGGTGCAAAATCTCGAAGTCTAGATCTAGAGGGAACATGAAGGTTTGAGGTGGGCTTTGGCTTGAGTGGTGGTCATGGGGCAGGGCATCGCCTGACATTATATTGAGGGTTGGCCACAAGCGAAGCTTGTCTTGTTTGGGGTTCGGCTAGAAGGACGTGCCTAAGGAAGCTGCTGTGGAGGCGGAGGCCATACCTCCACCAGCCCATTTGTTCCTCCAGATAAAAGTTGCTCCACAGCTGGAGCCATCTCTCCTACCGACGTGCAGGGGTCCCTCCCTGCCTGCCTTCCTCTGGCCTCCCTAGTTCAGTTATCATCTGTGGACTTGCCGTTGCCACACAGCCCATAGTTGGGAATTTCTGTCTTGTGGATTTCTCTCTGGTCTTTCTACTGTGGAGTGCCTGATGCCCTAAGATTAGGCTAAGTAATAATCTTCAGTTTCTACATATCCTCGTTGCGTGTATTTTTTTTTTCTGTAAATATCACTGTAATTAGTGCATTCCTCCTCTCCCACCCACCCACCCTCACTCCCTGTTTTCATACACACTTTAAACTCACTGAGTATCTTCAGTGGTTTGAACTGTTGTAATCGCTGAGCCAGAATAACTGCATTGGCTTTTATAATCGTATTGGAAGATAATTGGGTTTTAACGCGCAACGCCAAATGAAATCCATTCTCCCGCTGGGCGGTGTGTCCTATTTACTTCCATATTGGGTCCCGGCATTGAGAGAAGTCCAATGCACCACCGATTGGCCAGGATGTTCCAAACGGGCTAGATATAGAAGGCATAGGCCTTGATCTGGCCCGGGGAAACTGGTCCGGATCAGCCAACTGTACATGATTATTGGTTGGCCTTTAAGTCGAAGATGGCCGTTCATATATGACATACAAACATCTAAGCACGTGAATTTGTTTGTAGAGATGAGCTGCTGACCACACACACTCTGAGATGGCAAGAGATGTAGCCCAGTAGCAGGGAATACTGAGAAGACGACCATTTGCTATCCACAATGGCAGAATCATAAACTCAAAAAAACAAAGAATCCATCAATCAACTAATGAAGAAGCATTTGGCGAAGCATCTTTAGCTAGCAGAGAGGCATTTAGAATTAGGAAATTGCTTAAGGTTTCGGCTCACCAGGGGAATCGAACCTTTGTCCTCTCACATTACCAACTGTGCACCACTTTCTTCTTCCTCCTCTTTCCTTTATAAGGGTGAGGTCCGATGGCACAAGCTTCTGCCCTACCTTGACCACGATACTCCTCCACTCCCTCTCTCCTCAGCCAACTCTCTCCACTCTCCAACTACCCCATACATTATGGATATCACTCCTCACACAATCCTCCCATCTCAGCCACAATCTATCTCTTTCCTTTCTACCTTGCTCCTCAACCCATCTGCCTTTTTTTGCTATCTCTCTTCCCCCATCCGCACCAGCCTGTCCGCCATCTCAGCCGGTATTTACCAATCTCCTTGTCAAGTTCATCTGCACACCAATCTCCTCCTCAGTCATCCATCCTCCTTTTATCCACCCTCTTCATCCCGCAATCCTCCTGACCCAGTTCTTCTCGCAAAGCTGCAGCGTCTGTTGTTGTCTCTCTACCAGTGCCACCGTCTCCAGGGGTAAAGTCGGCCGGCATTCACACAACACCAGAACCTTCCTTTCAATTGTCTCAATATCTTTCTGTCTGCCATTACTCCTCCACCCTCCCCTCCATCTATGCACACCCACTGAATACTTGTTCACTCATGCTCG
>CM068956.1:37057413-37071247 GCA_035128595.1 Eptatretus atami | reverse complement strand
GGGCTACTAGATTGTTTCTAGACTCAGCTATGAGGAGCGGTTGAAGGAGACAGGGCTTTATACACTTGAAAGGAGGCGGTTGCGAGGAGATATGGTAGAGATGTTTAAGATAATGAAAGGTATAGATAAAATAAGTACAGATTAATTATTCAACAGAGTAGACAGTGATAGGACCAGGGGTCATGCCTGAGAGTAAAGAAGAGGAGAGTTAAGACGGTAGCAAGGCAGGGACTTTTACTCAGAGAGTAGATAATGCATGGAATGGCCTCCCTGGAAATGAAGTGGCAGCAGAAAAAGTAGATAAATTTAAATTGAATTAGAATATTAGATAGACACCTGGAAGTTATGGAGATGGAGGGGATGGGATGTTGATAAGACTTTTCGGTAGTTTGAGCATTGATGGGTCATTGTGTGCATGTGTATAGTGCTGTTGGTGGGGGTATTGTCAAGGGGGGTTGTGTGGTTGATGTGAGTTTTTAACCAAGCCCATGCCCCTCCCCTGAGGGGAAGAAAAGGAAAAAAAACAAAAAAAAACTACAAAAACAAATAAATAAGTAAATAATCAATCCACTAATTCAAAACTTTTTGGCATTTTCCCTTTGGATCTTGTGTGGATGGATGAGTGTGAGTTAGCGCAGGCATGATGGGCTGAATGGCTTCCACCTGTGTTGGATTTCCTTGTTTCCTTGATTCCATCGGTGGGGAAAAAAGAAAAACAAATGTGTGGAGGTGAGCAGTGATCCTGGATTTAGGTCGTTTCACCAGAAAGGGGTTGATGGTGGACCAGAAACCTGGGGAGGGTTCATGACCAGAAAGGAGGAGGTAGAAGACAGAGACCACCATCCTGTCTGCAATGATGAAGTGATAGACCCATAGTCTCAACCATACAATTACCAACTTATAATTGTTTGTCCACACTCTATCCCTTTTCAATGCTGAGCATCAAGCAGGAAGCAGCATGTACGATTTTTAAAGCGTCTAGTATGACTCAGCTGGGGTTTGAACCACCAAAGTCCCAGACTCAGAGCAGACACTCGCCATTAGGCCACTTCAGCTGGTAGAACACACACTTTTGGTTTTCAACTTGTGTATTGCATCATCAGTAGCATCTGTAACATAAATCACAACAAACAGTTACTATGCACTGTTTTTTGTTAAAGAGTATTGATACTTTTTTAAACCAGGAAGTATTTGTTAATTGCAGCAGTTGGTGCATGATGCCCATCGGTTGTGTTTGTGGGACATTACCTGGCAGGACATTGTTCTCATTGTTGGCAAAGCTAATTTCCAGAGATGTACAATGTCTGGGTTGATTCCATGGTGTTTTCAAGCTGATGTCCTTCAGCTTTAAGCAAATCATCCAAGGCATAGTGGATTTATGACAGTGGTTTAATCTTTCTGGAATGACATTCACGGAAATATATTTCATGATTTATGGGTCATGGAGGATCTTGTACATATATGTAGTGTTGCGGAAATAACTTCTACGTGTTAAAAATTTATAGCTTAGAATAGTTATTTCCTTTATTGCTTGTTTCAGTGCAAGAGTCAGGACAAATGAACTGTAATCGGAATATGCGTCGATAATCATACAGAAAGCCTGTCATCTTCCCTCCCCATGTTTGTTTCTTAAACTGCTTCTTCCATAACCCATTTTTAATATTTTGCTCTCTGTAAATCTGTCTTTCATGTCATTTTGGGAAATAGTGGCCTTGTGGGCCAACCGGGGAGTTTGTTCAGGCGCACATGGTGCAAAATCTCGAAGTCTAGATCTAGAGGGAACATGAAGGTTTGAGGTGGGGCTTTGGCTTGAGTGGTGGTCATGGGGCAGGGCATCGCCTGACATTATATTGAGGGTTGGCACACAAGCGAAGCTTGTCTTGTTTGGGGTTCGGCTAAGAAGGACGTGCCTAAGGAAGCTGCTGTGGAGGCGGAGGCCATACCTCCCACCAGCCCCATTTGTTCCTCCAGATAAAAGTTGCTGCCACAGCTGGAGCCATCTCTCCTACCGACGTGCAGGGGTCCCTCCCTGCCTGCCTTCCTCTGGCCTCCCTAGTTCAGTTATCATCTGTGGACTTGCCGTTGCCACACAGCCCATAGTTGGGAATTTCTGTCTTGTGGATTTCTCTCTGGTCTTTCTACTGTGGAGTGCCTGATGCCCTAAGATTAGGCTAAGTAATAATCTTCAGTTTCTACATATCCTCGTTGCGTGTATTTTTTTTTACTGTAAATATCACTGTAATTAGTGCATTCCTCCTCTCCCACACCACCCCACCCTCACTCCCTGTTTTCATACACACTTTAAACTCACTGAGTATCTTCAGTGGTTTGAACTGTTGTAATCGCTGAGCCAGAATAACTGCATTGGCTTTTATAATCGTATTGGAAGATAATTGGGTTTTAACGCGCAACGCCAAATGAAATCCATTCTCCCGCTGGGCGGTGTGTCCTATTGTACTTCCATATTGGGTCCCCGGCATTGAGAGAAGTCCAATGCACCACCCGATTGGCCAGGGATGTTCCAAACGGGCTAGATATAGAAGCGCATAGGCCTTGATCTGGCCCGGGGAAACTGGTCCGGATCAGCCAACAGTGACATGATTATTGGTTGGCCTTTAAGTCGAAGATGGCCGTTCATATATGACATACAAACATCTAAGCACGTGAATTTGTTTGTAGAGTATGAGCTGCTGACCACACACACTCTGAGATGGCAAGAGATGTAGCCCAGTAGCAGGGAATACCTGAGAAGACGAGACCATTTGCTATCCACAATGGCAGAATCATAAACTCAAAAAAACAAAGAATCCATCAATCAACTAATGAAGAAGCATTTGGCGAAGCATCTTTTAGCTAAGCAGAGGCATTTAGAATTAGGAAACTTGCTTAAGGTTTCGGCTCACCAGGGGAATCGAACCTTTGTCCTCTCACATTACCAACTGTGCACCACTTCTTCTCCTCCTCTTTCCTTTATAAGGGGTGAGGTCCGATGGCACCAAGCTTCTGCCCTACCTTGACCACGATACTCCTCCACCTCCCTCTCTCCTCAGCCAACTCTCTCCACTCTCCAACTACCCCATACATTATGGATATCACTCCTCACACAATCCTCCCATCTCAGCCACAATCTATCTCTTTTCCTTCTACCTTGCTCCCTCAACCCATCTGCTCTTTTTGCTATTCTCTCTTCCCCCATCCGCACCAGCTGTCCAGCCCATCTCAGCCGGTATTTCACCAATCTCCTTGTCAAGTTCATCTGCACACCAATCTCCTCCCTCAGTTCATCCATCCTCCTTTTATCCACCCTCTTCACTCCCGCAATCCTCCTGACCCAGTTCTTCTCGCAAAGCTGCAGCGTCTGTTGTTGTCTCTCTACCAGTGCCACCGTCTCCAGGGGGTAAAGGTCGGCCGGCATTACACACAACACCAGAACCTTCCCTTTCAATTGTCTCAATATCTTTCTGTCTGCCATTACTCCCTCCACCCTCCTCCATCTATGCACACCCACCTGAATACTTGTCTGCACCTCTGCCTCGGGCTTACCATCCCCGGTCACTGTTCCTCCCAGATATTCAAACCTATTTCCCTGCCTGATCTCTCTATCTGTTCACCACATGATTTCTAATGGTTTGAACTGCAGTCTCGTGATGTACATATGTCACATTTATGGCAATGACAGCTTGGTCACATGAATGTAATTTGAAATGAATTACAAGGACATTCGTAGACAATGGACAAATCAAAACAGAGTGTGGATTTAAGCCTGGAATCCCAAGATCATGAGTTGCATTCTCAGGTGGAAATGCCAAACGAGCCAACGGAGAAGGCATTGGTGTGGACCCAAAAGGAGCAACAAGCAATGATCGCAAGGATTTGTTGGACTTTATATCCATATCAGTCTTGGACACTGACAGGGGTGCTCAGAAAAGTGCATCGCTCAGAAATTTCACCATCATCCCACAGCAACACCATCATTAATGATGTATTTTGCATGGTAAACAAATGCCAGTGTGTTGTGCAGTATATTGACATGATTCAAAGAAGAAAATAATATGGGGGCTTTGTGGCAAACCCACTCCTCCACTACCCCCCCCCTCACCCCCGTCAATTCATTATAAGTGACACATGTGTGCAAATTCTCACCCCTTCCCCTTCATGGGAAGATTCACCATGAAGGCTCCATCTCACCAATTGGGCTCCCTTGTCAGGCAGAGAAACGGGACCTGGCCAATCTCCGGCGGTGAGTGTGATCTGTCTTCACAGTCCTCTGCACCAATGAGGGTCCGAGAGCCACGAGGAAGGGTGTGGGTGGTGAGACAGTTAAAGGAGAGATGTGGGGAAGTACAAGGAATTATATTATCAGAGATTATTATCAGGACCTGATCATTACATTATTGTTCCATTGTCCTTTACACTTCAAGACACTTTTTTTCCTCTTTCCTTCCTTTTCTACCAATTGCTCACTTCACTTTACTGAACTTGCCTCCTTCGCACTCTTCATTCCTTTTTGCATCTATCTTTCTCTTCACCTCATGACACACACATCTGCGCGCCAAGCTCTGGGTACCTTCGCCTCAGCCCAATTTCTCACGTCGCCGCCCAGCAACGTCTGAGCGTTCCAATTCACCTTGCCTCACCAGCAGAGTTCCCATCAAGGCTGCACAATCCATTACACCAGCCATTTGCCATCAGGCGCCCCGGGAGATCGGGAGCACAAACAGAGTGGAGAGAGGAATGTGGGGGAACGAGATACAAACTATCAGGCCAGATCATTGGACAGCAGCAATCCGGCCAGGTTGTTGCAAAGTGTGTTGGGGCATACAAACGACCCCCAATATTTCTCTCTTACCACTTGTTCTTCTTCACCCCTTTTCCATCTCTCACTTCTTTGGTTGTATGTCTTGGCGCTAAAAAAGTTACGATGTGAAGTAATTGATTCAGGTTCTGAGGGCGGGTCTGTCGCAAAGGGGATCATTTGGGAAATGTATGCATGTCTGTAATATTTGTATATAATTACTTGTGTTGTCTTTGCTCACTTTCCTGCATGTAATTGTTTGTATTTTTAGCCATTCCTTGTATCATCGCAGTACCTCCCACCATTTTCTGCCTTGCTTGTTTGATTAAACCAATTTGGTATTTAGAACTGGGTCTTGACTTATCCTGTTTGGGTTTGTTCGGAGATAGTGCTCCTGGGATAATTAGCCCAAGCGGTTACTTGGTTTCTGATAGACGATAGTGTGCGGCGCATAACGTTGATTTGCTCGGCCAATTGTCATCTGTTGCACAGTCACAGGCACAGTTCCCCATCTGCATCAATCATCTTACAGGTACAGTTAACAAACACTGGGCACGAGGATCCGACCAGAGGTGTGTTGTAGATGGCATCCGTGATCTTTTTATGGAAGCGTTGGCCTTTTGGAGTTACTCGAGTTGATGTCCGTCACACTGCTGTCAGAATCGCGACCCAGTGTCCGTCACACTGGTGTCAGGAGTGGGATTGTACCCAAGATGCAAGCGATCGTGCCTAACAGTAAATTAAGGAGCATAGTAGGTGGCCATTTTTAGCAGGTAGCACAATGTCTGACCTAAACAAGCAGGACGAGGTAGGTGCTAGTCAGTTAGATACCACTGCAACCCAAATTGACATTACTGAGGAAGGGTTGGTAGAGGGTGCAGTGGAGTCATCCCCACTGCCTGGTTGGCTTGTTCTTCTCAATACATTTTAAGAATGCATTTAAACCCTTGGTGTTGTTGTTTCATATGCAGCCTGTGGTTGCTGGTTGTATCATTTTCTGGAAACGTGGCTGTGTCACTGATGCAGTTATCCCATTACCAGTAAGCTGGTACTCATTTTGCCAAACTTGAAAGGATAAAAGGCTGAGTCAACTCACCTCGTGCTATGTTCAACGGCAAAACAGGGGCTCCAACTCAAGATACTAAGATGTGAAGTCAGCCACCTTAACTGTTAAGCCAACACCAGGCTATTTTAACCCTTGGATCTCCTTCATAAATGCAACATGTGTTCTTCTACTCCACTACAATATGTCTCTTCTTCTTGAAAAGGAATTATTTTTCTGAGCTGTTTGTCTGCTCTGTGCCTGGTCAACCAACCTCCCTTTCCCACACCCCCTCACCCCTGTTCATACACCACCACGTTTCTCCTTGTGTTTAATAAGTGATCTTATCTTCCATTCCATGATCTTTATCTCCGTTTGTCAAAGTAGGGAATTTTAATCAGAAAAAGCATCCACCCTCACTCACCACCTCAAAGCTTCATGTCCTGCTTTCTGCATCCCTCTTCACCCCACCCTCTCAATGTTTCACCCTCAAACCACCCTCTAAATGCTCCCCCCTCAACCCACCCTCGAAAAAACTTTCTATGCATCCCTCACACGCATATAAACACTTCCCATACCCCACACACTCAAACCTACCCCGCACTCAAACTTTCCCCCACACCCCGAGAAACTCAAACTCTCACCTGCACGACACACACTCAAATCTTCCGCGCACCCCACACACTTAAACATTCCCCCTCACCCACCCACAAAGCCTCACCTTGCCCCATCAAACCTGCCACCCCCCCCAATCCTACATCATCTCAACACCTCCTCCCCTTTTCTCCAACTGTGTGGACCTCAAACATTGAGGTTTATGCTATAAACTGACAGATCTCTCAATCCAGACCACTGCCGATAAACCAGTTATCATCTGTTTCACAGAATCTTTCCTCCCATAGTACATCCCTAACTCCTTCGTGTCTCTCACCGGGTATTATCTCCTCCAATTTGATAGGCCTACACCACGCCCCGTTGGTGGATTTGCACTTTACATCAATAACTCAATTTCCCACTGCCCTTGTACTGATATTACACCTCCAAACCCCCAGGAGTACTTCTGGCTGCAACTTCCCTCCGCTCCCACCTCTTGTTCATCTGTGTATTGTACCGTTCTCAAAACAGTGATGACTCCATCTACATCTCTCTTTCAGACAACATGGACAAACTTTTAATCAATCTTCCCAACTCTCTCTTCCTCATATGTAGCGATTTCAATTGTCACCATGAAACTTAGCTGCGTGTTGGTACCTCTCTCACCAGCCATAGCACTTCAGCAAGGACTTCTGTGATTCCAAGTGACTGACTCAATCTGTGAATTTTCCAACCTGGATGTCTCCATCGACAAACCCTCCCTTCTGGATTTGGTGATGAATAACTTTCCCATAAATGTCTCTTCCTCTGCTGCATTAGATTAATCTGATCATATGCTTGTGAAAGTCAACATCTCTGGTTATTTTCAGAGAGCTTTCTCAACACCAGTTTCACTCAATCAGATTGGCAGGTACTGCAAGCAGCCATCTCTCTTCAGGCCTGGTCCATCATATCAACTGCCCCTGATGTTAATTCAGCCTGGGAATTATTCCACAGAAACCTGCTCTCTCTCTCTCTCTCTCATGCAGAGATTCCTCCAGTCTCCTTTTTAATTATCCTTCCCTTCCTCATGCCCATGGTACACTGAATCCTGTGGTGAGGCAGTTACTCTGAAACAACTTGACTTCTCTTCCTGGAAGGCTAATCCAACTGAAGGCAATCTCACTGCATTCCAAAAAGTCCACAACAAGTGTGTGTCCACTCTCAGGAGAGATAGAAACAACATCTGTCCAACCTCAAGAATGAACTTTTAAACTTGTCTCCTTCCTCTAAAGCGTGATCGTGCCTTTGTAAGTCTGTCTCTGGTATATGCTCCCCTTACATCCCTTCCCACTCTTCAAATGATACCACAGCCAACATAGCTCATCTTCTTCTTGCGGTTGGCAGCTTGGCTGCCCGGTAGCTATCATTTTGTTGGGGCACGACTGCCATTGATGCTGTGCCCCTCTATCAGTACACTGGTGTTCACTTTGCCAACCTCAGAAGGATGACAGGCTGAGTCAACCCCACCTGGTGTTAATTCAGTGGACAACAAGGCTCAAACTCAGGACCCTAAGAACCCAAGCCAGCCACCATAACCCTTTAGCCAATACCAGGCTTACAAAGCTCATGAGAAGGCTGAATGCCTCAATTCTGTGTTTGCTTCCAAATCTTGCATCCACAACCCCTCACTCTGTTCTAGCCAACTGGGATTGGCTACAAGCATTGGGATTCTCATGGGTGTACAATGTGTGAATGTCTTTATAGCTGTGGAGGAACTCTGATAAGGGTTCGAAACAGCAAAGTTAAGTGCTGACTGTTGTGATAATGAAGTCTTCTTCTTCTTTCGGCTAGCTCCCGTTAGGGGTCGCCACAGCGGATCAACCGTCTCCATTTCGCTCCTCTATCCTCCACATCTTACATTGACACTCCAACCACCCGCATGTCCGCCCTCACCGTATCCATGAACCTCTTCTTTGGCCTTCCTCTTCTCCTCCTGCCTGGCGGCTCCATCTTCAACATCCTTCTCCGATATACTCCGCTTCCCTCCTGTGCACATGTCCAAACCATCTCAATCTCCGCTCTCTCACTTTGTCTCCAAACCGTCCTACCTGTGCAGTCCTCTAATATACTCATTCCTTATCATGTCCATCCTCGTCACTCCCAATGAGAATCGCAGCATCTTTAACTCTGCCACCTCCAGCTCTGCTTCCTGTCTTTTGTTAGCGCCACCACCTCCAAACCATACAACATAGCTGGTCTCACTACCCGTCTTATATACTTTCCCTTCACTCTTGCAGCTACCCTTCTGTCACAAATCACTCCTGCAACTCTTCTCCACCACTCCATCCTGCCTGCACTCTCTTTTTCACTTATCTCCCACACTCTCCGTTACTTTGGACAGTTGATCCCAAGTATTTCAACCCATTCACCTTCCCATCTCAACTCCTTGCAACCGCACCATACCACCACCCTCCCTCTCATTTACGCACATGTACTCCGTCTTATCCTACTGACTATCATTCCCCTTCTCTCCAGTGCGTACCTCCACCTCTCGAGGCTCGTTCAGCCTGCTCCCTACTCTCTCTACAGATCATGATGTCATCCGCGAACATCATAGTCCATGGAGACTCCAGTCTGATCTCGTCCGTCAACCTGTCCATCACCATTGCAAACAGGAAAGGGCTCAGAGTCGATCCTTGGTGCAATCCACTTTTACCTTAAACCGGTCCGTCATTCCTACCGCACACCTCACCGCTGTCACACTGTCCTCATACATATCCTGCACGATCCTCACATACTTCCCACCACTCCCGACTTCCTCATACAATGCCCAAACTCCTCTCTTGGCACCCTATCATAAGCTTTCTCTAAATCCACAAACACACAATGTAACTCCTTCTGGCTTCCTTGTACTTCTCCATCACATTCTCAAAGCAAACATCGCACCAGTGGTGCTCTTTCCTGGCATAAACCCATATTGCTGCTCACAGATTGTCACCTCTCTTCTCAACCTAGCTTCCACTACTCTTTCCCACAACTCTATGTGTGGCTTAACAACTTTATCCTCTGTAATTACCAAGCAGCTCTGCACATCACCCTTGTTCTTGAAAATCGGACTAGTACACTTAATCTCCACTCCTCCAGCATCCTCTCACTTTCCAAGATTTTATTAAACAATCTGGTTAAACACCCCACTGCCATCTCTCCTAAGCACTTCCATGCCTCCACTGGTATATCATCTGGGCAACCGCCTTTCCACTTTTCATCCTCTTCATAGCAGTCCTCACTTCATCCTTACTGATCCACCCTCACTTCCAGATTCACTATCTCCACCTCTTCCAACCTTCTCTCTCTCATTTTCTTCATTCATCAGCTCCTCAAAGTACTCCATCCACCTTCTCACCACACTCTCCTCGCTCGTCAGCACATTCCCATTTGCGTCCTTTATCACCCTAACCTGCAGCACATCCTTCCCAGCTCGGTCCCTCTGTTCTTGCCAATCGGTATAAATCCTTTTCCCCTTCTTTTGTATCCAACTTCTCATACAGCTCGCCATATGCCTTTTCCATGGCCTTTGCCACCTCTCTTTTTGCCTTTCGCCGCCACTCCTTGTACTCCTGTCTACTCAGCCATTTGAGCGTCTCAATATAGATTTCAAGGGCCTCTTCTGAGTACAGATAAGAATCAGTGTTTTTTTAACATTGTGGATGAATATTCACGGTTTCCTTTTGTATTTCCTTGTGCCGACATGACCACTTCCACGGTTATTAAGGCCTCTGTCAGCTGTTCGCTATTTTCGGAATGCCGGCTTACATTCATTCAGACGGGGACCCTCCTTCATGAGCAAGGAATTGCAAGACTTCCTTGCCAGTAGGGGATCGCTGGTAGCAGAACTACCAGCTATAATCCTCAAGGGAATGGCCAAGTGGAGAGGTTCAATGCTACCATTTGGAAGGCAATCACAACGGCTCTAAAATCCCGTAATCTACCCATCAAATGCTGGCAAACCGTTCTGCCTGATGCTCTCCACTCAATTCGTTCACTGTTGTCTACAGCAACCAATGCTACCCTCTTGAAAGACTTCTCAACTATTCTCGTCGTTCTTCCTCGAGAGCCTCGGTGCCTACTTGGCTCTGCAATCCTGGGCCAGTCCTGTTGAAGCGTCACGTACGCACGAATAAAACTGATCCCCTTGTGGATGAAGTCGACCTCCTCCAGGCAGGACCCCACTATGCCATGTTCGCCACCCAGATGGCAGGGAAAATACGGTCTCTGTTAGACACTTAGCCCCAATTGGAACCCCGTCCAAGAGTGAACCCCAAATTCTACCTCAGGCTTCTGAAGAAAATGTAATTCCCAGGGTAGTCCCCAAGACGCACCCTGCTCAGAGGGGATGATCTCGTTCCTGATATGGTTCCTGCAACTCCACAGCAATCAGACGCTGGGATAACCCTCCGGTGCCAAGAAGATCCGGTCGCACCATTCGTCCTCCTATTAGACTAGATTTATAGAGATAGACATCTCAGAAGGGGTGAATGTTGTGATAATGAAATGCCGTACTGTAATTAGCGGCAACGGTAATTGGGCGGATGTGGCAGCGCTGGATATGAAGGTCAATGGCTGGTGTTGACACGTATACCACGTACTCCGTGGAAAGTCATGCTGGAACAGTAATGGTATGTTATATACTATATTAGGAATAATGTACTCTGAGGAATGTAATTGGTATTAGAGTATGGAGTTTAACTTTGTTATTATGTGATGTGTATGTGGTATTTGCCTTCAGTATTATGTGTACTAGTTATTGTATTTTGTTATTCTTACCCTATGTATATTTTATGTTGTTGTAGATGTGCGTATGGGTTTTGTGAGAATAAAGCCGATCGAAAAGGTCTATTGTTGATTACTACAACACTTACCTTGTGTGGGCCTTCTTGGTTGCTTTCTACAGCAGCTTCAGCTCGAGGAGTGTGGGAGGTGTTATATATATAAATATATCTATATTTTCCAATTAAAAGGCAGTGTGTGTGTGTGTGTGTGTGTGTGTGTGTGTGTGTGTGTCGTGTGTGTGTGGTGTGTGGTCTGTGTGTGTGTGTGTGTGGTGTGTCTGTGTGTGTGTTGTGTCTGTGTGTGTGTGTGTGTGGTGTGTCAGTGTGTGTGTGTGGTGTGTGTGTGTGTGTGTGTCTGTGTGTGTGTGTGTGTGTGGTGTGTGTGTGTGGTGTGTGTTGTGTGTGTGTGTGTCCGTCCTCCATAACTCCAAAACGATAAAACCTAGCTGCGTGAAACTTTGCATGCATACTAAGAAAACTCCAAGGAAGTGGAGGAGTGAAAATTGGGTGTTTGTGTTAATTACACACCCTTTGAAGATAATTAACAGCCTTATTTAATTATATCCTTCATTTGGCGATCCTCGGCCATCTCGCTCTCTCTGGGTCTTAAGGCGTTTCCTTGGTAACCTCGCTGGGCCTGAAGCCGCCATGTTTTTTGGCCTGCTCAACTATGCCTTGACTTGGAACGGGCCGCGGCGATTTCTTAACGATAAAGTTGTTGTTTTCACTTTCTCATTCATGTTATCGAAAGCCTGTTCATCATAGCTACGAATTGCTGGAACATCGCAATGTTTTATAAACGTCCGGAGACGTCAGCGTTCGTAGCTTGACATTTCGGGCGTCTCCGGGAGGTGTATGTTTAATGTGTTGCTAATCGTGTGGCAAACTTGCCGTTTATTAACAACTGTTTCGTTGGAGGTGCTTGCCTGAGTGCTTAAGCCACTTGGCGAGCGCTCTCCAAGCTGCTTGGTTGTTTGTTTCGGTAAAAGTATCCGTGCTCTCAAGGGAACTGGATTAGACAGATGTACGTTTCCGCCTGTGTTGGGCCTGCGGTGCCGTGCGGTTGGTTCCTCGGGAGGAGTCTCGTCCGCTGAAAATGTGGAATTTTGTTTTCAAGGTTAATATCGGTTTGTTTAACCTTTCGTGTGATATCCTAATTATAATCCACCCCTCACCTGGACATCGATACATATATAAAACAATAAGGTCCATCCGACCAGGTGTTTGCCGTGTTCTGGCTGTGAAGGCAGAGAACAGAGATCGACATTTTGTGTTCTGGGCCTTGACATATTTTTAATTGAATTTTGATAATTTCCCACTTGAATTCCTCTTTCAATCATCTCTGTTTGAAGGTAAATCTTTCTGTTTTGTCGTTTTTTATGTATTTTTTGGGTGTGTACACATATAAACTGTATTACCATAAACGGAAGTGTGTGTTACGGTGTACACCATATAAACTGTATTACCATAACGGAAGTGGTGTGTAACGTGTGTACACATTAAACTGTATTACCAATAAGGAAGTGTGTGTACGTGAAGTTACACATAATAAACTGTATTACCAATAATACGGAAGTGTGTGTACGTGTGTACACATTATAAACTGTATTACCATAACGGAAGTGTGTGTACGTGATACACATATAAACTGTATTACCATAACGGAAAGTGTGTGTACGTGTGTACACATATAAAACTTGTATTACCAATAACGGAAGTGTGTGTACGTGTGTACACATATAAACTGTATTACGCATAACGGAAGTGTGTGTACGTGAGTACAACATATAAACTGTATTACCATAACGGGAAGTGTGTGTACGTGTGTACAATATAAACTGTAATTACCATAACGGAAGTGTGTGTACGTGTGTACACATATAAACTGTTTACCATAACGGAAGTGTGTGTACGTGTGTACACATATAAACTGTATTACCATAACGGAAGTGTGTGTACGTGTGTACACATATAAACTGTATTACCATAACAGAAGTGTGTGTACGCGAGTACACATATAACTGTATTACCATAACGGAAGTGTGTGTACACATATAAACTGTATTACATAACGGAAGTGTGTGTACGTGAGTACACATATAAACTGTATTACCATAACGGAAGTGTGTGTACGTGTGTACACATATAAACTGTTTACCATAACGGAAGTGGTGTGTACGTGAGTACACATATAAACTGTATTACCATAACGGAAGTGTGTGTACGTGTGTACACATATAAACTGTATTACCATAACGAAGTGTGTGTACGTGTGTACACATATAAACTGTATTTACTAACGGAAGTGTGTGTACGTGTGTACACAATATAAACTGTATTACCATAACGGAAGTGTGTGTACGTGTGTACACATATAAACTGTATTACCATAACAGAAGTGTGTGTACGCGAGTACACATATAACCTGTATTTACCATAACGGGAAGTGGTGTGTTACACATATAACTGTATTACCATAACGGAAGTGTGTGTACGTGTGTACACATATAAATGTATTACCATAAGGAATGTGTGTACGTGTGTACACATATAAACTGTATTACCATAACAAGTGTGTGGTACGCGAGTACA
>CM068956.1:37022438-37055978 GCA_035128595.1 Eptatretus atami | reverse complement strand
TTTGATTATCTGGTCACATTGCTTTGTTTTCGATGTTCACGCCCGATGGGATCATAAGGTCGTACGTGAGCAGTACTTCCATGTTTTCAGTGATTGCTTTTGGTTCATTTTCCCACAAATTTTCTGGAACTGGAATATCAGTTTTTGCCAGATGTGCCAGCGGATTACTTTACAAACTCTGTGTCGTTGTGTGTACGGCTGTTCTGACACGTTTTATTTTTTTCGTGTTCGGTCATTAAGCATCATATTTCATTCTCTTGCTCACCCCACCTCCACCTCTCACCTGTCTTTTTTTTTCCTCCTCTCCCCCACCCTTTTCACTCACTCTGTCCCCTCCTCACTCCCCCTCTTCATAAAATGCAGCGCACTCCTCCCACACCTCTGTCTCCCTCCCACTGTCTCTGCCTGTGTTTTTCTTCTCTCTCTCTCTCTCTCTCTCTCCTCTCTCTCTCTCTCTCTCTCTCTCTCTCTCTCTCTCTCTCTCTCACACACACACCCCTCCCCTTCCCGCAGTGAATAGCAATGTTTGGTGAGGTGTCGCTCTCCCCACCTTCCCCTAAACTCCCCTCTCTCCATCCTCTCTGACTCCCCTTCCCCCTCTCACCCTACACCTGCCTCCTCTCTCTCCCTCTCTTTCTTCCCCCACCCCACTTTATTGACTCATCAGTGAAGCAATAGGTTGTATTATATGTACAGTGGGGAGAACAAGTATTTGATACAGTGCCGATTTTGCAGGTTTTCCCACTTACAAAGCACGTAGAGGTCTGTAATTTTTATCATAGGTACACTTCAACTGTGAAAGACGGAATCTAAAACAAAAATCCTGAAAATCACATTGTATGATTTTTAAATAATTAATTTGCTTTTTATTGCATGAAATAAGTATTTGATCACCTACCAACCAGTAAGAATTCCGGCTCTCACAGACCTGTTAGTTTTGTCTTTAAGAAGCCCTCCCATTCTCCACTCATTACCTGTATTAACTGCACCTGTTTGAACTCCTTTCTGCATAAAAGACAGCTGTCCACACTCAATCAATCAGACTCCAACCTCTCCACAATGGGCAAGACCAGAGAGCTGTCTAGGACATCAGGGACAAAATTGTAGACTTGCACAAGGCTGGGATGGGCTACAGGACAATAGGCAAGCAGCTTTGGTGAGAAGGCAACAACTGTTGGCGCAATTATTAGAAAATGGAAGAAGTTCAAGATAACAGTCAATCTCCCTTGTCTGGGGCTCCATGCAAGATCTCACCTCGTGGAGCCTCAATGATCATGAGAAAGGTGAGGGATCAGCCCAGAACTACACGGCAGGACCTGGTCAATGACCTGAAGAGAGCTGGGACCACAGTATCAAAGAAAACCATAAGTAACACACTACGCCGTCATGGATTTAAATCCTGCAGCGCATGCAAGGTCCCTCTGCTCAAGCCAGCGCATGTCCAGGCCCGTCTGAAGTTTGCCAATGACCATCTGGATGATCCAGAGGAGGAATGGGAGAAGGTCATATGGTCTGATGAGACCAAATAGAGCTTTTTGGTTTAAACTCCACTCGCCGTGTTTGGAGGAAGAAGAAGGATGAGTACAACCCCAAGAACACCATCCTAACCGTGAAGCATGGAGGTGGAAACATCATTCTTTGGGATGCTTTTCTGCAAAGGGACAGGACGACTGCACCGTATTGAGGGGAGGATGGATGGGGCCATGTATCGCGAGATCTTGGCCAACAACCTCCTTCGCTCAACAAGAGAATTGAAGATTGGGCGTGGCTGGGTCTTCCAGCATGACAACGACCCGAAACACACAGCCAGGGCAACTAAGGAGTGGCTCCGTAAGAAGCATCTCAAGGTCCTGGAGTGGCCTAGCCAGTCTCCAGACCTGAACCCAATAGAATATCTTTGGAGGGAGCTGAAAGTCTGTGTTGCCCAGCGACAGCCCCGAAACTGAAGGATCTGGAGAAGATCTGTATGGAGGAGTGGGCCGAAATCCCTGCTGCAGTCTGTGCAAACCTGGTTAAGAACTATAGGAAACGTCTGATCTCTGTAATTGCAAACAAAGGTTTCTGTACCAAATATTAAGTTCTGTTTTTCTGATGTACCAAATACTTATTTCATGCAATAAAATGCAAATTAATTATTTAAAAATCATACAATGTGATTTTCAGGATTTTTGTTTTAGATTCCGTCTTTCACAGTTGAAGTGTACCTATGATAAAAATTACAGACCTTTATGTGCTTTGTAAGTGGGAAAACCTGCAAAATCGGCAGTGTATCAAATACTTGTTCTCCCCACTGTATATATATATATATATATATATATATAATATACATGTGTATATGTTAAGACATGTCATTGTATGAGTCAGTCAGTCAGTGTGTTTGTGTGTATGTCTTCCATAACAAAAAACCCATGAAACCTCGTGGCCCAAAACTTTGCATGCATACTAAGGAACTCCAAGGGAGTGCATGAATGAAAACTGGGTATTTGGGTGAAGTTAAACACCCCTTTTGAAGATAATTAATGGTAGATCTTCGTTGGAGCACTTATCCTTGGTCAGCCAATCTTCACCTTGCAGGGGTCTCACAGGGGTTCATTTCATCTTAACACGCCGCTCTCGGCACTGGCACATCCTAAAATTATGCGTGAACACCGTGGGGACGCACCACAGATTTCTCTCAAAATATCACCCATCACTAGCAAATACCACCCGTTACTAGAAAATTCCACCTGCCACAAGCAAATGCCATCCATCGTTTTGCTGAATATGGAGAAGGAGGGATCGTCTTCTTCTTAAATTTTATGGCATTTTCAGAACCACTCAGAGTTCACACATAACAGTGGTGAATGAAGGAGCCTTTAAGTAATCTATACTATTGCTTGTAAATGAACAACCAAGCAGCTTTTGAAGCTGTCATGTAAAAAAACAATTGCACACCATTTTCAGCGGGTGAGGCACCACACGATGCACCTCATGACACCGCAGGGCCCAACGCAGGCGGGTGTGGTCTGAACTTTGTCCGTCGATCAATGTAGTTTTTGGTTATATTTTGCAGAGGGACATTGCAGAGTGATGGTGCAGGTTCTTTTGCTGTGTATAGCCATTGCTTGCAAACGAACAACCAAGCAGCTTGTGGAGTGCTCGCCAAGTGGTATAAACACTCCAATGAAATGGTTGGTTAGGAACGGCTGGCTGAGCAAGCAATAGCAAGCTGATTGGTAATGGGACACACCCGCAAAACCAAAAACATCGCTAATTTCTTTACATTTTCAGATTTCGCTGAAAAGTGAAAAACTAAAGAAAGTGAAAAAAAATATTGAGCGTTTATAGTGAAGAAACCATTGTGGCCTGTTCCAAGTTCCAAGGCATTGTTGAGCAGGCCGAACAAAATGGCGGCTTAAGACCCCAGTGATCTGACCAAGATGGTGCGCCACCATCTTCGTAAGCCTTATTTTGGTTTTTTGTGATGAGCATCCCATAAATTATGTTCAAAAGGTGTGTTTAAATTTAACCAAACACCCAGTTTTCATTAGTGCATTCCCTTGGAGTTCTCGTGGTATGCATGCAAGGTTTGGGACACTAAGTTTCATGGTTTTTGAGTTGTGGAAGAGACACACTGACTGACTGACACACACTGACATTTTTTAATATAGATTACTGCGGGGATGGACATCGGGGCTAAACAGATTAAGGCAGTTCCATATCTTTGATGCAGCACGTCTTAATACACAGCACGACCCGCCAAAAGCCCAGCAGGAATCTGGACTAGAATTCGATGGTTCCATCACAACCAAACCTACCACTCCAGTTACAAATGAGCCCACCATCCCCATTATGACCACAACCGCCGTGTATGAGCACAGCACATGGACATGTTTCTTTTCGGTCTTGTCCTCTTGCTGTCTCCGATTTGTGAGTATGTGGGCCATAATGTACTGGATGAGCTGACGGGGTTACTCGCAGGTGCGGGGGTTGTAGTCCAAAAGGCATACTCTCTTTCATCGTAATATTGCTTCTCTTTCCTCCATTCCACCATTGGAAATTGGCACCAAAAACCTTCATTAGGAGATGGTTCGAAGTTCATTGAGGGTCTTCATTTGGCCCCAATCCTTTTGGAACCGATGAATGCAACGCAGACCACAAGCTCATTGGAATCGCAATATTCTCTCTACCTGCCTACCAGGTCCCTGCGTCTATCCAAAATGGTCATTTTATGGGGAGTGATGAAACAGAGCGGTGTTGTCTCCACTGAAAGCAAATGCGTTCTCACGTGAGTATGCTTGGACACAACCTTCATCACCTCCAGGACCGCTTACATGCATGGTGGGTCTCTCTCATTGGCCGCCCGCTGGTGAGGGCGGAGCCATATTTCAGGCCCTTCTGCCCTGTAGGACAGCCCCTAATATTTTAGTCCCTCTGCAAGCCTCCACAACTCACTTTACCACCTGACTTGCAATCTGCCAGTCAAACAGTTCCTGATGGTGACTTTTAATAGTGCATAGCACTTTGTTTTGCCTTGGTGCCCAAGTTCTCCAGCTGACATTCGCTGTACAGGAGGTTTTACACAACACAACCTTACCCCTATTCTGCTCTATTGTTTACAATCACTGTCCCTTCAGTGCACATATAATGTACAACTACTGCTGCCAGATCCCGAACACAAGAGAATTCTACCCTACTCGAACGCATGGTCGATACTATTCTTTCCACACCCTAGCTATGCTTCCCCCCCTCTTGCAGGTAACTATTTTATTATATTTTAACCCTCCTGAAATGTGTTCAGGATAATGATTAAAGTGAGTAATTATTATTCACCTGTGAGACTAAAATGCACCTCCATACTTGTCTTTTTCGAATGCTGACACTGAAACATGATTCATTGTTGGCTTTACCTGTTATGTCATAAAACATGTTGTGACATCCTGAAAATGTCACAGTCTTACCTGTAAGAGAAGGATGGGTTGCTCATGAGGATGGGAAAAGGGGGGTGGGCCGGGAGAGTGTTGTCAGGTAGCTTGACTATCATTCCCTCTCAGCTCTATGTTCTTTAATACCTGTTTCGTGAACAGCATCAAAACCACAACGTGCTGCAATATTTTGAAGCTTGTTTCTAATTCATCAACATAAATTATTATGTTTCTTCTGTAAGGTGTTTCTCTTCCTATTAGATACATCCACCCACTCCAAGGCCAAGGACAAGGGCTCTCACCAACAAAGGTTAACAGATAAACCACATACCTGATGGAACCTGCCCAATAATGGTTGCTCAAAATGCACGCAAACTGGGTATATGCGGCATGTTTATTTTTTTGGGGGGGGGGGGTGAGGGGGAAGGGGTTTATACAAGATTCGACAAAGTAATGTGAGCAAGGAATAATGCTCAGTTAGCATGTACTGTACATATGTAGTAGAATTGCCCATTTCTCGACATATGGGACTATCTTCATATTACGAAGATTGAGCAGTGCGTTTGTGGTCTAAGACAGAAGCATTAGAATATAGGTGATTGTTCAGGCCAAGGATTAAAACACTTGTAAGAAAACTATGTGGAAAAGTAACTTTCACCAATCAGTCTTTGGCTGTTTACCAGGTCATGCAGTTGTTGCACCCAAAAATTTCAATAAGCGGTGAAAGTTGAAATTGCAACATTGACTTGCTGATGCTTTGTTGTTGCTTAGGAGCGATTGGCACTTTGCTTGTGGTGATTGTGCGGTTCCAAACGCCTCCCGAGTGTCCATAATCGCTCCCATGTGCGCCTTTCTCTAAGGCATCTTAGTCCCTCATCCACCCCCACCAACATCCACCCGCATCCACCACACCCCACCTCCCGCCTTGCTCCGTGCACCGTCCACGCCCGCAATGACTGGCAACAGCCCCAGGGCCTTTGTGCCTTGATTGACAGTGGGGGTGAGACCACGCGTCCAAAACGGCAAAATGAAAGCGGCGACTCCGCCTCACGCAGTCATAGCCGCTCTAACCCTCCACCCCCTCCCCCCATAATACCTCCTCCATTTGCCCCCCGTCATGCCCTGCTCTTCTTGCAGGATGACGGTGACGGTTACGGGGGAGGCCAAGGACGAGGTCAAAAGTGCCTTGAAAGAATCCAGGCCCGTCCACCGATATGGGCAAGGCGAAGTGCAATGATGAAATCATGTGAATTGTTAACAGACAATGATGAGTTTTTGAAAATAAAACATGATCAGTCTGGCACTAAATAGTGTTGGCTTAAACTTACCGAGAAGGGAGTGTTCATTATTTAATTCCAAGCCAAGTCCAAGAAAAACCCCTTTGGCTCTCGCTGGCCTCGCTGGCACTATCTGCTATGTCAATTGGTAATTATTTTGAAATGCTCCGTTTATAATCTAATGTGCTTCTTTCATTTATGAACCCATCTCTCGTATGGTCCCTGATGGTCATTTATGTCTGGCATGGTCACTGAGGATCCTCCATGTATCATTTATTGTCCCAAATAGCATCCATGTCTCTTATTGGACTTGAGGGTCATCCATGTCTTTCTCGTATGGTGTATAAGAGAATCCATGTTTCATATGGTCCCTTTCGGAGTCACCGATGTCTCGTATTGTCCTTGAGGGTCATCCATGTCTCATTTTGTCCTTGTGGGTCAACCATGTCTCATGTGGTCTATAAGAGAATCCATTTTTGTCATGGTCCCTAGAAGAGTCACCAATTGTCTCGTATTGTCCGTGAGGGTCATCCATGTCTCATATTGTCCTTGATGGTCATCCATGTCTCGTATGGTCCCAAGGTTCATCTGTCAAGATGCCACATGTAGCTCTTTCGTTAGGTTTATCACCTTTAGCCTGTTTGCGTTTCCCATTAGAGCTCTTAAATCTCATGATATTGGGATGTTACAAGTTCCAATCCTACAGAGCACGTTAATTTTTTTGATTATGTCCCTCCATATCTAGTTATTGTTAAAGTGTCGATAAATGGTGTCCACATTCACTGTAAATGTGTAATACAGTCGTGGATACAGTACTTTATGCACAAGTTATTATAAAGGGCTGGCAGGATAGCTAGGATAGCTTCGAGGTAGCACACTCACCTTTAAGCTGTCTCACCTGGGTTTTTGAATCTCAACCCAGCCATATACTGTCACCCTGGTGTTTCATTTTCAGGATGATTCATCAATGTGTGCATCGTGCATCGCAATGACATTAAGCTGGCGCATAAGTTGGTGGATGATTAAACATCAAACTGAATCTTTCTCAAAGGTGAGTTATCACAAGCACCCTCAACAAATTACAATTTCCTTTCACTTTTAGTAGAATGGTAGACCAGTCTTGATTGTGAAGGCTCAAGTCATTCTGCATCAACAGACAGGTAGGACAATGCATGGAATTGAGAGAAAGTTGATTGAGGCACGCTAACCACCGTGGGAAGCAAGAAGAGGCTGACCTTTCAGCCATCATCCCTTAAGAACACAGATTCATCAAGAACTTTATCTTCACCGGGCAAAAGAACATAGAAAAGTCATAAAATGTAAATACTATAGTGAAAAAGATTCATCAAGAACCTCCTCATCCGAGGTAGTGAGTCTTCCATCGGAACGATCACTTAAACCATCATCATCATCATCATCATCCCCATCACCATCTCACCATCTCACCATCATCCCATCCATCCATCATCACCACTAGTCTGGTGTTGGCTTAACGGTGAAGGTGGCTGGCTTGAGATCGTAGGGTCTTGAGTTTGAGCCCTTGTCGTCGTTGAATTAACACCAGGTGGGTTGACTCAGCCTGTCATCCTTCCGAGGTCGGCAAAATGAATACCAGCTTACTGGTAACGGGGCACTGCATCGGTGGCACAGCTGTGCTTCCAGAAATTATGCAACCAGCAGCTACAGGCTGCATACGAAAGTAAGTGCTCTTTTTCTCTGACGAAGGGTACGAAGTGGTTGTACCTTCTGTGCATGCACACACTTTCATGTGACTATATTCTGATTCTGATGTGTGATGTGTAGGCAAGGGTCCTACTGGGTGGTTTGCCATTGCCTTCCCAGGAGACTGGCAATAGGAAGAAAAAAAAAATGCAATTTTGAAGACCATTCATTTAACAATGAAACGCTGAAATAGGAGACCGCCGGAGATTTCCAGGCTCAGGACCGAAGAAGAATAGCTTTGTCAGGTCGTGCAGACTTAACTGATCTCACCTGGTCCTTTTGTTTGAGGTCGAGAGTAAATAAGATGAGTTTCGAGGATAAGTGGAACCTTAGAAGTGAAGTCCTTGAGGAAGGTGGGGGTGGTTCTGAAGCCGATCTTTTATTTCCAAACGAGCGGCAGGAGGAGCACTGATTGCTCAGAATACACAGTGAAATTGGAAGAGGAAAGAAACTGTGACAGCGTCCGATCTGACGTGACCCCGAGCGGCTTGGACCACTTGCTGGTTCACTTCCGGTGCACCGACCCACCCCAATTACGCTATTTAGCGCGAATGACCTGCAGCGCTCTCAGGACGCGGCCTCTGGCCTCAATGCACCCTTGTGCCCGGCCGTGCCAGGCTTGCTGGGCCCTGGGTTCCATCCGGACATGTATGCCAAACGACTGGCTTATCTTGGTGCAGGGGTTGGGGCAGGGATGACAAAGGGTACAGGGTGGTAAAAGCAGATCTGTACTGGATATGCAGACACTGAGCGAGATGACTTTATACCGAGCTGCAGATTTTAAAGATTATTTCCTATTTATCCACTTCTATTGGAGAAATCCATTAAAAAAATACTAATAAATAAATAATCAGTGAGTGCGGCGGAATTTTTTTTTGGAAAATTTAGAAAAACAAAAGTTTTTGATTTATTCTTTTTAAATCGCTCGATAGTGCTTAAGCCTTTGTAGCTATGTGAAAGGTAATAGTAAATGAACCCCACCCCATTCCTTAAGGAAAGTGTTTAAGGCCCCCCAAAATAGAGAAAAAACAAAATTTGATTTCTTTAAAATGCCGACAAGGTCAGAACACAGAACAGCACCGGCAACGCCGGTACCCTGCTGGTAAATAATAAATAACTTGTAGGGCTGTTCATTAACCATTTAATTCTGAAAATTATGTGGAAACCGTGTGTGTGTTGTGTGTGTGTGTGTGTGTGTGTGTGTGTTTTGACTGGGTGTTACTGTTAGCATTTCATAAGCAAAAAACAGAACAAAAACCTTGTTATTATTTGGAGGCAGCAGAGAGAAATGCATTTGTAGAAAATGAGTGAGAAAATATCATGGTAATGAACTCAAGGAAAGTGTATAATTTATTTTTTAAACTCGAGGAAATCCTTACCTCGATTGCCCTTTTGTGTCTATGCACATAAATTAACCGACCCCCCCCCCCTCCCTGACATGCACATGTACAGTTCCCCCACTCTGCCTTGAAAACATCATCAAAAAATCTTAATCTGTCAACACGCTTTTCTCAATTAAATCAACTGAACCCTATTGCTTTACGAAGTTTGAAAGACTGTCCGGAGCGATATTTTTCACATTCTGCCATGCCTCTGAACCGTTTCGGAGAGCCAATAACCCATTCGTCTTGCACTACATAGAGTCACCAACTTGGGCTCGGGGTTCAGCGGAGCGCCCGTCTCTTCACAGTCACCGATGAGATGTGGCTCAGATATTCGCGTGTAAGCAATATTTGCGAGCCCGTGCAGTGCGTGCAGTGCGTGCTGCTATGCGCAGCGACTTGAGAGGCGTGCGGAACGCCACGTTTTGACGCGAGAGGAAATGGAGGAGCATTGGCTGTATAATTGCTTGGCTGCCGGGAGGGGGGTTGCTTACGAGGCTCTGACCTTTCCCCCTTTGATGTTTCGCTGCCTCTGTCAAGTGCGGCGAAAACTCTCGGCAAATTGGAGCAACGGCTTGCTGCACCATCCTGTGCAGAACGGTCTCTCTTTCTGTGAGACTCACACAAGACCGCTTTCTTATAGTACAACTTCTCCAATCATGAAACGACACAGCTCACTTATACATAAAGGTACGGTTGTAAAGGTGTTTTCAACAGTAGCATTTAGAGAGTTTCTCTCAAATATATATATATATTTTTTTCTTTAATTAACGAAATTAATTTCACTATTGGAGGTCTAAGTGGCTGGAAAGTAGTTGTGACAGACTACGTATGGCCGATATGTTTGGCATTATTAATCGAAGACACTTGCCTTAACACGTCACGTGCAAAGAAGCATTATCCGATTTCAAAGTTACAAAGTCGGTGTAAAAGTATCAATAGCAATTGTTATAAGGATGTTACAGATACGTATGCATTGTGTGTACCTAGTTCTCAATAACACCAATTTTTTTTTTAAGTATTGACAAAACTCACTTCAAATTATCTGATCACAATTTTTTGCAAACTTCGTCCTGTATGACCACAGCTTCTAGAAGCATAAGCCATTGGTTTCTCTGCTCGTTTATTGACCTTTTCCTTGCAGTTTGATTGCAGGGTTCAATTTCTTTCCTTTCACCCAGTTCGCTTTTAATGCTTTTGCTGTTCAGGAGATTTGTCACTCACTTACCTTGATGAGCACTTTCGGCTTCCTCACCTGGTGAACACACTGCGCCTTTTGCTACATAAGAGGGCCGTTCAGTTCAAAAAAGTTATGGGAACGAGATATGATATTCCAAGACGTGCAAACTCTCTTTGCAGTTGTTTGTCCCTGGACTTCAATGCACTTGCTTCATTTGTTCTTCAAACTGTCTATGCCAGTAAAAGACAAGTTTGCAAATTGATATTTCAGCCATCTCTCCATAGCTTCAGTCATTTTCTCACTGTTGGCAAATCGGTAGCCATGTAGGTGGGACTTCACGAGTCAGAATGGATAATAGTCACTTGGGCCTGATGCACAGATGCATTGCCATGGAAGAGGCTGGAGCACACATTTGGTAAACCTCCCTCAGCATTTGTTGTTGATGGCCTACTTCTAATTTTGACATGGGACTTGTGCAATATTCCTCTGTGATTGTAGTTTTGAGAGACATGCCGTCAATCATATCTAGATCAACATCGTGTTGACTTCATCCATTGTTGTGCCTGTCCGCCAATGCAAATCAACACTCGCGTTCATCAGCAAGACCAGTTCTTCATTCTACATATAGTCAATCGGCATGCGACTCCCTTCACATTGCAGAAAGTTGAGGCCATGATATTTTTGGCTGAGAGTTGGGTTCAAAATTTCTGGATGGTGGTGATAGCTTGTGCTCCCATTGTACAGTTTAAATTTCGTTTTGGGATCCCAGTGCTGAAGTCATCTGCCACGACCAGTTACTAGACGAGTGATTAAGTTGGTTGGATCTGTGGTCAACAGTTGGAAGAGCTCATCACATTTTGCCAGGTGTTGCTGTTGATTGGCAGTGCTGAGCTTTAATGGACCCATCCAAGTGTTCGTGGATGATGAGTAAAAACACTTTCTGAGAAATTCAATGTTCTGTGGATATTTTGGTGGACCTTATCGGGAAACGACTCCATGATTGATGCCTCAACTTGGGCAAACAGTTTTAGTCGGTATAGTTTTTCAGCCGTCCTGATCTGGTGTCGTCTTCAATGGACTCCAGTCCACTTTTAAAGGCTGCCACCTTGTTGGCTACTGTAAGAATCTGGGAGCACTCCTTCACCCAACATGGCCACTATGACTTGGTGGATGTCTTTGGAGTTAATAGCTTCTTTAGATATAATTTTTATGACACCTCAGTGCTCAATTTTCCGAAGATCCATAATGGTATAACATAGCAAATTGCTGGATTGTACTCCAAAACAACAAACAACCTCAGATTAGTGAAACTAAAAAGCATACAAAAAGAATAATAATGAGCAACCCCCACACCCTCACGGCTGTAAGGTCATGCCAATGAATAACCTCTTAACCTCTTCGTAAAGCATTTTGAATGTTCTTCATAGGAGGCCTATCATGAGACGTCGATGCGACATCCATTTTGCTCATCTACTGTGTCATTATTTCAGAAACATCCACCTTGTCCTGTCTGCACATTAGTAGTTATGCAGTTTGTATGTTTAATTCCTTCCAATTTCTCTATCCTCCCTCTTATTCCAACTCCCTCGACTCCATCACTGTGTCAACATTACCCCTCCATCATTCAGTGATTCTTTTTTTTTTATGAGTGATTTTTAAAAAGTGATTCTTCACCATTGAGAGGTAGTGCCAAAAACGATATATAGCACGATATCTTGAAAAGTTATGGTTGGACTCAGACGATGAAACTTGGTGGATGAGTTATGTCGGTGACAAGAACAAGCTGATTCGATTTTGCTTAAGGTCCGGATGCAGATGTGGTCTATCAGTTGGATAGAAAATGTCAACTGTTCAGCCTGGAGGAGGTATGCGCTCTACTTAGTGCCATTGTACTTTGTATTTATAATTTGTAAGAATTTTATTTTCTTGCTTATTATATTTACTTTTATGTTGAACTTAATTAACTCCGCCAATTTAACATGGCATTTGTGTATAGGAAAACAACCACTCTTGTTTTGGTTTTGATTCAAAGAACATTTGTGTTGCCATCATAAGGCATTGTAATCTTTACAACGTGTATAGTTATAGTGACTGGAAAGTAAACGGTGCTTATGCATACCTTTGCCATCCTATTCTCCCTCTATATATTTCACCTTCCTTCCCTTGCACATCTTAAACAGCATCACATCTTTAGTATCAGTCTCCATGCTGTATTCCCTGTGAACATAGAGGAAATCAAACTACGTTGTTGAAAAGTAAGGAAGACATTCTTTAGGGAACCGTGTTTGAGATCAGACGTCGGAAATGGCTGCTGTGCACATGTGCCCGTTGTACAAGGAAGGCCATTCTGGACAGTGTTAATTGTTGCTTTGTGCATGGTTCCACTCATTGCAATACATATCTATATCTATACACACACACACACACACAATTCACTAACCCAACACACACACACACAACACCACACACACACACACACACACCACACACACAATTGCCTTCAGAAAGTATTCACACCCCTTGACTTTTTCACATTTTGTTGTGTCACAGCCTGAATCTAAAATAGATTTAATAAAAAAAAAATTTTGTCACTGATCTGCACAAAATACCCCATCGTGACAAAGTGAAATGTCTTGCGTCAATGAGTATTCAACCCCCTGAGTCAATACTTTGTATAAGTGCCATAGGCAGCGATTACAGCTTCGAGTCTTCTTGGGCATGTCTGTTTCAGCTTTGCACATCTGAGCAAATCTGCAAGGAAGAATGGGAGAAAATCCCCAAATTCAAACTCTGTCAAGTTGGATGGGGAGCATCGATGAACAGCAATCTTCAAGTTTTTCCACAGATTCTCAATGGGATTCAAGTCTGGGCTTTGGCTGGGCCTCTCAAAAACTTTCACCTTCTTGTTCTGAAGCCATTCCGGGTTGCTTTGGTTGTATGCTTGGGGTCATTATCCTGTTAGAACGTAAATCTTCTCCACATTCTAAGGTCTTTTGCACTCTGAAGCAGGTTCTCCTCAAGGATTTGCCTGTATTTGGCTCCATTCATTGTTCCCTCTATCCTTACAAGTCTCCCAGTTCCTGCTGCTGAAAAGCATCCCCATAGCATGATGCTGCCACCACCATGCTTCACGGTGGGGGTGGTGTTAGATCAGTGATGAGCTGGGCTCGGTTTCTGCTGGATGTAGTGCTTTGCATTCAGGCCAAAGAGTTCATTTTTCGTCTCATCAGACCACAGAATCTTTTGCCTTGTACTCTCAGTCTTTCAAGTGCCTTTTGACAAATTCCAGGCATGATGTCATGTTCCTTTTCTCAGGAGTTGCATCTGTCTGGCCACTCTCCCATTAAGCCAAGATTTGTGAAGTGCTGCAGAGACTGTTGTCCTTCCGGCAGGTTCTTTCATCTCAGTCAAGGAACTCTGTAGTTCTGTTAGAGTGTTAATTTCGTTATTGGTCACCTCCCTGCCCAAGGTCCTTATTGCCTGGTTGTTCAGTTTGGTCGGACGGCCAGCTCTAGGAACAGTCTGGGTAGTTCTATATTCTTTACATTTCCTAATGATGGAGCTCGTTGTGCTTTTGGGAAATTTCAACACTCTGGAAATTGTTTAATACCATTCCCCAGATCTATGCCTCCTCACAATTATGTCAGAGTTCTGAGGCGAGTTCCTTGGATTTCATGGTAGAGATTCTGCTCTGACATGCACTGTCAACTGTGGGCTGTGGCACCTTATAAAGAAAGGTGTGTTTCTTTCCAAATCAAGTCCAACAAATTGAATTGGCCACAGGTGGACTCCAATCAAGTTGTAGAGACATTTCACAGATGATCAAAGGAAATTTGATGCACCTGAGCTCAATTTGGAGTGTCATATATATAGCGAAGGGGTTGAATACTTGTTGATGCAAGACATTTCAGCTTTTCATTTTTCATTAATCTGTAAAAAATTCTCAAAACATGTTTTCACTTTGTCATTGTGGGGTATTTTGTGTCGATTGGTGACAAAAACTTTAAATTTATTCCATTTTAAATTCAGGCTGTAACACAGCAAAATGTGACAACAGTCGAGGGGTGTGAATACCTTCTGAAGGCACTGTATACATACACACGTGTATATTTATATATTGTTGCAGGAACGGTGATAGGGCGTAATGGGGGTAAGATAGACTAGTGATGCCATTAGTAAATGTGGAGCATAATTGAGGGGTTTGATAGAACATGTGTGGAGCTTTGTTGAAAGGACACGTGCGGAGGTTTGCTCAGGAGCTGATAAATGGGACTCCTGCTCACCCTAATGTGTCTGAAAAGCTTCCCCACCATTCTCTCCTCATTAATCCTCAAAAATTGTTCCTTTTGTAATCCGTCTGTGTTGCTTAAAATGAACCGTTTGCAGCTCGGTAAAGGCCTTGTATTGTGACAGTGCGCCAATTTAAGAGCTATGTCCCGTGCTGACAACCACAGAGACCTGTTTGGGCTGCTTGAAACTGATCATAATTGTGGACCTGGCAAGAAGCTGAATGGGGAGCCAATGAGCACACAGTCAGATCAGGTCACGTCACGTATTGGAGCACATAAACCACAGCAGTACGTCGCTGTGTCCACTTTCCACCGGTACTCCAGTGACCTCCGTCTGGCCATCCCCCAGGGAGATGCTTGACCCATCGCCATCTCCTTGAGATGCTGATCAACCTGCTGCAACCACAAGGCACGTGGTCAGCCTATTGGCTTCCTCCACTCACGAGGCTCCCTCACTAAGAGAATCTGGTGAGCAGGATCAGTGTCAGGAAAACAAGACGCATGTCCAGACAGCCGCAGCTGATGTTCCCGGTCTATGCAGGTAAGTCTCATTTGAGTCTCTCTCAGTAACTGCTTGTTGGACACAAGGTCTGACCAGCGAGAGCCAAGCATTCTCCGAAGGACTGTACCAAAGAAATTCGGTCTCCATCTCAGATCCCTTGTCAGAGTCAAGTCTCACATCTGTAGAGCGAGACTGGTAACACCGAGTATCAGAGACTTGGACTTTCATCCTCCTGCACAGGTACCGACAGGGCCACACCCATGTCCAGTGAATCCATGACTCCCCAGGCCGACCCAGACGTCCATTGACCTCTGGCTCACAGCCAGCAGAGACATGAATATCACTGCCAAGGTGAGTGAATCTCTCCATGACCTCAATGTTCTCACCACAAACAGGTACAGACAGGAGAGCAGTATCCAATATATTGTTGCGAATTCGCGCCCGTCGGCGTGCGGACGGCCACGTAACTCGGATCGCGGCACGTCGCCCACCGGACGGACAATTCAGTCGTGACCCTCCGGGAACTATCGCCCGGAGCCAGTCACGGTGGGCCTTTCGACCTCACCACAACGTGCCAATCGGCCACCCGCGTAGGATAGGGTTGTTCGCCAAACTCGACCTACCTAAGTACCCACGCGGATGGAAACCGGGCGTCGTACCTCGCCGCAGTCGACTCCGGACACGAGCCGCTTGGGCGGCCCGTTCCGTACTATCGGATAAACGCGGTGTTATCGTCGACCTCGACGGTTCAGATTATTTACCGGCGTTTTGCACCCACTACGAACCCTTTACGTGAAGCAGGATGGAGGGTCAATGAAGAAAAGACGAAGCGAAACGGGAAAACAGTTCACACAATGCACATTTATTCCGCGGCACACGGAGCACACATATAGCACGTATTTACAGCCACAATTAGCAAATGCACATATATCAATTTAAGACAAAAACAGTAATGCAAGCAACGCAGAGCTACGACCGACAAACGCGAACACGCGGCAACACTTATACAGTTTCTACCTTACAAGACACGGCGCCACAACACGCATTCACACCTAAGCAAAGAAAAGACCCCCTCAAAGGCAAGGGAGTCAGACTGGGCCCGTGGGCCTAATGCGCGTGGAACCTGATGAGCGGCCAGGTCCACGAGACCGAAGGGCCTACCCGCGCCCTCGTGGCGAGCCGCAAAATGTCGCTGCACGGCGGTTTCGTGGGCACCTGCTGGTGTAAAGTGGGAACGGGCCCCCTTGTCGCACTCTCTCAGCGCGGGGGAAAGGGGAATTGTTGATGCTCTGGGGAGGGAGTATGCTGGCTGCTCGAGTCCCGCGATGCGCGATTCAACGCGACCTCGTCGCTGACTTCCTCGTCCCGGACCCGAGCCTCCAGGTTCTCCTCAGCCGATCTCCCTCCGCAGCCGTTCGCCTCCGTAGCCGTTTGCCTCCGTAACCGTTCGCCTCCGTACTCATCTGCCCCACTTCTGCCCACTCGACTCACTGCCACACTTCTGCTTCGAGCTCCGTCTCCCGACTCTGCCCCACCGATACTGCTCTGATTCGCCTTGCGCTCGTCTTTTTATCGGCTCCAGGAACCCACCATATGCAAATTCTCGGATCCAAACGACCTCAGGGCGGAGCCACGCTCGCCGATTGGACGGGAGAAAAAGGGGCGTGACTCTTCCTGATCCTCAAATTTGCATATCCCGATTTTCGTCAGGCGCGTCTGGAGCGGGGGCCAAGCCGCCCGCGCTTCCTAATTGGATGGATCAGATGTGGCGTGTAGCATTCCTGATCCGCATTCTCCTCGGAAAAACGCCATCTGCACTCGCGGCTCGCGGTGTATCGCTGAAGATAGCCCGACGCTCGTGTCCACAGGTGGTGCGGAGTGGCCGTAGGAGAAGGTGGTGGGAGGTCTTCGCGGTGTCCGATGGCCATGCGCGGTTTGGAATGGCGGTGATGAGAGGTTTGCGTCGCGAGTGGTGAAGGTAGGTTGTGGCTGCTGGCATTGTTGTTGTTGTTGTAGTGGTTGGCTCAAAACAAAGGTAGACAGAAAAACGCCTAACTCAAGGATCGCAGCCCGAATGAATCACATTAATTCCCTCTAACAACGGGTTTGGGCTAACTACACATGTACTTAAGAAATATATCTCACCTACGGGACCTTTATGATGTTTGCGAATTTCCACAGCCGTAACAATATCATTGAAAACCTGGATCTTAGTTTTGACCTAGGAAACCCGTAATCCCAGCAGCTCAGACTCCTCATTCAGCACTCCGAGGCCCTCAAAAGGATATTAAGAGTCTCTGCAAAGATGACTGCATCATTTGCAAAATCAAGGTCAGAGATCTTGACATTCCAAACGATGCACCGCATCCTGATCTCTCTGATGTCCTCCCCAGAATCCAGTCTATACAAGCGCTGAAAAGTGTGGGCCAGTCACACACCCCTGAGGAACTCCAGTAACTACTGGAAATAAGTCGGAGATTGTATCACGACATCTCATAGCACTCTCAGTACCAGAGTAAAGTTCAGATATCAGATTGATCAGTTTTGATGGCACCCCACGAAGACCAAGAATCCTCCAGAGGGCATTCTGTTTGACTGAATCAAATGCTTTGCAGAGATCAACATACGTGTTGCAAACAGCCCCTGCCAAAACTCTTTTCTGTGTTTGGTGAGGACCCAAAGGGCAAGGATATGGTCAATCGTTGACATCTTTCGGTGTAAAGCCTGACTGCTCTGGGCGCTGGTGCTCAAGCAGATGGTGGTGAACTCTATCAAGAATAATCCGAGCAAAGGCTTTGCCCAGCACCGAGAGCAGCATCTCCCCTCAGTAGTTGTTGCAGTCCTGGCGGTCACCCTTTCCTTTCCAGAGAGGGATAACTAGGGTTCTCTTCCATCAGTTGGGATGATGCCTGTATTCCAGCAGAGCACAGAACTGCATGCAATGACATGAGTACAGCATTTCCATCAGCCTTGGAGATAACATGGATGCCACATGTACAGGACTTTACCCCATTTCAACCGGTTTACCGCAGCCTGTGTTTCCGCAAGCGAAGGTGGACCACAGTTGATTAGACAGTCAGCAATAGGGATAGGAACAACCCTGACATCGAACTCAACAGCTGGTGGATCAGCCTGGTACAGCCGCTCAAAGTAACCGGCCCAGCTGGCCTTCACTTTGGAATCCTCTGTCAAGAGCCTACCACCCTCCACTCGAATTGCAGTACACCGAGGGACGGGCTTGGAGGAACGCAATGCGCAAATTCCCCTGAAAGCAGGACGAGAATCACTTGACCACAAGTGATGCTCTACCCCCTCACAGATTCCTCGCACATAGGCCTCCTTGTCCACCCTCAGCACACGTTCAGTTCTACATCTCAACTCCCTGAGCAGCTCACCTCTGACATTAAGCCTTGCCCTGTGACTCTGGTCAATGGTCTCCAGTGTCCCTTGAGAGACAAAATTCTTCTTCACCCCACGGTGAGTTCCAAGATATCCACCGGCAACATCAAGGATGGTGGTCTTGAAGGCACTCCATAACTCTTCAGGATTTCCCAAAGCACCCAGACCCCCAAATCCCCAGTCAGCCTGTTCACAAACTCCTCAGCTACCCTCTCATCCTTGAGCTTGCCAATATCCACCCAAGGCTGGGTTGGTACCATTCTCCCGGATTTAAGCTGCAACTTACAGTCACGTGTTAATAAAAGCTGAGGAGAGGGGACAGAACAGAGTACTTCAATGGGAGTTCAGATCGGACAGTTATAGAATGTGGTTGAGTTGACGTGCAGAGAATGGGGATTTCAGAGGGGAGTTAAGTCCCAAGGAGTCAAGTGATTTGATGCGGCATTTCGATGAGAGAACCAATGACTCCATACAAGTGCACGTGTGCTCGGTAGAAGGAGATACGGCGCCCTGATGTGACGCCATGTTTCACGTCTCTATCCCGCAATAAGTCTTTCGTTCTTTCGTACTTCTTTCGTTCTTCTTTCGTCTCTCTCTCTCTCTCTCTCTCTCTCTCTCTCTCTCTCTCTCTCTCCCTCTCTCTCTCACATGCTCATCACCAGCCCACATCAATCGTCACGTATGGACAAGGTTTTTCTCTGTCTTGTGCATTACTGTCTGACTGCCTGTGGTGTGACTAGATAAGGTATCACGTAATCCGTGACAGTTTGTGGGGATATTTATTGTGTATAGAAACCATCCATGTGTGCCTTCCTTGTTCTCTCTATCTCAATTTACTTTTTTTTAAAAACCTGTTTTCTCACCACTGACATACGTAGGCCTGGTGTGTGGTTTGAAATAAGGGAATTGTAACCGCGACATGAATGAAACTCATGGCAGCTGGGAATCGGCACCAAACCCCACTAAAAGGGTCAAATTTCTAATACGTTTCCCTTGGGTTCATGCTCGGCCACAATTTTTTTTCAAATGGGACAACTACCATAGGTGATAGATCTCATTTGAGTTTCTGTTCATAATAAACTGAAGTAAAGATCTGTTCTCCTTTCCTGGCAAATGGTGGACGGTCTCTAAGGACCATCCGTCGCTAAATTGGTGAACGTCCTCGTGAAAGATTTGACCTTACGTGCAATCCACGGTCCCAGTCCACCATCACAATATGTCGGAGGAATGAGTGCAATGACCGAAATATATCGACTTCTAGATGTATCTATTGATTATCTCACATAAAAGTGATTCGTATTTAACATCGTTCTGCCTTCCAAAGCTCTCCAAGAATATGTTGCTGCTTGTTGCATATTGGCACAGAATAAATAATCAAATGTGAGTAAATAATTTTGTTCATATTTCAATAAAAGAACCTACAAAAGAGATTGTAAAATGACTTTTAATCAGTTCAAAGACATAGTACATGTCATGTAACCAAGTCGAATGTAAAATGTATTTTATGTTCCATGCATGTCTTGCCTCATGCAGATTTATGCTCTGCTCATGTGTTGCATCATGTCCGCTGCAGAGGGCGAGTGGACTCTTCCCCGGTCTGGTGGGACATGTGGTTTTGTGGAAAAGGCACGGTTTTTACCGACGCATTTGTAGTACTGTTGGATCCTGCTATTGGCAGATTCGCTATTTGTGGACCCCGCTTATTCGCGGTTTACAAAATTTGACCGGCTTCGACATTTGTGACCCTGTGCTTCATGTAATCACGGTTTTTCATGGACAAAAAAAAATTCCATGAGCTGTGTACATAAAACTGTTCGAAAACATATCTTCCATGAGCCACGTACATATTACAGTTCTAAAACGTATCGTCCACCAGGCACGTTGTAACTAAGCTGCGCGGCTTGTTCCACCATTCTGTTATAAGACGCTTCACCACATCTATTATGAGCTGATGATGTTTCCCTTCCCCACTCCTGCGAGTTGCACAATTGAAATGTAAAATGGGAGCATGGACCCTTGCACAAGTAAATAAAATGCCTCAAATCTATTATGAGCTGAGCTCCTGAGATGATATCACCCCACCCCCCCTCTCGCAAGTTGCACAATTAAAATGTAAGCATGGACCCTTAAATAAGTAATTAAAATGCTGCACCAAATCTATTACAATCTGCCCTGCCGATCCCATGTTTCCCTCCCATGTGAGTAACACAATTAAAATGTAAAATTTAGCCTGGACCTCTTGCATAAGTGATTAAAATGCTTCACAGAATCTTTTACGAGCTGCCGAAATGTTTCCTCCCATGTGAGTTACACAATTAAATGTAAAATGTTAGCATGGACCCTTAAATAAGTACTTCAAATGCTTCACCAAATCTATTGCCAAAGATGTTTTCCCCCACCCCCCTCCCACATGAGTTACACAATTAAAATGTAAAATGTTTGCATGGACCCCTTGTTTAAGTGATCAAAATGCTTCATGGAATCTATTACGAGCTGCTGAAGATGTTCCCTCCTCCCTCAGGCGTGTTACACAATTATAACGTTTCCCACATATGACACCTGTTGAGTAAAATGTTAGCATGAAGCTTTCATAATTAAAATGCTTCACCACATCTACCCCCAGGCCCCACTGAGTACATCTGAAAAGCGTTTCATCCGCCAACATCCCCACAAACAATGGGCAGATTACTCACCCCTCCCGCAGCTACCCACAATTTTTTTTTTTTTTTTTGTATACACTATCGAGGCTCTGTGAGAGCGAACACACAGAACATCAAGGGGAACAGGAGACAGGGGCAGGGTACACAGGGTAAACAAGATGGACACTACAGGGACTTTCAAATCCTTACACGACAGGGCTTCAGGAACAAAAGCAGGGAATTTGAAGGAGGTGGTTTTGGGGTGATTAGCAGGGGTAGAAAGATCTGGTGTTGGATGGGGGAAGATAAGAGATGGTAGAGGTAAACAGCTGTTTTGAAGACCTTGAGGGAAGAGTGGGATTAAAGAGAGTCTGGTAGTTTGTTCCAAAGGTGGGGAAAAAGAGGAATGAACGAGTGAAGGTGAGCAGTGATTCTTGATTTTGGTAGTTTTACCAGAAGGGGGTTGCTGGAGGACCTTGAGCACCATGTGTAAATATGGGAAGGGTGGGGGTGGGATATATCTCAGACAGAGCAAGTGGGCCAGGCCAGAGAGGAGACGGTATAAGACAAAAAGACCACTGCCCTGCCTGCAGTGAGAGAGTGAGAAACCCAAAGACTCAGCCTCATCACAGGAGATACTAATGATCCTAAATGCTTGGTTTCCACATGTGAAGCCGATAAAGGTGAGAGGCAGGAGCACCAGCCCAGAGGGGAGAGCATTACTCTCATCAGGCTGCAGATGAAAGCTTTCTATGTGGTCAGGAGCTCAGGTGTGCCAAGACGACTTTGCATGACGGAGGATGACCAGTCGGCAACTGGCTTTGGCGACCAGCTTGGAAATGTGGCTTTCCCAGGAAATATCATGGCAGATAGTGAGATCCAGAAGCTTGAATGAAAGAACTTCGAGAGGATTGTTGTGAAAGTAGGGGGGGGGGAGTTCAGTCTGTCCCTTTGGAGAGATATAGTGAGAGTGCAAGATTTTCAGGATTGAAAGACATTTCCACGTGTTGGACCAGCTCCCTGGAGTAACCATGAGAGATATGAGGGAGTCAGAGACGTCTTGAAGGAGGAAAGTTTCTGTTAAGCAGATTGTCTGGTTTGTCAGTGGCAACCTGTATGGAATATCTGTCAGGTTTGAGCGAAGGCCCTGGATGTTTGAGGTCCACACTGTTAAGGAAGAGGGAGGGGGGAGGTTTTTGGTGCAGGGGAGGGGGAGGAGGGGAGGGTAGGACGAGGGAGAAGGGGGGGTGGGTGGGTTAGGAGAGTTGTTTAAAGAGTGGGGATTGCAGAAATAGCTGGGGAGAGGGCAGGATGAGGAGAAGAAAAGGCTCCATGGTGATGGGTTGAGGTACAGTGGGAGTAATATGAAGAGGGGCAGAGGGCAGTTGAAGATTGGAGGAGGTGGAGTGTGATATGGAAGATAGAGGGTGGGGGAAGGAGGCAGCTTTGTGGATGTGAGGGGGGGGACTTTGGGAAAGGGAGGTGGAAGATGTCCGTCAAGGACATCATTCTACCCCCTCGTCCCGTACTTTCAGGTCAGCTCTTCGGGAGATCCTGCGATCACAGAGTCTACGACAACGAAATAACGTCTTTAAGCAGATAAAGAATGATGACAAGCTGGGTTGTTCCATAGAAGACAACCGTTTTCTCATGATCATAGATGACAGATTCATCACGAATGACAATGGCAATTGTGTGGCTCCATAACTACTCAGAGATGATGTAAAACTTCCAGACAATTGACCCCTTGCAATCAACCGCTGAAAGTCCCTTTGCAAGCTTCTGGATAAGAAACCAGCCCTTAAACAGCAGTACATGGACTTCATCGCTTAACTCTTTTCCAAAGGACATGCTGAGCCTCTTGAGCCAGGACCAGAGGCAAATCAACCGCAATGGTATCTTGCTCATTTTACTGTGTTCCATCCACGTAAACCTGACAATATTTGTGCGGTGTTTGACGGCAGTGCTACCTATCATGACGTCTCTCTAAATATGGTACTACTTCCTGATCCAGACCTCGTCAATAGTCTCCTGGGGAATTGGTATGCTTCACACAGGCACCCATCACCATCAAAGGATCCATAAGGGTACATCACCTTCTCAAAGGAACTATGTGAGAACCAACATTAACCCGGCAGACTTGGCCACTCACTCCATAAAAGCCTATAACTGCATGGAGTTATTATGGCTTTTGGGGCCAGAATTTCTCTAGGATTCTGAACTACCCATTGAACCCACTTCGTCTGCTGTAGACTTGGTTCACAATCTAGATTTTCATTCCATAGCCATATTAGCGAGCAAGCATGAAAGTTTATTGGGAACACAACATTTCACATGTTTCTCGAAGTGGAAGTTCAAGACAACGCTTCTTTGTGCACCACCAGGTGATTTTAGTCATCCGACAGACATATTAGGCTATAAGTGGCGACGTGGACAGTATGTGGCAAATACCTTCTGGCCATGATGGCGCAAATAATATCTTCTGATCCTGCATCTCCTTAGATGATGGCAAGTCAAGAAACACAACCTTTGTTGCATTCACATAGTTCTGCTGAAGGTGGATATGCACAGGAACAACTGGCCCGATGGACGTATGATTGAGATATTGCCCAGTGCAGACGGTCAGGTTAAAAAAGTGTGAATACACACCATAAAGGATGGCAAACCCCATATCTATCTGCAACCCGTAACTGAGGATGTTCTGCCTATACCAGCGGGGCAAGATTGAATTCTTTCAATGTGTTGTATTGATTGGGAATTTCATATTCTCATGTTATTTTCCACTATGTTCCTATCCCTTATTCATAGCCTGGTCCATTAATTTAGTTGCTGTATATGATGCACTATATAGTCAGTTTATTTCATTTTTGACAAATGTTCAACATTTTTGATAATGTTCAAAAACAATTTGACTGTTTTGAGCCAAGGTGGCTGCCCTGGTTCTCGTGTTCATGCTAATTCTCGTGTTCATGCTAATTCTCTTTGCTCAATCAATTACTGCAGTGTTTTATGTAAAATCCAGGCAAGGAGTGTGCTGTAACCAAGTTTGAATGTAAAATGTATGTTATGTTCCATACATGTCTTGTCTCATACAGATGCATGTTCCCCCCATGTGTTGCGTCATCTCCACCACAGAGCAAAGGGCGAGTGGACTCTTCCCCGATCTGGTGGGACGTGTGGTTTTGTGGAAAAGGCATGGTTTTTACTGAGGCTTTTGTGGTGTTTTTAAATTAAAGAAAAGGTTATTTGAAACTCTGCAAGTGTTGGTTAAACTGCATGGAACATTCTTGTTCAAGAATCGGGACACGTAGGCCGTTCTAGGATAGCACAAGCTGAATAGTTTGCATTTTACAAAAATGCTGTTTGGATGTATATGTATGTATACATACATGTGAATGTGCAGTGCCTTCAGAAGGTATTCACACCCCTCAACTTTTGTCACTTTTTTGTGTTACAGCCTGAATTTAAAATGGATTAAATCTAATTTTTTTTGTTGTCACTGATCCACAAAAAATACCCCATAATGCAAAGTGAAAACATATTTTTAGAAATTTTGACAAATTAATTGAAAATGAAAAGTCTTGCAATTTGCATCAAATTCAACCCCCTGAGTCAAAACTTTATAGAAGTGCCTTTGGCAGCGATTACAGCTTTGAATCTTCTTGGATATGTCTGTATCAACTTTGCATATCTGGATTTGGGGATTTTCTCCCATTCTTCCATGCAGATTTGCTCAAGCTCTGTCTAGTTGGATGGGGAGTGTCAGTGAACAGATATCTTCAAGTCTTTCCACATATTCTCAATGGAATTCAAGTCTGGGCTTTAGCTGGGCCACTCAAGGACTTTCACGTTCTTATTCTGAAGCCATTCCAGTGTTGCTTTGGCTGTATTCTTGGGTTTATTGTCCTGTTGCAATGTATATCTTTGCCGCAGTCTAATTTATTTTGCACTCTAAAGAGATATAATATATAGGATATATGATGATATATATATAAGACTCATTAATTGTTTCTCTTCTTTCTTTCAGTCTAAATGATTAATAGATATATGATTAGATAGATTAGATAGTAGATTTGCCTGATTCAGTCATAGTCAGTAGATTAGTAGTTGTGTTGTTGTTATATACAGTGGGGAGAACAAGTATTTGATACACTGGATTTTGCAGGTTTTCCCACTTAAAGCACGTAGAGGTCTAATTTTTATCATTGGTACACTTCAACTGTGAAAGACGGAATCTAAAACAAAATCCTGAAAATCACATTGTATGATTTTTAAATAATTAATTGCATTTTATTGCATGAAATAAGTATTTGATCACCTCCCAACCAGTAAGAATTCCGGCTCTCACAGACTGTTAGTTTTGTCTTTAAGAAGCCTCCATTCTCACTCTTACCTGTATTAACTGCACCTGTTTGAACTTGTTATCTGCATAAAAGACAGCTGTCCACACTCAATCATCAGACTCTAACCTCTCCACAATGGGCAAGACCAAGCGCTGTCTAAGGACATCAGGGACAAAATTAGACTTGAAGTGATGGGCTCAGGACAATAGGCAAGCAGCTTGGTGAGAAGGCAACAACTGTTGGCGCAATTATTAGAAAATGGAAGAAGTTCAAGATAACAGTCAATCTCCTCGGTCTGGGGCTCAATGCAAGATCTCACCTCGTGGAGCCTCAATGATCATGAGAAAGGTGAGGGATCAGCCCAGAACACACGGCAGGACCTGGTCAATGACCTGAAGAGAGCTGGGACCACAGTATCAAAGAAAACCATAAGTACACACATCACGTCATGGATTAAAATCCTGCAGCGCACGCAAGGTCCCTCTGCTCAAGCCAGCGCATGTCCAGGCCCGTCTGAAGTTTGCCAATGACCATCTGGATGATCCAGAGGAGGAATGGGAGAAGGTCATGTGGTCTGATGAGACCAAAATAGGTTTTTTGGTTTAAACTCCACTCGCCGTGTTGGGGAAGAAGAAGGATGAGTACACCCCAAGAACACACCCAACCGTGAAGCATGGAGGTGGAAAATCATTCTTTGGGATGCTTTTCTGCAAAGGGGACAGGACGACTGCACCGTATTGAGGGGAGGATGTAGGGCGATGTATCGCGAGATCTTGGCCAACAACCTCCTTCCCTCAACAAGAGCATTGGAGAGGGGCGTGGCTGGGTCTTCCAGCATCACAACGACCCGAAAAACACAGCCAGGGAACTTAGGAGTGTAAGATTTAGGTTGAGTGTAGAGTATAACCCATTAGAAAATTTTGAGGGGAGAAGTTGTGTTGCCAGCGACAGCCCCGAAACCTGAAGGATCTGGAGAAGATCTGTATGGAGGAGTGGGCCAAAATCCCTGCTCTGTCTGTGCAAACCTGGTTAAGAACTACAGGAAACGTCTGATCTCTGTAATTGCAAACAAAGGTTTCTGTACCAAATATTAAGTTCTGTTTTTCTGATGTATCAAATACTTATTTCATGCAATAAATGCAAATTAATTATTTTAAAATCAAATAGATATTTTTCAGGATTTTTGTTTTAGATCCGTCTTTCCAGTTGAATGTCCTATGATAAAAATTACAGACCTCTCGGTGTTTTGTAAGTGGGAAAACCTGCAAAATCGGCAGTGTATCAAATACTTGTTCTCCCCACTGTATATGTAGTCGCGTCCAGGGTCCGAGTTAAAACCCCACCTGGACAGATGACAAGGCTTCTCCTTTGAAGGCTATAACCTATACTTGGGGAGTAATGCACACGCGTTAACTGGCATAATGGCGGAGAGGCGATCCACCCAGGAGGGATGAGCACAGGGAGGAACACAGCATAGGGCGTGGCCCCAGGACAGCTCAAGGGAGTTTATCCGGGAACCCACTCCAATTACATGAATAGTTTCTTCAAAATAACCAAATTTAATGCACAAATATTTACAAAGTTGATAATGCAAAGGAAATATTATTAATAATAATTAAATAAATCCTACGGTTGAGGGTGCACACACAGACCCAAACACAGACAAAGGGTGACAAAATGAAAAGATTTCCCCCCCCCCCAACCACTTTTTCAGTATACTGGAACTCAGCTTGGCCCAGGTCTGGTCCTCATCGAAATTGGAATAGGGAGCGTGCTTCCACCAGCATGTGAACACACAGGTGAAGTGGCGCCATCACTTGTCGCAGAGCACACACATGCATAGTGGTGCTTCTCTCGCAGCTTTCCACACGAAGGCCTCAACTGTCCCAGCTTTTCTCTTTCTTAAAATGTGCCACCTGCCTCTTGCGGTCCTCACACCGACCTCGTGTGCATGTTCTGCCGAACCAGACGGGAGCCTTACACACTCCACGCATGCAAGATGCGCCGGCCTCTCCTGCGCCTTCGATCACAACCTCTCCTCATGTCCCATCCAGTTGGAACCTCCTCAATCTGCACCAGCCAACCTTCTTCCTTTATCACCCTCTCTGTCCTCCACCCCCAGGGTGTGGCCTGCTCATCACCAAACCCGGGAAGGCGGGGCTTCTCCTGTTTGTTGTTGTTTCAGGGACGAGTTTCCAGCTTTACGGCCTTGCTTGGAATATAAAAAACAGAGGGAAAAATCACAGAGGGCAACCACGTAGTGAGGGACTTCTTTTTCCTCCCTCAGCTAATTAACACTGCACCACCACTCAGGTTGTGACATATATCACTTAAACTCATAAATTCCCTAACTTAATTCCATCGAGATGCTTCTACTCGTCCATGGACCATGCTACACTATACAATGCTAACTTCCCGATTAAAACCCCACATCTACCCACATCATCATAACACAGCCCCCTCGCCAGAACCATAGCTCCTGCAAGGTTCGATGCAGGTGTTACCATTCTGGCCTTCACATTTACCGACTCGCACCGACACAATTAGCTTATGAAACAAATTAGAAGGGGTTGTGGGAAGCGAGCCGTACCTAACTTACCTATTCCCCTTAACATTTTACACCCCTCAAACACAATTCAAATACTTGCAAAACTCTTGGTTCCTCGCTCCTAACTCCCGGGGCGGGTATAAAATGTCAGAAAACACACAAAAATCTACTTTTTGCGGACGTCCTCCTGCAGTTGGGTTACTTCTTATGAGGAGGTTGGTGGCAGGATTTGCACTCCGGCCACCGTAAAACCCTTCCTTCCGCAAAACATTCCAAAAGCATGAAAAAAATCTGAAAACCCACTCCGTGGGAGTACCTCATGTGCAGCTTCTCTTCGGAGAGCAGCTCACCGGATGACGGGATTGGGGCAAAGCCTTCGGGACCCCCAATCTTTGATAGGAGGGAAACCTTCCCTGGAGTAACCATGAGAGATATGAGGGAGTCAGAGACGTCTTGAAGGAGGAAGTTTCTGTTAAGCAGATTGTCTGGTTTGTCAGTGGCAACCTGTATGGAAATATCTGTCAGGTTTGAGCGAAGGCCCTGGATGTTTGAGGTCCACACTGTTAAGGAAGAGGGAGGGGAGGAGGTTTTTGGTGCAGGGGAGGGGGAAGGTAGGGGGAGGGTAGGACGAGGGAGAAGGGGGGGTGTGGGTGGGTTAGGAGAGTTGTTTAAAGAGTGGGGATTGCAGAATAGCTGGGAGAGGGCAGGATGAGGAGAAGAAAAGGCTCCATGGTGATGGGTTGAGGTACAGTGGGAGTAATATGAGAGGGGGCAGAGGGCAGTTGAAGATTGGAGGAGGTGGAGTGTGATATGGAAGATAGAGGGTGGGGGAAGGAGGCAGCTTTGTGGATGTGAGGGGGGGGGACTTTGGGAAAGGGAGGTGGAAGATGTCCGTCAAGGACATCATTCTACCACATCGTCCCGTACTTTCAGGTCAGCTCTTCGGGAGATCCTGCGATCACAGAGTCTACGACAACGAAATAACGTCTTAAGCGATAAAGAATGATGACAAGCTGGGTTGTTCCATAAAGACAACGTTTTCTCTATGATCATAGATGACAGATTCATCACGAATGACAATGGCAATTGTGTGGCTCCATAACTACTCAGAGATGATGTAAAACTTCCAGACAATTGACCCTTGCAATCAACCGCTGAAAGTCCCTTTGCAAGCTTCTGGATAAGAAACCAGCCCTTAAACAGCAGTACATGGACTTCATCGCTTAACTCTTTTCCAAAGGACATGCTGGCCTCTTGGCCAGGACCAGAGGCAATCAACCGCAATGGTATCTTGCTCATTTTACTGTTCCATCCACGTAAACCTGACAATATTGGTGCGGTGTTTGACGGCAGTGCTACCTATCATGACGTCTCTCTAAATAGGTACTCTTCCTGATCCAGACCTCGTCAATAGTCTCCTGGGGAATTGGTATGCTTCACACAGGCACCCATCACCATCAAAGGATCCATAAGGGTACATCACCTTCTCAAAGGAATATGTGAGAACCAACATTAACCCGGCAGACTTGGCCACTCACTCCATAAAAGCCTATAACTGCATGGAGTTATTATGGTTTTGGGGCCAGAATTTCTCTAGGATTCTGAACTACCATTGAACCCACTTCGTCTGCTGTAGACTTGGTTCACAATCTAGATTTTCATTCCATAGCCATATTAGCGAGCAAGCATGAAAGTTTATTGGGAACACAACATTTCACATGTTTCTCGAAGTGGAAGTTCAAGACAACGCTTCTTTGTGCACCACCAGGTGATTTTAGTCATCCGACAGACATATTAGGCTATAAGTGGCGACGTGGACAGTATGTGGCAAATACCTTCTGGCATGATGGCGCAAAAATATCTTCTGATCCTGCATCTCCTTAGATGATGGCAAGTCAAGAAACACAACCTTTGTTGCATTCACATGTTCTGCTGAAGGTGGATATGCACAGGACAACTGGCCCATGGAGTATGATTGAGATATTGCCCAGTGCAGACGGTCAGGTTAAAAAAGTGTGAATACACACATAAAGGATGGCAAACCCATATCTATTGCAACCCGTAACTGAGGATGTTCTGCCTATACCAGCGGGCAAGATTGAATTCTTTCAATGTGTTGTATTGATTGGGAATTTCATATTCTCATGTTTTTTCCACTATGTTCCTATCCCTTATTCATAGCCTGGTCCATTAATTTAGTTGCTGTATATGATGCACTATATAGTCAGTTATTTCATTTTTGACAAATGTTCAACATTTTGATAATGTTCAAAACAATTTGACTGTTTTGAGCCAAGGTGGCTGCCTGGTTTCTCGTGTTCATGCTAATTCTCGGTTTCATGCTAATCTTCTTTGCTCAATCAATTACTGCAGTGTTTTATGTAAAATCCAGGCAAGGAGTGTGCTGTAACCAAGTTTGAATGTAAATGTATGTATGTTCCATACATGTCTTGTCTCATACAGATGCATGTTCCCCCATGTGTTGCGTCATCTCCACCAAGAGCAAAGGGCGAGTGGACTCTTCCCGATCTGGTGGGACGTGTGGTTTTGTGGAAAAGGCATGGTTTTTACTGAGGCTTTTGTGGTGTTTTTAAATTAAAGAAAAGGTTATTTGAAACTTGCAAGTGTTGGTTAAACTGCATGGAACATTCTTGTTCAAGAATCGGGACACGTAGGCCGTTCTAGGATAGCACAAGCTGAATAGTTTGCATTTTACAAAAATGCTGTTTGGATGTATATGTATGTATACATACATGTGAATGTGCAGTGCTTCAGAAGGTATTCACACCCTCAACTTTTAGTCACTTTTTTGTGTTACAGCCTGAATTAAAAATGGATTAAATCTAATTTTTTTGTTTGTCACTGATCCACAAAAAATTACCCCATAATGCAAAGTGAAAACATATTTTTAGAAATTTTGACAATTAATTGAAAATGAAAAGTCTTGCAATTTGCATCAAATTCAACCCCCTGAGTCAAAACTTTATAGAAGTGCCTTTGGCGCGATTACAGCTTTGAATCTTCTTGGATATGTCTGTATCAACTTTGCATATCTGGATTTGGGGATTTTCTCCCATTCTTCCATGCAGATTTGCTCAAGCTCTGTCTAGTTGGTGGGGAGTGTCAGTGAACAGATATCTTCAAGTCTTTCCACATATTCTCAATGGAATTCAAGTCTGGGCTTTAGCTGGGCCACTCAAGGACTTTCACGTTCTTATTCTGAAGCCATTCCAGTGTTGCTTTGGCTGTATCTTGGGTTATGTCCTGTTGCAATGTATATCTTGCGCAGTCTAATTTATTTTGCACTCTAAAGCAGTTTTCATGGATTTGTGTATTTGCTCATTAATTGTTCTCTTCTTTCCTTTCATCTAGTGTTGTGTGTTGTGTGTTGTGTGTGTGTGTGTGTGTGTGTGTGTTGTGTTGTTTTACAGTGGGGAGAACAAGTATTTGATACACTGGATTTTGCAGGTTTTCCCACTATAAAGCACGTAGAGGTCTAATTTTTATCATTGGTACACTTCAACTGTGAAAGACGGAATCTAAAACAAAAATCCTGAAAATCACATTGTATGATTTTTAAATAATTAATTGCATTTTATTGCATGAATAAGTATTTGATCACCTCCCAACCAGTAAGAATTCCGGCTCTCACAGACCTGTTAGTTTTGTCTTTAAGAAGCCTCCATTCTCACTCTTACCTGTATTAACTGCACCTGTTTGAACTTGTTATCTGCATAAAAGACAGCTGTCCACACTCAATCATCAGACTCTAACCTCTCCACAATGGGCAAGACCAAGCGAGCTGTCTAAGGACATCAGGGACAAAATTAGACTTACAAGGCTGATGGGCTCAGGACAATAGGCAAGCAGCTTGGTGAGAAGGCAACAACTGTTGGCGCAATTATTAGAAAATGGAAGAAGTTCAAGATAACAGTCAATCTCCCTCGGTCTGGGGCTCATGCAAGATCTCACCTCGTGGAGCCTCAATGATCATGAGAAAGGTGAGGGATCAGCCCAGAACAACGGCAGGACCTGGTCAATGACCTGAAGAGAGCTGGGACCACAGTATCAAAGAAAACCATAAGTAACACACATCACGTCATGGATTAAAATCCTGCAGCGCACGCAAGGTCCCTCTGCTCAAGCCAGCGCATGTCCAGGCCCGTCTGAAGTTTGCCAATGACATCTGGATGATCCAGAGGAGGAATGGGAGAAGGTCATGTGGTCTGATGAGACCAAAATAGGTTTTTTGGTTTAAACTCCACTCGCCGTGTTGGGGAAGAAGAAGGATGAGTACACACCCAAGAACACCACCCAACCGTGAAGCATGGAGGTGGAAACATCATTCTTTGGGATGCTTTTCTGCAAAGGGGACAGGACGACTGCACCGTATTGAGGGGAGGATGTAGGGCGATGTATCGCGAGATCTTGGCCAACAACCTCCTTCCTCAACAAGAGCATTGGAGAGGGGCGTGGCTGGGTCTTCCAGCATACAACGACCCGAAACAACACAGCCAGGGAACTTAGGAGTAGAAAGATCATTAAAGGTTGAGTGTAGCAGTATAACCCATTAGAAAATCTTTGAGGAGGAGAAGTTGTGTTGCCCAGCGACAGCCCCGAAACCTGAAGGATCTGGAGAAGATCTGTATGGAGGAGTGGGCCAAAATCCCTGCTCTGTCTGTGCAAACCTGGTTAAGAACTAAGGAAACGTCTGATCTCTGTAATTGCAAACAAAGGTTTCTGTACCAAATATTAAGTTCTGTTTTTCTGATGTATCAAATACTTATTTCATGCAATAAATGCAAATTAATTATTTTAAAATCAAATAGATTGTTTTCAGGATTTTTGTTTTAGATTCCGTCTTTCCAGTTGAATGTGCCTATGATAAAAATTACAGACCTCTCGGTGTCAGATAGTGAGACCCAGAAGCTTGAAAGAAAGGACTTCTTCCAGAGGATTGTTGAAAAAGTGGATGGGGGTTTTTTCCAAATGGTCTTTTCGGAGAGACATCGTGAGAGTGTGAGATTTGTCCGGATTGAAAGAAATGTTCCACGTGTTGGACCAGTTTGTGATTCCCAGATCTGCAGAGGCGAAGAAGCTGTTGCTTGCCGGTCTGCAGGGAGACAGATGGTACGGCAGAGGGTGGAGTCATCAGCAAAGAGATTGACGTATCCTTTCTCTTTGGGTCCTCACCGAACTCAAATGAAGAGTTTCGGCAGGGGTTGCTTGTAGCCTATGTTGATCTCTGTAAAGCATTGGATTCAGTGAATCGGGATGCCCTCTGGAGGATTCTTGTTCTTCGTGGGTGCCACCAAAACTGATTGATCTGATGTCTGAACTCTACTCTGGTACTGA
>CM068956.1:36983368-37002453 GCA_035128595.1 Eptatretus atami | reverse complement strand
ACAGGATTGAGGAGAAATGCTCCATTCACATCTGCCCCAAACCGGATAAAAGCACCGGAGTGGTAAATCATGAATAAGACTGATTACATCGACAAGATAGGACATCCTGAAAGACCAAACCAAAGTTTAAATATCTGGGCGGTATGTAACGGAACGTTTATCGCACGCTCGGGTTTGGAAGGCAGATCGTCGAACGACTGTACAGCTTCTCAATGTGTGAACTATCATAGGGAGGTTACGACAGAATAAACCTGTTGTGAGCCCAAACGTCCAAGATGTACGGTCCTGCTGAAATTCACAAGCGAGAATATCCCTTCTAAGACCGACACTGTACATGGTGCGATCAGCAAACACATGAATGCCAGTGGTGGGAAGAGTACTGCAACCATATTGGATTCACTTTCTCATTTCTGGGTTAAGGATTTCCCTTCACCCATCGCAGAATTCAATTGGAGCTTAAAACACGACAAAGGGAACACAACATCATGGCATCCTTTGGATGTCGTGTTTATTGTTATATCCATAATACTATATAGTATGTATGTACAATGTTACATGTATATATATATATGTTATATGTATGAATGTACATGTATGTATATATTTGTATATATTGTAATTGTATGCACATGTATATATACAGTATAATGTATGCATAGGTGTATATATATATTATATAGAGATATGTATATAATATATACTGAAAACGCAAAATAAACTTGACCACTTGTTTGAAATGTAAATAAAATGTAAACAGTTCAAAATAAAACAAACAAACAATTGCCTAATTGGAATAATGGCATTTTATTGATGACATGTCAAGTTTTGACCAAGTAACCATCTCATAAGTTTGTTTCTTACAGTAACAGACAACACAGGGGTGCAAATGACGGTCCCCTTCAAATAGCGTTGGGGCCACCATTGTTTTGATACAGGCAGTGCATCGTCGGCGCATACTGCCTACCAGTCTTTGGATGATTGCTCGCTGGATCTTCCCACTCAGTCCTCTAATGTCGAAGCCATCTGACTTAGACCATCTGCCCTGTCCTGCCTTGCCAGTGGTGACTCTTGGCCTTCCTGATCGAGGTCTGTCATCTGCAGAGTTGTGGAGGGTGTCTCTGTCCACCAGGGCCGATATCGTCTGGTGTGAACAGCCAAGGCACGTTGCCACCTCACGTAGCTCATCCACCTTGCAGTATGCCCAAGGCACACTGCCGTTTGATCCCTTGACAATCGTGGCTGTTGATTGAAATGCCATTTTGCACTGGCCTTTTAAAGCCAATATCAAGACATCACGTGCAGCTCATTAAAATCATCCCGTACCCCTTGGCTAATCACTGACAGTTAAAACGGCTGTTCAACAGCTGTGCTATGAAGTGACCATTGAAGGCTCAAGTGACCATCCGTGACCGTTTTGTCTGACAGTGAGGACACTATGTTCCACAAATAAGTTCACAATTTACTACACGCAGTGTTATTGTTGATAATTAATTGAAGGTTTAAAAAGGTGATAAGTTTCTTTTGCGTTTCAGTATATGTATATATATATATGAGATTTGAACATGTGCATATATTATGTTATGTATATATTATATATATATATTGTTTGCGAATCGCGCCGCCGGCGTGCGATCGGCCACGTGACTCGAATCGCGACGCCTCGCCACCGGACGGACACTTCAGTCGTGACCCTCCCGGACTAACGCCGGGTCCAGTCACGGTGGGCCTTTCGGCCTCACCACGATCGTGCCAATCGGCACATGCTGCCGGTGGGATAGGGTTGTTCGCCAAATCGACCTACCTAAGTCCCACGCGGATGGTAAACCGGGCGACCGCACCTCGCCGCAGGTCGACTTCGGATACGGGCCGCTTAAGCGATCCGTTCCGTGCATATCGGGAATACCGAGCGGTGTTATCGGGTCGCGCCTCGACGGTTCCTGATTAATTATCGGGCGTCCCCGCGCCCACTACGTACCCTTTACGTAAAACAAGATGGAGACCCAACGAAGGAAGGACGCAGCGAAACGGGGGAAGATTCACAAGGACGCATTTTATTTACACAGACGGACACAAAGCACGACTATAGCAAACAGTCAGAAATGCACATATATCAATAAAAGAAGGAACGACAAAAGCAACGATGACGCCAGAGCTACAACCGAATACGCGACACACGGACCACTTACACAATGCTACTTGCCGGACATGGCGCCGACACACACGTCACACAGAACCAAAGAAAATGAGGAAGTCGCGACTTCCCTGCGTCAAGCTGGCGAGCGTCCTCTGCGTGGTCCGCGACTCTCCGCGTCCACTCGACGCGAGATCCTCCGGCGTGCTTCGTGCCTGCCCGTGCTGGCCCCTCGTGCCACGGACCGAGCCCGACGAACAGAGAGAGAGCACACGCCGAACCCAGAGAGAACCAGAAACCTGACACAGGAGAACCAGAGAGAACCAGAGAACCTCAACCAGAGAGAACCAGAGAGAACTGAACCAGGAGAACGAACAAGAGAGCCCAGCGAACAAGAGAACCAAGAAACTCATGCGCCTCTGCCTCTTATACCCCCGGCGCCCCGCCCCGTCTTTGCTCCACCCTCCTTCGAGGCACTTCGAGAAGGGGGCGTTCCTCTCATTCCCCCTCCCCGCGCCATGCGGGGGCGAGGAGAATCCGTCTTGGCGCCGGGCCAAGGAAGAAAAACGAGCGGAAAACCGCGCGCCCTCGCTGTGGGATTTCCTCCTTCCCTTCTCGCGTTCGACGGCTCCCAACGCGGAAACCGTCGTACGTGGACCGCGGAGGATGGCGTTCGTTGGTGTGGGCAGTGGTTGGCGTTGTTGGGTGGTGGCGTAGTTGGCGTTGTTGGGTGGTTGGTTTGAAAATAAAGCAAGAACAGAAAAACGCCTTAACTCAAAGTATCGCAGCCTGAATGAATCACATTAATTCCCTTCTAAACAATGGGTTTGGGCTAACTACATATGTACTTCAGAAATATATCTCACCTACGGGACCTGAATGGTGTAATGCGAATTTCCACAGCCGTAACAATAATATATATATATATATATATATTATATATATAATATATATATATATATATATATATATAATATATATATAAATATACCAGTTCAAACCCGCGCTCCGCACGAAGTTCGAAAGTGAGGGTTCATTAACACGTCAATATATCCAGTGTTCACAATGTGATTTTTCGAATTACTTTATGTACAATGTTTCTCGTTACATTTTTTGTGTCAAATGCACCTTCTGAGGTAATCAGCATGTGCAGAAGAGGGTTTTACATTGCAGACGCTGTTTTCTCGAGTGGCATTACGCCTCTCAGCGGTGACAGTCTGTCGACGACAGACGTAGTGACCTCAGGGAATGACCGATGATGTCATGACGTCATTACGCCTCTCAGCGGTGACAGCCTGTCGACGACAAGTAGTTGACGTCAGCGAATGACCGATGATGTCATGACGTCATTCGCCTCTCAGCGGTGACGTCACACGTCGCCATGCAAACGAATGTAAAAAATTAGAAAATCGCCAAAAATTCCCAAACCTGTTCCATCTGGCACGATCTCACATAGCCCATGCTGTTCATTAGACCACAGAGCACCCGCATGATATATATATATATATACATATATGTATATATGTATATGTATATATACTAGTGCGTGCCGTACGTGCGTGGTTGTACGTGCAAAAACAAAATAATAATTAAAAAAAACTTTCAAACCGCGTGTCAGAACAACAACACACAGGCCGTTCCTTCGCTCTCGCGTTCCCGTACGTGTGTGGCCGTACGTGCATGGTTGTACGTGCAAAAATAATAATTAAAAAAAACTTTCGAACCGCGTGTCAGAAACAACAACCACACAGGCCGTTCCTTCGCTCTCGCGTTCCCGTACGTTGTGTGGCGTACGTGCGTGCCGAGTGGAAAAAAAAACTTTCAAACAACCACACAGGCCTTTCCTTTGCTCTCGTAAATGCGACTGGATTGGGGCATTGTGTTTATCTAAAAATGCACATAGAAAATCGAGAAATTTATTGAATACAGTAAGTCATCACTATCCAGAAGTCCGTACGGTAACCCGTAATGAGGAACGCGCTCTAACTTGGCCATAACTTGGAACCACTTGTTCCGATAATTTCAAACTTGAAAAGGCTAACAAACAGAGATTGCTGGAATTATACATAGAGAAGATAGATACTGTGGGTGCAAAACGCAAAGCACGTGTCCTGTCATTGGTAACTGAGATCTCTTCCCAACGGCCACACCTACGCAGCAACGTGTCCTGTCATTGGTTTGGTAAATAAATGGCCATAACTTGGAACCACTTGGCCGATTAATAACAAACTTGAAAAGGCACATCCTCAGTCCCCAGCAATATACCTGGAAAGTTTCAATTAGATCTGACCAGTGGTTGTCGAGAAACAGCGGTCACAGACAGACAGACACACAGAGATTGCTGGAATTATAGATTTATTATATATGTAAATATGTATATATGTATGTATTCATATATGTATGTATGTATATATTATGTATATATCTATATTACATGTATATGTATATGTATGTTTTCTATGTTATGTATGTTGTATGTATGTATTAATATAATATGTATCGTATATGATGTATATGGAGGTGGTGAAGTCGAGTCGGAGTGGCGACCCATCCAGGATTGTTTTCCTTCGCCAAATGAAACTTCTTCAGCATTCCTGTGTGCCTTACAGTGTGAAAGGAATGTTATTTATTTGTAATATTTGAGGCACAACAGACAAACGCCTTCGTGGAGGATCGAACAGGATGCAGATGTTTGAATGAAATCTATGAATGAAAGCACGTAAATGTGTTGGTATTATTTTATGTATATGTAACGCAATTACACTGTAAATACCAAACATATAATCCAAATGCAGAATAACTTTTCGACCCCTTTGTAAGCCCCACTCATCATATGGCAATCATAAATCCTTATATAAGAAATAATAATTCACACTAAATACACACATGATGTTGTGGAATTTATGATGAAGATAACAATTTTTATTTGCTTTGATTAAAGTCTTTGAAGTTTATGTCATTCATGGATTTTAGAATCAATGCATGTGTAAGAAACTTCTTTTTTGGTTTTGGTTTATAAACGGTAGAATCTGGGACTATTATACTTGCCTGCTGAACATTTTTGGAAGAAGTGCCTTGCAAATCCTTCATATAGGACCATCTCATGTTATGAACGTGTACATACATATATATTCTACGCCCTTGCATCAATGAAACATTAGAACACGACATAATTTTAAACACCTTTGAGTAAATGCAGAAGAAGGTGGTGAGGTCAACATTATCCACTCTGTTATTTTTACCAGACAAATATACAACGACAAAAATATGGATGACTGATATTATGATACGCTTGTGCAAGGCATGGAATGTTAACAACAATAAATTCGAGTGTGTTTTGCAAAGAAACGTTATTCGTGACGCCACACACATCCCAGCTGAAGAGTGTGCATGGCCGAGCAGTCTTTTCGATTTCCGTCAAAAGGATATAAAAGTTGCTGATCCACTGAGACGACTTCTTTCTTACACCCAATGACACTTTCATTACCACTGAGCGAGAGAATAGCTAATACGTGTTAAGATATTGTGGGAGGGAAACTGTCGTTGTCCATACATTTTTGTTGTATTTAATGTGTCGAAAAACACGGAGGACATTAATCAAAACATGTTATCAGGTGCACAGGTCTCCTGATCTGGAACAACACATCGGGTTTCGAGAGCGAATATTGAGAGACGGCACAAAAAGGTTGTCACTCCAGTCGGTTGTAAATTTTCTGTCACTTTCCGCCCAACTTTTGATCTGCCCTACTATGTGTTTGAAATATTTCAGGCAATCTCTTCAGCAGTTCAAACTGATCAACGGAAACTTTGATGTTGTATTTGTATGACATGCTGTGATATTGTCCGTTTATATTGTACGTTCACGCAGTCTATGTGGATGTAGTATTTTCGTCTTGAGCGATATGGCTTTCGTCTCTACAGGATAAAGTTGACTTTCCATGAGCGGTTCTCACCCTCCAAGTTGGAGTTGGCTGCTACGTTGGGTCCTACAGGTTACTCTAGTGTAAGACCAAGAGTTCTGTCGCAGCACACCTTGCTATCGAAGTGGCTGCGGTGCATTCAAGCATTGGCCTGGCAAAGTTTCTTTTCTTTCATAATCTTCAAAATATAAAGTTTATCAACTCAAGAAGAGCATATCGCTGCCCAAGTATTTATATATATATATATATATATATATATATTATATATATATATATATATATATATATATATTAGCAATGCTTCATTTTGAAAGGATTAACTAAATAATTCAAACTTTTAAAACATCTAATCTTTCCTTGCTAGTTTAATCAATTTTTTATGCCTTGGCTGTCATGGTTTTAAAGTAACGAACTTTAGCTCAGATTGTATTTCACGCTCTGAGTTCGGTATCTATATAAATACTTTGAAGACAGCCACAGAATGTGCAAAGGGGCAATTGAAGTGACTACAAGACAGGTCGAACTACTTCGGAGATAGTTCTCCGATGACAAAAATTACGCTAATAATAATTTCGAAATTGCTGGAATATCGTATTATGTGTACGTGCCCTGTGCGACGCTTAATTGTTATTTTGTGTAAAGCATCCTTTTGAATGTGTATATTTAATGCTTACTATAACCAATGTTAACAAATCAAGATGACCAATATTGGATTGTTCGAAAGATGGAGATGCCTTTTCAAAAGCATGATATGATTTGTTTTTAATGTGTAAAAGCTCGTCTGCGTTGGTTATATATATATGTATGTATATATATATATGTATATATATATATTTATATATACAGGGTAGCCCGAAAGTTATTTTACCCCTGATAAATTTCTCGCACTTCCCTCCGTCCCTTCCCCTCTGCCCTCGCCCCTCGCCCGCTATGGTATGTGGAAACACTGATCAGAAGAATGATGTAGCACATACAGATACAATGACAAATTAATTATTGTAAGTACTGTACAATAAACCTGTATATTAAAAGAGTTCAAGAACAATGCTTTCAGCTCCGGGTGTCAAGGGTAAAATTCCATAAGGGTAAAGTGACTTTCAGGCCACCCTATATATATGTATACTGTATTGTATACGTCTAATGCATTTAATTAGTTGAACAAATGATTTGTAATAATAAATGTTTGTGTTTAAGGTGGAAATTATTACAAATTGCATAATATTCATTGGATGTTCAACAAGTTCTAAGTATATACAAGGTGAATCTATGAATAAATCTATTTTTTAATATCTCTTACTAATCATTACAAAAGTACGTATTTAAAAATACTTGCAGAAAAAAAATATATAACTTGGCATTTCTTGGACTTGTGCGAGCATAATGTCCTTCCTAGAAATTCATGAACACCTCTCAAAAAGCATGACAACCTTCGTTGGGCATTGTTGCGATGAATGGAATTTGGTCATTCATAACCATACGATCGAAACTGCCGATGCGATCTATCTTCCCGACATCTCCGAGTGAATCGTATCTCAATATGTCGATATGTGTTTTATTCTGTTCAAACAATCCCACTGTATCGAACTTACGTGAAATGACATAAATGTCCATAGAGCAGATATTCTATACTGTATTATATTTAATCTTTGTCAAGATATATATTGCGAACGTATGCATTATTGGTGCTCCCCTTTGGCAAATGTGTTTAAGAAAAAATACAAATATAAAGTGACGTGTATTTAAAATGAATTATTTTTAAAATCCAATAAGCATTGCATTATATCAGATAATGGTGATGTATGATTCGGTTGTTTTCGTTTTTATTTTGAAACAATTTCCATTGTAGAAATGTCATCAAACTGCATGGTGTGCAGGTATTCTGTATTTATTACAATTTTCTCCATTTGCCGTATAAACTTACAGGACACCTGGACATAGTGACTTGACATTCTTATTGGTGAATTTTTGAATTAACAAGGAAATGGCTAAAAGTCTCATGAGAGACGACATGGACACTGATCTCGTCATATCTGCAAATAAATAAAAACGATCAATGGAGGGAAAATGTGCCCCACCGTCAGTGTACACATTGCCTTTTTTACTCTGTCATGGCACGTGCTCTTCCATGAGCTTAGATCTTGTATACAAAACAAACAAACAGGCGAACTGATTGTGACTCACAAGAGTTACGTGCACATACCTCTCATCAAAGCAAAGTCATCGGTCGACAGAAAGAGCTGAGTATAAGGCGATAGTGTCATGGTATTAGACCACCTATAAAAAGTCGATTTTCGCTGCTTGCATTGGATTTACGAAGAGAGGAGGAGAGGGACAAGGAGGGAGAGGAATGGTCCCACTCCACCGCATGTGCTGTGCGTCCCTCGCCCCAGGGCTCACTCGTGTCGGCGCCGGTCTCGCAGGCGCCAGGCTGCTCCATGCAGCCCTTTTTGGTGAGCTTGCCGTGCAACTCCCCTTGCAATTTACATACCATGCCTCAGGCGCTTCGCCTCGCTGTGCGATCGAACCAAACCAAACCAGAAAAATAGAATATATAAAAAAAATGGATCCCATTGTGCGACCCGTGTCGGACATGCTCAACAAGAATCAGCTGCTATGGAACACCCTTGACACCCCGGAGCTGAAATGTTGTTTTCAAACTTGCGTGAAGTTTTGTAGTTCATTCGGAGGTTTCAAGTCAAACTCGAGCAAATGCTCCAGGGCACTGTATAACATGTCAAAATGATACATAAATGATAAAAAATCATCGATAGACATTGAAAAAGCACTTGTGTCACAGTACCTCATAACTCCATAACACCTGTATTTTGAAGAATGGGATTAAACACAATGACATACAAATGTAGCAAACTTTCTTCACCAGAGAAAGTTGCATCACTGGTTACAAAGAGTGATCTGTAAATCATGGTCTTTACCTGAGCTATCAAAGGTCTGCCATTACTCCAACAATATAATTAATCAACCAGAATAAAATCCTGCATGGGACTAGTGTGAAAAATCCTGATTTAACCCAGGACTCAAACCCAAGGATCTGATCACTAACTTGGCAACAGCGCACTAAGCTATTGAGTCTTTGGGATAATCTTAGGAGTTTCTCACACTAACACTGCAAATTTTATAAATGGCCGCTGTATTACGTGCCTGCTAGACAGACACTGTGCGTGACTGTGTATGTGTGTGTTGGAGATGAATCTCGTATTTGTTATAATACATATTATTATATACATATATAATATATATATATATATATATACATACACGTACACATATACATCGATATATATTGTGAATATATATATATATTATATATATACATTCATACATACACACGTACACATATACATCGATATATATATGTATATTATATATATATATATATATATCACACACCCACACCCACACACACACACACCTATTTACAAATTTCAACAGATTTCCCATTTCCAATTGTAATCTGAACAATCGCTCTTGAATTGCTTTTGTACATCTCATGCTATTGGCCATGGACTTGGTCATCAATCCTCAGATGAACCACCTGTATGTGTTTAACATAATAGCATGGCAGTTAATTGTCTTTTCTTGTGCATTCTTTTGAAAAATGTAGTTGACATATTGACCATCATCAGTATAATATTTATGTTTAATGGCACCTTTACATAATCCAATGAAGAATATTCGGATACAAGCTACGATGAAGCATTATTTCAGGAGCTATGTACATTAAATAATTTCTAGAATATAATTGGTTTAATATATAGACTACAAAATATATACAGATGCATTCTTGCAATTCATCATTGAAGTTACATTTGCACCGACTCGTCCACCACATATGTTTTCTCTGTGCTTTGCAAAAGGGTATGTAATGCAAACTTGTCTACATGGAGATATCTCACGGTGACACTCATTGGAGGTCCGTTACACGTTAGTCAAGTCTCTTAGAAAGATGTTAATTGAGGTTGAGACCGAGAGGATGAAGATGAAGAGCATGACCGTGAAAACGATTTTCTTCTTTCTCAAAGGTGCTTGTTCCGATGTGACCGTCACGCTGGACTGAATGTTCAGGGGAACAAGCTCACGTCCCAGGTTGTGAACCGGTAACGCAATGCATACCAGCCATGATACGCGCATCAATACAAAGCCCTGCATTCAGAGCAGGCATTCTGTGTAAGGATGATGGGAGACGTGTTGATGGGTAGAGTACGCTTCAGGTTGGGCTGAGAACCAGGGTGCATAAGAGGCCTGCGAAGTGGAGAAAGCTGGAGAGGGTATGCATGGTTGTGTGTGGCGAGGATGCTGGTGGACGCGACTGTATTGGGCTGCCTGTCACCTCCCATGGTGCAGGCGAACCTGGCGAATTGCACGCCATGGGGTCACTGGTGCTCGGACTGTGCTCCTGGCCTCTCTCACCACTTTTCATCAATCTTTTAAACTTGGAACGCCGATTTTGGAACCAGATTTTACCTGGAAGAATACAAGAGGGATGCATGATTTCCATGAACATAAGTTAGGATTTCAAATATATGTTATCTATTCCAAAGCAGCTAGAATCGAAATGGAAAATTGCAAATGTTCTTTCAAGGTTCCAGTGCATCAAGGATTAAATAATATGCAAACATGTCCACATCGATGGTCTTGGACGATACTGGTGCCAGTAATGACTAAATTTGGCACGGTGATATCTATTGATGTCTGAGGCTCTGCACTGCGTTGGGTTGAGACCCAGTGATGTGGCAAGTTTCTGCGCGTTCAGGCAGTGCCAGGTACTGAAGTCTTTTGAAGCGTCGAAGTAGGGCGAGCCAGTTGGAAGCTCGAGTAAATAGTACGCGGTTTGCGAACTTTCTTGGGTTTTCCATTGACGAGGCGCACCTCAGTTGGGTGTGTTCCTTGGCTGCAGGATACAAGTAAACATCGTAACAAGTTAGCTCATACAACTTCGTGGCTTGCAAGCCATTACACCTCACAAACCCACCCACGGACCCACACGACGTAATGACTCCTTGCAGTATAAGAAGAGTGTTTCATAAGTTTGTCCACAAAACTTGGCCACATATATTCTCTGATAAATAATCTTGAGACACATCAGTTGAGCGAGTATAAGAAGTCAACATCTGGTATAATAAGTTACTATCTGACTTTCAGCTCGTCTAAAGAAATTAGAAATTCCAAAATGAGTTATAAAACAGAGGAATTTATTTTATTGTATATAATGGCAATGTTACAACACACCACATATCCGATTTTCAAATGAAGAACACTTAAATAAGCAGCTGATAATGTGGTGAAAGCCATTGAAGTCCGTACTGGTTCTAAACCTTTTGGAAGATTTGCTTCACGTGGGTTTTCAAAGTTGTGGCAGGGAGTCATCGGGTAACCGCATCCAAAGTTGGACCTTTGGGTGGGTACGTCAATCCTGAGGGTTGCTTCCCCTGCCAGGTGTGGGATACGCGTACGACGGGTAGGAGCCGTAACCCTGGCCATAGGGTGCAGGGGGTCCGCAGTACGCCGGAGTTGGTGGGTACGAGGCATATGAATGGGGATAGTATCCACTGCCAGTAGCTGTGGGCTCTGGAAGCGTGGGCGAACGCTGTGCAGGGCACGGTTGGGATGCACGGAGTGCTGCGTGCACGTCGGACAGGCGGGGCTCGTACACGAACCGCCATCGTCCAACAGGCAAAGCCGACAATCCGCACGGAACCTGCAAATAAAAAATGTCCCCCTCAAATTTCGAAAAACAGGAGGCAAGTTCAAGCAAGGGACCCCCGTAGGGTTTTATGGAGGGGGTTCTATGCCATGCCTCTTTGCCTTAATCCGATTGGCTGTTGGGAAAGGGGGTGGGATTGTTTACTGTCGCTCTTTTGTGGACAAGGCGTACGTCTACCTGCGATGATATAAATGGTTTCAGGCTGAGGATCGTTCTAAAAGACGTACTTGAGGCCTCATTTAGTGACACCATCTGAATTAAAACCTCCACAGAGGCATTTCAAATTGAAATGAAGAGCGATTGAAATATTAAACAAAAACAGCCATCATGACCAGTACTTGAAATTCAGGAAAAGTTGATAGCTTGAAACTTTGTGACGTCATTAGTCTGATAGTGCAGTTTAACAACCCCGGAAGGTGTATTGTAAACTTGTACGTTGGGAACTAATATGTTGTTACTTGGCAAGCATCGACTGTATGTAAGGCAATGTTAACAAAGCTGTTCATAAGGAATCAATTTTCATTGTTTGCCTTTCATTGCTTGTTTACTTGTCACAGAGTATACTCCATGCAGCTTCTGCTTATTCACTACAGCCCGATGAAGGTGCATGTTTATTCGTTAATCGTGCAATGACCATAAAGTATAGATCTGGGCTTATGTAATGACATGGCATTGTATTGTCACAAAAAGGAAATGTCATATTACTGGCTGAGTCACTTACATGGGGTTGGAAAGGGGAATTGCGCGTGGACTATTGGGATGTCTGATCTTTTTGTGATCCCGATGAAGACGCATGGTGGACACCGACTTTGGAGGCATCTTTGAGTGAATGTGGAAACTTGAGGGACTAATAGGCTGGCGGTTTAGGTCTAGGGCTTTATAATGCGACCGGATGTCGGTAGCCAGTGATGTATGCGGCCAGGACCAGGTAAGAGCCCTCCCTTGCGAGCCCTCAAGAGCTAATAGTGAAAGCCTGGAGGGGACTGTCTGGAGGTTGTTTATGCAAGTCAAAGGTGCAATAAATTTTAATGGCCCTCACGAGAACGCCTTTTATCATTCAAATGCCGTAGCTAGCGATCATTCTCCTTTTCTTTGCACGGAAAGTAGGCTGCCTTCAAACAGTGGAATCTGACCATTGCATGGTTTGAATGTTTACAATACTAGATTCTTCGAAGTCGGCTCACACACGTGTGTAGAGGGTCTTCACGAATAGCAAACTTTGACATCATTTTGAACTGATATGTTTGTCATTATAAGAATCATCATCATCATCATCATCATCATCATCATCATCAGCTTGTTCCCAGTGCACTGCAGAACGAAGACCTCACTCGCCTCACCTTGTGGGTTGGTATTGGCATGCTCGCCACGCTTGCCAGGTAGGTTGTTGAGACGAATTTTGGCAGGAATTTGTGATTTGTTCAGGGTGGAGCGATAAGTCGCCGACACTTCGAGAAAGACCTCGTGAGATCTTTAACGCCATCGACGACGAGTGCTGGTAGACGGGTCTACGGCTTGACGTCCATCCGATGAACCACATTGATGCATCGCCATGCCCGCGAAACACCACGATGACAGCTGATGGCTTGGGTCGAGATTAAAAACCCAGGCAAGACAGATTAGAAGGTGATTGTGTTTCGTGTTAGACGATCCTGCGGCCCAACTTTCAGGCTACAATGAGCGCAAAGAACAACCAGAGAGTTGTGTCAAGCCACCCAATGCTCGCCTGTTTATACATTATCGTTTTTAAAAGACTCGTCTAATAATTTTTTTATAAAGCATTGCAGTGAAGTCTGATCCAAATAATTTTAAGGCAATATATGTATTGTATATTGTATCATAGTAACAGAGCGCAAGTGAGCACAATATACGCACAAACAAGAAGGTATATACAGAATTGTGCTACTACATGGAAAACAGCATCCTGGTTGCCTGGCAACCACTTTAGATGACGAACGTATGTCCGTCTCCACAGTCTGTACCTATGTACCAAATATGAAACGTGAAAGTTGAAAATTTGGGAGTTCGAGTGCGGACAGGAACGGACAGACAGACAGACAGACAGACGGACGGACGGACGACCGGTATCACATAATACGCCCCGTATATATATATATATATATATATATATATATAATATATATATATATATATATATTATATATATTATATCGGGCGTATAAAAATAGTGTGTTTAGATAAATATTAGAAAGGAAAAAATAACTTGCACCAAAAACTTTAACATTTTCACGCTCACGCTCACGCTCACGCCGGGGTATCGCTATAGCTCTCTGTTCTTCGAACAGGCGAGCTAAAAACGAGTATGAAAAGGTGAAAAGGTGAGCATAAAGTGACTTCAAGCAATGACCTTGAAAAACAAAAAAAGCTGAGATCAAATTTACTTACGTGTGTTACAGGTACACACATGACACCTGTGGTGGACAATGCAACATAACCGATTTATGAAGCTAATAACAACTAGAGGGCACTCGGTAGAGCGCAAAACCTTGCTATGCAATGCCTGATCCACAAGAACATATCGGGCCAATACATTTTGAAATATCATGCTATATATCATTTTTGGCCCGATCTCTCAATGGTGAAGAATCACTTATCACTTTCGAATTTTCGGATCCGGATCCACCAAAATTGAATCAATTCTTCCTTGTCACACACTCAACATGTCCACAACTTTCGTGCGAATCCGTCCACAACTTTTTGAGATGTCATGCCATGTATCATTTTGGCCCGATCTCTCAATGGTGAAGAATCACTTAAAATATTCTCGTGGTCGAATCCGGATCCGGATCTTCACCAAAATTGAAGTAATTCGTCCTTGTCACACACCCAACTTGCCCACAAAATTTCATCCGATCCGTCCACCACTTTTTGAGATTTCCTGTACACAGACAAATGAATGAAAAATCACCCATAGAGTGACAACTTGGCAAAACGAAACGGCACTCCATAGAGAACATACCTTCGCCAGGCTGATTAGTTCAAATTTGTATCCCACTGATAGGTCAGATCTGAATCTGCACCTGAACCAAAATCAATTCGGCTTGTTCTTGTCACCTAACCAACTCTACCACCTCGTTTTGTCACAAGTCTCCACAACTTTAAGAGATAACATACTATACAAAGTTTTGGCCCCATCTCTCAATGGTGAAGAATCAGTTTAAAATTAAATAATTATCGTATCCAGATGTGGATTCGGATCTCCACCAAAATGAATCAATTCTTCCTAGTGGCACTCCCAACCTGTCCACCTAGTTTTGTGTGAATCCATGCAGAACCTTTTAAGATATTGTGCTATATATCATTTTGTAGCCCGATCTCTAAATGGTGAATAATCACCTGAAAAATTCTCGAATCTGGATCCAGATTCAGATCTTCACCGAAATTGAACAATTAGTCCTTGTCAACACACCCAAACTGTCCACAAGTTTCATCTGAATCCGTCCTCAACTCTTTGAGATATCATGCAATATCGTTTTAGCCCCCATCTATCAATGGTGAAGAATCAGTTAAAAAAATTAAATAATATTGTATCCAGATCTGGAATCGGATCTTCACCAAAATTGAATCAGTTCTTCCTCGTGGCACCCCAACCCGTCCACCCAATTTCATGTGGATCCATCCATAACCTTCACCCTCTGCTTCTTATTCAAAACATCTCACTGCACTGGAAACATGGGGAGAGGAATACTGTACTGGGGGAGACTTGTAATATCCTCACCCACTGCCATATACAAAGAGAGTCTGGCCATAATTGGCTTTCTCGTACAGAGAGATCCGGCTGCTTGATGGGCAATCTGCATCACGTGGTCTCCATGGAGCCATTTTGCCTCCCAAACAAGTTACTTCCAGGCTTGCGTTCGTAACAGAAGTGGCGTTTAAACAAGATTTCGCTCCATTTTTATGGAAATATAATATGCTGTGCAGCATGGGGCTGCTCTGTTTGACCAGAGCAAGGCTGAATAATGCACAAGTTCCCTCGTGACAAAGAGAAAATGTGTTGATTTGGACAGCTAAACTGCACAGACTTGGATGGATGCCAACTGCTTATTCTGCAGTAAGTCTGGATCGATGTATTCAGCCCAGAACTGTCAGAGGAGTAGCGCGACAACACAAACAAACACCAGCCCGTGAACTATAGTAAGGATGTATATATATCAAGAAATTGGATGAAAATTGACGAATTCGTGTGACCTTGACCTTTGACCTATTGACTTCCAAAACAATAGGTTTCCAGCTTTTGATTAACTCTATCAGTTGATTAATTTTCATGAAGATCAGTTTAGAATATTGCGACCTGTAGGCAACAGACAAACGGACAAACATACTTGAAAACGAATACACTTGTAAATCTTCAGTTTCGCAGTGCAGACCCTTGCCAGGACTTGTTTGTGCGGCAAATAAACGGAAGGATGTACGAAATGAAAGGTCTACATGGTCTAGTTGTAAATGTGCAATGGTCTAAAGGTCTGAAAAGCTTTAAAGTGTCGAAGTGGTCCAAGTGTCTCAAGGCCTTAAAAGGTCGAAGTGGTCTGAAGGGTGTCATTTAAGGTCTGGAGAGGTCAGAATATCTGAAGGTGACTAAGGGTCTTAAAACATCTAAAAATGGTCTCAAGGTCAAAGAGGTCGACAGGGCATTAAAAGGTGTGAAGGTCTAAAGGGTAGAAAGGAGTCCAAGGGTCTTTGGGGTTCTAAGGTGTATTTGGGTCTTGAGGGTCTTAAATGGCCTTAAGGGTCGAAGGGTGCTCAGGTTCTAAGGGTCTTCAATTGTCTTCGGTTATAAAGGGTCTTAGGGGTCTCAAAGGGTCATATGTTGCTAAAAGGCTCGAAAGAGTTTTAATTCGGGTCTTAAGAGTTTTAAGGTCTTCGGTGTTAGTGGTTCTTCATGGTCCTTCAAGTCTTTTATGTCTTAATCAGGTCTCAGGTTGGAAAGGTTCTAAATGGTGTTTAGGGTCAACTTGTCTAATGTAATTAATACACATACTCACGTTCTGAACAAACAAACTAACAGGCCCAGATGCAATACCTCTCCTTCAGCTGTTAGGTGGGTATTAATTCGTTGACTTTCACACCAAGGTTACGGCGTTCCTTGTCGGCCTATCGACACCAACATGCAAGGAATCCACAGCTTTCAGGAATGGCTAAAATGCAGTGTAATTATTACTGAATACGTGTGTTTCCGTTTCTCACTAACCAACCTCCTTCGTCTCTCTGTTGTCTGTCTGTCTGTCTGTCTGTCTGTCTCTTTCCTCTTCTCTTTCCCTTCCTTCTTTCCCTCCTCTCTTTCCTCTCTCTTTCCTCTCTTTCCCTCTCTCTTTCCCTCTCTCCTTTCCCTCTCTCTTTCCCTCCTCTTTCCCTCTCTCTTTCCCTCTCTCTTTCCCTCTCTCTGCTCCTCTCTTGTGAGATGGTTGCGTTTGAAGTGTGAAGTCTTTATAAATCTCCCACCCTTATAATCGACGTCCCATTGTCACGAGTTATTTGCACAATTGGTCGAGTACACCACCACCCCCCCAACCAAACACCATCTTCCCACAAAATGAATCAACTCGTGCCCATGAAACGCGCTTGTGTGACGTCACACGCTGCACAAACCTGCTATTTTAATCATGTTTTCTATTATCTCTAAAGGTTTCCATGCTGCGCTACAGGCAAACGGGGCGAATGTGACCGCACGCCGTTGTGAGATGTGCGATCACGTGACGTTGATGAGAAACAGGCGCACAAAATGGTTTTGTTACAGTCACCGGGCCCGCTTGGAAGCTCTGGCCTGCAGGCAGAGCTGGCAACGCCGGGCAGCCTTCGGCTCTGTTCTCTTCACTCTGACAAAAAAGTGTTGAATGGCGCAGTCGATGCACCTGGTTCGGTTGGGAGACCGCGTGGCTCAGAGAGCCCGTGCTTGCGACCTCTGCGGCGCACAAAGAATGCCGGGAATCGTGCACGGTGCACGATGTAGGGGTCTCAAGCGAGTGCAAGCTCCCCCCGGGCGCGGAAGGCCCTGTAATGACTGCTTCCTGCGCTTGATCTGCAGGCCGGAGGAGCACGGTGGCTCGTGTCTGCCCGTCATGGATAGGGCCGGAGTGTCGTGCAGCTCAGCTGTGCGTGCTTTAAACATTTCATAGGTTCGCGGATTATATCTGTGAAACGTCGAAGAGAGTGCGTCGGGTTGAGTTAATAATTCCAATTGTTTTCAAAAGGGAGATGCATAACAGTCGTCATGACATCTGTGGTGGAACAACGCGCTCAAACCTGGATGAGAGAGAGAGGGCTTTCAAGCACGTTATTTCAAATGTGGAACAATATGCCTCAAACTTGGATAAGGGTATTTAACCACATTATTTTAAGAGGTGAGAACACAACTAAACCTGTATGAAGGGTATTGACCACACTATTTAGAGGAGAAAGAACACACTCAAACCTGTTAAGGGTATTGAACCACAATTTTAAAAGGCGAAGAAACACACTCAAACTAGATAAAGGGTTATTGAACCACACTATTTATGAGGAGAAAGAGCACACAAACTTGGATAAAGAATATTTTAACCACATATTTAGAGGTGGAGACACGTCAAACCTGTATAAAGGGTATTCAACCACACTATTTTAGAGGTGAGAGAACACACTCAAACCTGTATAAAGCGTATTGAACCACACTATTTTAAATGCGAAAGAACACAACTCAAACCTAGATAAAGGGTATTGAACCACACTATTTAAGAGGAGAAAGGCACACTGAACTTGGATAAAGAGATATTTTACCACCATTATTTTAGAGGAGAAAGAAACACACTGAAACTTTGATAAGAGTATTTAACCACAGTTATTTTAGAGGATAAGAACACACCTCAACCTTTGGATAAAGAGTATTTACCACTTATATTTAGAAGGATAAAAGAACACACTCAAAACTTGGATAAAGAGTATTTACCACATTATTTTTAGAGGTGAGAGAAACAGTAAAACCGTTACCACATTATTATTATCCTGGTTTGGGTTGGAGCATTGGCAGGTCTCCTTGGGGCTCCCACCGCGTGTCAGAAACAACAACCACACAGGCCGTTCCTTCGCTCTCGCGTTCCCGTACGTGTGTGGCCGTACGTGCGTGGCCGTACGTGGAAAAAAAAACTTTCAAACAACCACACAGGCCTTTCCTTTGCTCTCGTAAATGACGACTGGATTGGGGCATTGTGTTTATCTAAAAATGCACATAAGAAATCGAGAAATTATTGGAATACAGTAAGTCATCACTATCCAGAAGTCCGTACGTTGTAACCCGTAATGAGGAACGCGCTCTAAC
>CM068956.1:36963241-36982199 GCA_035128595.1 Eptatretus atami | reverse complement strand
AGAACACGACATAATTTTAAACACCTTTGAGTAAATGCAGAAGAAGGTGGTGAGGTCAACATTATCCACTCTGTTATTTTTACCAGACAAATATACAACGACAAAAATATGGATGACTGATATTATGATACGCTTGTGCAAGACACATGGAATGTTAACAACAATAAAATTCGAGTGTGTTTTGCAAAGAAACGTTATCGTGACGCACACACATCCCAGCTGAAGAGTGTGCATGGCCGAGCAGTCTTTTCGATTTTCCGTCAAAAGGATATAAAAGTTGCTGATCCACTGAGACGACTTCTTTCTTACACCCAATGACACTTTCATTACCACTGAGCGAGAGAATAGCTAATACGTGTTAAGATATTGTGGGAGGGAAACTGCCTGCACACTGTCGTTGTCCATACATTTTTGTTGTATTTTAATGTTGTCGAAAAACATGGAGGACATTAATCAAAACATGTTATCAGGTGCACAGGTCTCCTGATCTGGAACAACACATCGGGTTTCGAGAGCGAATATTGAGAGACGGACAAAAAGGTTGTCACTCCAGTCGGTTGTAAATTTTCTGTCACTTTCCGCCCAACTTTTGATCTGCCCTACTTATGTGTTGAAATATTTCAGGCAATCTCTTCAGCAGTTCAAACTGATCAACGGAAACTTTGATGTTGTATTTTGTATGACATGCTGTGATATTGTCCGTTTATATTGTACGTTCACGCAGTCTATGTGGATGTAGTATTTTCGTCTTGAGCGATATGGCTTCGGTCTCTACAGGATAAAGTTGACTTTCCATGAGCGGTTCTCACCCTCCAAGTTGGATTGGCTGCTACGTTGGGTCCTACAGGTTACTCTAGTGTAAGACCAAGAGTTCTGTCGCAGCACACCTTGCTATCCGAAGTGGCTGCGGTGCATCTCAAGCATTGGCCTGGCAAAGTTTTCTTTTCTTTCATAATCTTCAAAATATAAAGTTTATCAACTCAAGAAGAGCATATCGCTGCCCAAGTATTTATATATATATTATATATATATATATATATAATATATATATATTATATATATATATATATATTAGCAATGCTTCATTTTGAAAGGATTAACTAAATAATTCAAACTTTTAAAACATCTAATCTTTCCTTGCTAGTTTAATCAATTTTTTATGCCTTGGCTGTCATGGTTATTAAAGTAACGAACTTTAGCTCAGATTGTATTTCACGCTCTGAGTTCGGTATCTATATAAATACTTTGAAGACAGCCACAGAATGTGCAAAGAGGGCAATTGAAGTGACTACAAGACAGGTCGAACTACTTCGGAGATAGTTCTCCGATGACAAAAATTACGCTAATAATAATTTCGAAATTGCTGGAATATCGTATTATGTGTACGTGCCCCTGTGCGACGCTTAATGTTATTTTGTGTAAAGCATCCTTTTGAATGTGTATATTTAATGCTTACTATAACCACAATGTTAACAAATCAAGATGACCAATATTGGATTGTTCGAAAGATGGAGATGCCTTTTCAAAAGCATGATATGATTTGTTTTTAATGTTGTAAAAGCTCGTCTGCGTTGGTTATATATATATGTATGTATAATATATATATGTATATATATATATTTTATATATACAGGGTAGCCCGAAAGTTATTTTACCCCTGATAAATTTCTCGCACTTCCCTCCGTCCCTTCCCCTCTGCCCTCGCCCCTCGCCCGCTATGGTATGTGGAAACACTGACTCAGAAGAATGATGTAGCACATACAGATACAATGACAATTTAATTATTGTAAGTACTGTACAATAAAACCTGTATATTAAAAGAGTTCAAGAACAATGCTTTCAGCTCCGGGGTGTCAAGGGTAAAATTCCATAAGGGTAAAGTGACTTTCAGGCCACCCTATATATATGTATACTGTATTGTATACGTCTAATGCATTTAATTAGTTGAACAAATGATTTGTAATAATAAATGTTTTGTGTTTAAGGTGGAAATTATTACAAATTGCATAATATTCATTGGATGTTCAACAAGTTCTAAGTATATACAAGGTGAATCTATGAATAAATCATATTTTTTAATATCTCTTACTAATCATTACAAAAGTACGTATTTAAAAATACTTGCAGAAAAAAAATATATAACCTTGGCATTTCTTGGACTTGTGCGAGCATAATGTCCTTCCTAGAAATTCATGAACACCTCTCAAAAAAGCATGACAACCTTCGTTGGGCATTGTTGCGATGAATGGAATTTGGTCATTCATAACCATACGATCGTAAACTGCCGATGCGATCATCTTCCCGACATCTCCGAGTGAATCGTATCTCAATATGTCGATATGTGTTTTATTCTGTTCAAACAATCCCCACTGTATCGAACTTACGTGAAATGACATAAATGTCCATAGAGCAGATTATTCTATACTGTATTATATTTAATCTTTGTCAAGATATATATTGCGACGTATGCATTATTGGTGCTCCCCTTTGGCAAATGTGTTTAAGAAACAAAATACAAATATATAAAGTGACGTGTATTTTAAAATGAATTATTTTTAAAATCCAATAAGCATTGCATTATATCAGATAATGGTGATGTATGATTCGGTTGTTTTCGTTTTTATTTTGAAACATTTCCATTGTAGAAATGTCATCAAACTGCATGGTGTGCAGGTATTCTGTATTTATTACAATTTTCTCCATTTGCCGTATAAACTTACAGGACACCTGGACATAGTGACTTGACATTCTTATTGGTGAATTTTTGAATTACAAGGAAATGGCTAAAAGTCTCATGAGAGACGACATGGACACTGATCTCGTCATATCTGCAAATAAATAAAAACGATCAATGGAGGGGAAAATGTGCCCCACCGTCAGTGTACACATTGCCTTTTTTACTCTGTCATGGCACGTAGCTCTTCCATGAGCTTAGATCTTGTATACAAAACAAACAAACAGGCGAACTGATTGTGACGTCACAAGAGTTACGCTGCACATACCTCTCATCAAAGCAAAGTCATCGGTCGACAGAAAGAGCTGAGTATAAGGCGATAGTGTCATGGTATTAGACCACCTATAAAAAGTCGATTTTTCGCTGCTTGCATTTGGATTTACGAAGAGAGGAGGAGAGGGACAAGGAGGGAGAGGGAATGGTCCCACTCCACCGCATGTGCTGTGCGTCCCTCGCCCCAGGGCTCACTCGTGTCGGCGCCGGGTCTCGCAGGCGCCAGGCTGCTCCATGCAGCCCTTTGTTGGTGAGCTTGCCGTGCAGACTCCCCTTGCAATTTACATACCATGCCTCAGGCGCTTCGCCTCGCTGTGCGATCGAACCAAACCAAACCAGAAAAAATAGAATATATAAAAAAAATGGGATCCCATTGTGCGACCCGTGTCGGACATGCTCAACAAGAATCAGCTGCTATGGAACACCCTTGACACCCCGGAGCTGAAATGTTTGTTTCAAACTTGGCGTGAAGTTTTGTAGTTCATTCGGAGGTTTCAAGTCAAACTCGAGCAAATGCTCAGGGCACTGTATAACATGTCAAAATGATACATAAATGATAAAAATCATCGATAGACATTGAAAAAGCACTTGTGTCACAGTACCTCATAACTCCATAACACCTGTATTTTGAAAGAATTGGGATTAAACACAATGACATACAAATGTAGCAAACGTTTCTTCACCAGAGAAAGTTGCATCACTGGTTACAAAGAGTGATCTGTAAATCAGTGGTCTTTACCTGAGCTATCAAAGGTCTGCCATTACTCCAACAATATAATTTAATCAACCAGAATAAATTCCTGCATGGGACTAGTGTGAAAAATCCTGATTTAACCCAGGACTCAAACCCAAGGATCTGATCACTAACTTGGCAACAGCGCACTAAGCTATTGAGTCTTTGGGATAATCTTAGGAGTTTCTCACACTAACACTGCAAATTTTATAATGGCCGCTGTATTACGTGCCTGCTAGACAGACACTGTGCGTGACTGTGTATATGTGTGTGTTGGAGATGAATCTCGTATTTGTTATACATACATATATATATATATATATAAATATATATATATAACATACACAGTACACATATACATCGATATATATTTGTGAGATATATATATATATATATATATATACATTCATACATACACACGTACACATATACATCGATATATATATGTATATATATATATATATATATATATCACACACACACACACACACACACACACCTATTTACAAATACTTCAACAGAATTTCCCATTTCCAATTGTAATCTGAACAATCGCTCTTGAATTGCCTTTTGTACATCTCATGCTATTGGCCATGGACTTGGTCATCAATCCTCAGATGAACCACCTGTATGTGTTTAACATAATAGCATGGCAGTTAATTGTCTTTTTCTTGTGCATTTCTTTTGAAAAATGTAGTTGACATATTGACCATCATCAGTATAATATTTATGTTTAATGGCACCTTTACATAATCCAATGAAGATATTCGGATACAAGCTACGATGAAGCATTATTTCAGGAGCTATGTACATTAAATAATTTCTAGAATATAATTGGTTTAATATATAGACTACAAAATATATACAGATGCATTCTTGCAATTCATCATTGAAGTTACATTTGCACCGACTCGTCCACCACATATGTTTCTCTGTGCTTTGCAAAAGGGTATGTAATGCAAACTTGTCTACATGGAGATATCTCACGGGTGACAACTCATTGGAGGTCCGTTTACACGTTAGTCAAGTCTCTTAGAAAGACTGTTAATTGAGGTTGAGACCGAGAGGATGAAGATGAAGAGCATGACCGTGAAAACGATTTTCTTCTTTCTCAAAGGTGCTTGTTCCGATGTGACCGTCACGCTGGACTGAATGTTCAGGGGAACAAGCTCACGTCCCAGGTTGTGAACCGGTAACGCAATGCATACCAGCCATGATACGCGCATCAATACAAAGCCCCTGCATTCAGAGCAGGCATTCTGTGTAAGGATGATGGGGAGACGTGTTGATGGGTAGAGTACGCTTCAGGTTGGGCTGAGAACCAGGGTGCATAAGAGGCCTGCGAAGTGGAGAAAGCTGGAGAGGGTATGCATGGTTGTGGTGGCGAGGATGCTGGTGGACGCGACTGTATTGGGCTGCCTGTCACCTCCCATGGTGCAGGCGAACCTGGCGAATTGCACGCCATGGGGTCACTGGTGCTCGGACTGTGCTCCTGGCCTCTCTCACCACTTTTCATCAATCTTTTAAACTTGGAACGCCGATTTTGGAACCAGATTTTTACCTGGAAGAATACAAGAGGATGCATGATTTCCATGAACATAAGTTAGGATTTCAAAATATGTTATCTATTCCAAAGCAGCTAGAATCGAAATGGAAAATTGCAAATGTTCTTTCAAGGTTCCAGTGCCATCAAGGGATTAAATAATATGCAAACATGTCCACATCGATGGTCTTTGGACGATACTGGTGCCAGTAATGACTAAATTTGGCACGGTGATATCTATTGATGTCTGAGGCTTCTGCACCTGCGTTTGGGTGAGACCCAGTGATGTGGCAAGTTCTGCGCGTTCAGGCAGTGCCAGGTACTGAGTCTTTTGGAAGCGTCGAAGTAGGGCAGCCAGTTGGAAGCTCGAGTAAATAGTACGCGGTTTGCGAACTTTCTTGGGTTTTCCATTGACGAGGCGCACCTCAGGTTGGGTGTGTTCCTTGGCTGCAGGATACAAGTAAACATCGTACAAGTTAGCTCATACAACTTCGTGGCTTGCAAGCCATTACACCTCACAAACCCACCCACTGGACCCACACGACGTAATGACATCCTTGCAGTTATAAGAAGAGTGTTTCATAAGTTTTGTCCACAAAACTTGGCCACATATATTCTCTGATAAATAATCTTGAGACACATCATGTTGAGCGAGTATAAGAAGTCACCATCTGGTATAATAAGTTACTATCTGACTTTCAGCTCGTCTAAAGAAATTAGAAATTCCAAAATGAGTTATAAAACAGAGGAATTTATTTTATTGGTATATAATGGCAATGTTACAACACACCAAATATCCGATTTTTCAAAATGAAGAACACTTAAATAAGCAGCTGATAATGTGGTGAAAGCCATTGAAGTCCGTACCTGGTTCTAAACCTTTTGGAAGATTTGCTTCACGTGGGTTTTCAAAGTTGTGGCAGGGAGTCATCGGGTAACCGCATCCAAAGGTTGGACCTTTGGGTGGGTACGTCAATCCATGAGGGTTGCTTCCCCTGCCAGGTGTGGGATACGCGTACGACGGGTAGGAGCCGTAACCCTGGCCATAGGGTGCAGGGGGTCCGCAGTACGCCGGAGTTGGTGGGTACGAGGCATATGAATGGGGATAGTATCCACTGCCAGTAGCTGTGGGCTCTGGAAGCGTGGGCGAACGCTGTGCAGGGCACGGTTGGGATGCACGGAGTGCTGCGTGCACGTCGGACAGGCGGGGCTCGTACACGACCGCCATCGTCCAACCAGGCAAAGCCGACAATCCGCACGGAACCTGCAAATAAAAAATGTCCCCCTCAAATTTCGAAAAACAGGAGGCAAGTTCAAGCAAGGGACCCCGTAGGGTTTTATGGGAGGGGGTTCTATTGCCATGCCTCTTTGCCTTAATCCGATTGGCTGTTGGGAAAGGGGGTGGGATTGTTTACTGTCGCTCTTTTGTGGACAAGGCGTACGTCTACCTGCGATGATATAACATGGTTTCAGGCCGAGGGATCGTTCTAAAAGACGTACTTGAGGCCTCATTTAGTGACACCCATCTGAATTAAAACCTTCCACAGAGGCATTTCAAATTGAAATGAAGAGCGATTGAAATATTAAACAAAAACAGCCATCATGACCAGTACTTGAAATTCAGGAAAACTTGATAGCTTGAAACTTTGTGACGTCATTAGTCTGATAGTGCAGTTTAACAACCCCGGGAAGGTGTATTGTAAACTTGTATGTTGGGGAACTAATATGTTGTTACTTGGCAAGCATCGACTGTATGTAAGGCAATGTTAACAAAGCTGTTCATAAGGAATCAATTTTAATTGTTTGCCTTTCATTGCTTGTTTACTTGTCACAGAGTATACTCCATGCAGCTTCTGCTTATTCACTACAGCCCGATGAAGGTGCATGTTTATTCGTTAATCGTGCAATGACCATAAAGTATAGATCTGGGCTTATGTAATGACATGGCATTGTATTGTCACAAAAAGGAAATGTCATATTACTGGCTGAGTCACTTACATGGGGTTTGGAAAGGGGAGTTGCGCGTGGACTATTGGGATGTCTGATCCTTTTTGTGATCCCGATGAAGACGCATGGTGGACACCGGACTTTGGAGGCATCTTTGAGTGAATGTGGAAACTTGAGGGACAATAAAGGCTGGCGGTCTAGGTCTAGGGCTTTATAATGCGACCGGATGTCGGTAGCCAGTGATGTATGCGGCCAGGACCAGGTAAGAGCCCTCCCTTGCGAGCCCTCAGTAGAAGCTTAGTGAAAGCCTGGAGGGGACTGTCTGGAGGTTTGTTATGCAAAGTCAAAGGTGCAATAAATTTTAATGGCCCTCACGAGAACGCCTTTTATCATTCAAATGCCGTAGCTAGCGATCATTCTCCTTTTCTTTGCACGGAAAGTAGGCTGCCTTCAAACAGTGGAATCTGACCATTGCATGGTTTGAATTGTTTACAATACTAGATTCTTCGAAGTCGGCTCACACACGTGTGTAGAGGGTCTTCACGAATAGCAGAACTTTGACATCATTTTGAACTGATATGTTTGTCATTATAAGAATCATCATCATCATCATCATCAGCTTGTTCCCAGTGCACTGCAGAACGAAGACCTCACTCGCCTCACCTTGTGGGTTGGTATTGGCATGCTCGCCACGCTTGCCAGGTAGGTTGTTGAGACAGAATTTTGGCAGGAATTTGTGATTTGTTCAGGGTGGAGCGATAAGTCGCCGACACTTCGAGAAAGACCTCGTGAGATCTTTAACGCCCATCGACGACGAGTGCTGGTAGACGGGTCTACGGCTTGACGTCCATCCGATGAACCCACATTGATGCGTCGCCATGCCCGCGAAACACCACGATGACAGCTGATGGCTTGGTCGAGATTAAAACCCAGGCAAGACAGATTAGAAGGTGATTGTGTTTCGTGTTAGACGATCCTGCGGCCCAACTTTCAGGCTACAATGAGCGCAAAGAACAACCAGAGAGTTGGTGTCAAAGCCACCCAATGCTCGCCTGTTTATACATTTATCGTTTTTAAAAGACTCGTCTAATAATATTTTTTATAAAGCATTGCAGTGAAGTCTGATCCAAATAATTTTAAGGCAATATATGTATTTGTATATTGTAATCAGTAACAAGAGCGCAAGTGAGCACAATATACGCACAAACAAGAAGGTATATACAGAATTGTGCTACTACATGGAAAACAGCATCCTGGTTGCCATGGCAACCATTTTAGATGACGAACGTATGTCCGTCTCCACAGTCTGTACCTATGTACAAATATGAAACGTGAAAGTTGAAAACTTTGGGAGTTCGAGTGCGGACAGGAACGGACAGACAGACAGACAGACAGACGGACGGACGGACGACCGGTATCACATAATACGCCGATATATATATATATATATATATATATATATATATATATATATATATATATATATATATATATATATCGGGCGTATAAAAAATAGTGTGTTAGATAAAAATATTAGAAAGGAAAAAATAACTTGCACCAAAAACTTTAACATTTTCACGCTCACGCTCACGCTCACGCCGGGGGTATCGCTATAGCTCTCTGTTCTTCGAACAGGCGAGCTAAAAACGAGTATGAAAAGGTGAAAAGGTGAGCATAATAGTGACTTCAAGCAAATGACCTTGAAAAACAAAAAAAGCTGAGATCAAATTTACTTACGTGTGTTACAGGTACACACATGACACCTGTGGTGGACAATGCAACATAACCGATTTATGAAGCTAATAGAGAGAGATGAATTATAGATTTATGTATATGTACATATGTATATATGTATGTATTCATATATGTATGTATGTATATATATGTATATATCTATATTACATGTATATGTATATGTATGTATTTCTATGTATATGTATGTATGTATGATGTATATATATAAATATATGTATCGGTATATGTATGTATATGGAGGTGGTGAAGTCGATGTCGGAGTGGCGACCCATCCAGGATTGTTTTCCTTCGCCAAATGAAACTTCTTCAGCATTCCTGTGTGCCTTACAGTGTGAAAGGAATGGTTATTTATTTGTAATATTTGAGGCACAACAGACAAACGCCTTCGTGGAGGATCGAACAGGATGCAGATGTTTGAATGAAATCTATGAATGAAAGCACGTAAATGTGTTGGTATTATTTTATGTATATGTAACGCAATTACACTGTAAATACCAAACATATAATCCAAATGCAGAATAACTTTTCGACCCCTTTGTAAGCCCCACTCATCATATGGCAATCATAAATCCTTATATAAGAAATAATAATTCACACAAATACACACAATGATGTTGTGGAATTTATGATGAAGATAACAATTTTTATTTGCTTGATTAAAGTCTTTGAAGTTTATGTCATTCATGGATTTGTAGATCAATGCATGTGTAAGAAACTTCTTTTTGGTTTTGGGTTTATAAACGGTAGAATCTGGACTATTATACTTGCCTGCTGAACATTTTTGTGAAGAGTAGTGCCTTGCAAATCCTTCATATAGGACCATCTCATGTATGAACGTGTACATACATATATATTCTACGCCCTTGCATCAATGAAACATTAGAACACGACATAATTTTAAACACCTTTGAGTAAATGCAGAAGAAGGTGGTGAGGTCAACATTATCCACTCTGTTATTTTTACCAGACAAATATACAACGACAAAAATATGGATGACTGATATTATGATACGCTTGTGCAAGGCACATGGAATGTTAACAACAATAAAATTCGAGTGTGTTTTGCAAAGAAACGTTATCGTGACGCACACACATCCCAGCTGAAGAGTGTGCATGGCCGAGCAGTCTTTTCGATTTTCCGTCAAAAGGATATAAAAGTTGCTGATCCACTGAGACGACTTCTTTCTTACACCCAATGACACTTTCATTACCACTGAGCGAGAGAATAGCTAATACGTGTTAAGATATTGTGGGAGGGAAACTGTCGTGTGCCATACATTTTTGTTGTATTTTAATGTTTCGAAAAACACGGAGGACATTAATCAAAACATGTTATCAGGTGCACAGGTCTCCTGATCTGGAACAACACATCGGTTTCGAGAGCGAATATTGAGAGACGGACAAAAAGGTTGTCACTCCAGTCGGTTGTAAATTTTCTGTCACTTTCCGCCCAACTTTTGATCTGCCCTACTTATGTGTTGAAATATTTCAGGCAATCTCTTCAGCAGTTCAAACTGATCAACGGAAACTTTGATGTTGTATTTGTATGACATGCTGTGATATGTCCGTTTATATTGTACGTTCACGCAGTCTATGTGAATGTAGTATTTTCGTCTTGAGCGATATGGCTTCGGTCTCTACAGGATAAAGTTGACTTTCCATGAGCGGTTCTCACCCTCCAAGTTGGATTGGCTGCTACGTTGGGTCCTACAGGTTACTCTAGTGTAAGACCAAGAGTTCTGTCGCAGCACACCTTGCTATCCGAAGTGGCTGCGGTGCATCTCAAGCATTGGCCTGGCAAAGTTTTTCTTTCTTTCATAATCTTCAAAATATAAAGTTTATCAACTCAAGAAGAGCATATCGCTGCCCAAGTATTTATATATATAATAATATATATTATATATATATATATATATATATATATATATATATAATATAGCAATGCTTCATTTTGAAAGGATTAACTAAATAATTCAAACTTTTAAAACATCTAATCTTTCCTTGCTAGTTTAATCAATTTTTTATGCCTTGGCTGTCATGGTTATTAAAGTAACGAACTTTAGCTCAGATTGTATTTCACGCTCTGAGTTCGGTATCTATATAAATACTTTGAAGACAGCCACAGAATGTGCAAAGAGGGCAATTGAAGTGACTACAAGACAGGTCGAACTACTTCGGAGATAGTTCTCCGATGACAAAAATTACGCTAATAATAATTTCGAAATTGCTGGAATATCGTATTATGTGTACGTGCCCCTGTGCGACGCTTAATGTTATTTTGTGTAAAGCATCCTTTTGAATGTGTATATTTATAATGCTTACTATAACCACAATGTTAACAAATCAAGATGACCAATATTGGATTGTTCGAAAGATGGAGATGCCTTTTCAAAAGCATGATATGATTTTTTTAATGTTGTAAAAGCTCGTCTGCGTTGGTTATATATAATATGTATGTATATATATATATGTATATATATATATTTATATATACAGGGTAGCCCGAAAGTTATTTTACCTGATAAATTTCTCGCACTTCCCTCCGTCCCTTCCCCTCTGCCCTCGCCCCCTCGCCCGCTATGGTATGTGGAAACACTGACTCAGAAGAATGATGTAGCACATACAGATACAATGACAAATTAATTATTGTAAGTACTGTACAATAAACCTGTATATTAAAAGAGTTCAAGAACAATGCTTTCAGCTCCGGGTGTTCAAGGGTAAAATTCCATAAGGGTAAAGTGACTTTCAGGCCACCCTATATATATGTATACTGTATTGTATACGTCTAATGCATTTAATTAGTTGAACAAATGATTTGTAATAATAAATGTTTTTGTGTTTAAGGTGGAAATTATTACAAATTGCATAATATTCATTGGATGTTCAACAAGTTCTAAGTATATACAGGGGAATCTATGAATAAATCATATTTTTAAATATCTCTTACTAATCATTACAAAAGTACGTATTTAAAAATACTTGCAGAAAAAAAATATTAACCTTGGCATTTCTTGGACTTGTGCGAGCATAATGTCCTCCTAAGAAATTCATGAACACCTCTCAAAAAGCATGACAACCTTCGTTGGGCATTGTTGCGATGAATGGAATTTGGTCATTCATAACCATACGATCGTAAACTGCCGATGCGATCATCTTCCCGACATCTCCGAGTGAATCGTATCTCAATATGTCGATAGTGTTTTATTCTGTTCAAACAATCCCCACTGTATCGAACTTACGTGAAATGACATAAATGTCCATAGAGCAGATTATTCTATACTGTATTATATTTAATCTTTGTCAAGATATATATTGCGACGTATGCATTATTGGTGCTCCCCTTTGGCAAATGTGTTTAAGAAACAAAATACAAATATATAAAGTGACGTGTATTTTAAAATGAATTATTTTTAAAATCCAATAAGCATTGCATTATATCAGATAATGGTGATGTATGATTCGGTTGTTTTCGTTTTATTTTGAAACATTTCCATTGTAGAAATGTCATCAAACTGCATGGTGTGCAGGTATTCTGTATTTATTACAATTTTCTCCATTTGCCGTATAAACTTACAGGACACCTGGACATAGTGACTTGACATTCTTATGGTGAATTTTGAATTACAAGGAAATGGCTAAAAGTCTCATGAGAGACGACATGGACACTGATCTCGTCATATCTGCAAATAAATAAAAACGATCAATGGAGGGAAAATGTGCCCCACCGTCAGTGTACACATTGCCTTTTTTACTCTGTCATGGCACGTAGCTCTTCCATGAGCTTTAGATCTTGTATACAAAACAAACAAACAGGCGAACTGATTGTGACGTCACAAGAGTTACGCTGCACATACCTCTCATCAAAAGCAAAGTCATCGGTCGACAGAAAGAGCTGAGTATAAGGCGATAGTGTCATGGTATTAGACCACCTATAAAAAGTCGATTTTCGCTGCTTGCATTTGGATTTACGAAGAGAGGAGGAGAGGGACAAGGAGGGAGAGGGAATGGTCCCACTCCACCGCATGTGCTGTGCGTCCCTCGCCCCAGGGCTCACTCGTGTCGGCCCGGTCTCGCAGGGCAGGCTGCTCCATGCAGCCCTTTGTTGGTGAGCTTGCCGTGCAGACTCCCCTTGCAATTTACATACCATGCCTCAGGCGCTTCGCCTCGCTGTGCGATCGAACCAAACCAAACCAGAAAAAATAGAATATATAAAAAAAATGGGATCCCATTGTGCGACCGTGTCGGACATGCTCAACAAGAATCAGCTGCTATGGAACACCCTTGACACCCCGGAGCTGAAATGTTTGTTTCAAACTTGGCGTGAAGTTTTGTAGTTCATTCGGAGGTTTCAAGTCAAACTCGAGCAAATGCTCAGGGCACTGTATAACATGTCAAAATGATACATAAATGATAAAAAATCATCGATAGACATTGAAAAAGCACTTGTGTCACAGTACCTCATAACTCCATAACACTGTATTTTGAAAGAATTGGGATTAAACACAATGACATACAAATGTAGCAAACGTTTCTTCACCAGAGAAAGTTGCATCACTGGTTACAAAGAGTGATCTGTAAATCATGGTCTTTACCTGAGATATCAAAGGTCTGCCATTACTCCAACAATATAATTAATCAACCAGAATAAATTCCTGCATGGGACTAGTGTGAAAAATCCTGATTTAACCCAGGACTCAAACCCAAGGATCTGATCACTAACTTGGCAACAGCGCACTAAGCTATTGAGTCTTTGGGATAATCTTAGGAGTTTCTCACACTAACACTGCAAATTTATAATGGCGCTGTATTACGTGCCTGCTAGACAGACACTGTGCGTGACTGTGTATATGTGTGTGTTGGAGATGAATCTCGTATTTGTTATACATACATATATATATATATACATATATATATATATATATATATAATATAACATACACAGTACACATATACATCGATATATATTTGTGAGATATATATATATATATATATTTACATTCATACATACACAGTACACAATACATCGATATATATATGTAATATATATATATATATAATATCACACACACACACCACACACACACACACACTATTTACAAATACTCAACAGAATTCCCATTTCCAATTGTAATCTGAACAATCGCTCTTGAATTGCTTTTGTACATCTCATGCTATTGGCCATGGACTTGGTCATCAATCCTCAGATGAACCACCTGTATGTGTTTAACATAATAGCATGGCAGTTAATTGTCTTTTTCTTGTGCATTTCTTTTGAAAAATGTAGTTGACATATTGACCATCATCAGTATAATATTATGTTTAATGGCACCTTTACATAATCCAATGAAGATATTCGGATACAAGCTACGATGAAGCATTTTTCAGGAGCTATGTACATTAAATAATTTCTAGAATATAATTGGTTTAATATATAGACTACAAAATATATACAGATGCATTCTTGCAATTCATCATTGAAGTTACATTTGCACCGACTCGTCCACCACATATGTTTCTCTGTGCTTTGCAAAAGGGTATGTAATGCAAACTTGTCTACATGGAGATATCTCACGGGTGACAACTCATTGGAGGTCCGTTTACACGTTAGTCAAGTCTCTTAGAAAGACTGTTAATTGAGGTTGAGACCGAGAGGATGAAGATGAAGAGCATGACCGTGAAAACGATTTTCTTCTTTCTCAAAGGTGCTTGTTCCGATGTGACCGTCACGCTGGACTGAATGTTCAGGGGAACAAGCTCAGTCCCAGGTTGTGAACCGGTAACGCAATGCATACCAGCCATGATACGCGCATCAATACAAAGCCCCTGCATTCAGAGCAGGCATTCTGTGTAAGGATGATGGGAGACTGTTGATGGGTAGAGTACGCTTCAGGTTGGGCTGAGAACCAGGGTGCATAAGAGGCCTGCGAAGTGGAGAAAGCTGGAGAGGGTATGCATGGTTGTGGTGGCGAGGAGCTGGTGGACGCGACTGTATTGGGTGCCTGTCACCTCCCATGGTGCAGGCGAACCTGGCGAATTGCACGCCATGGGGTCACTGGTGCTCGGACTGTGCTCCTGGCCTCTCTCACCACTTTTCATCAATCTTTTAAACTTGGAACGCCGATTTTGGAACCAGATTTTTACCTGGAAGAATACAAGAGGATGCATGATTTCCATGAACATAAGTTAGGATTTCAAAATATGTTATCTATTCCAAAGCAGCTAGAATCGAAATGGAAATTGCAAATGTTCTTTCAAGGTTCCAGTGCCATCAGGGATTAAATAATATGCAAACATGTCCACATCGATGGTCTTTGGAATACTGGTGCCAGTAATGACTAAATTTGGCACGGTGATATCTATTGATGTCTGAGGCTCTGCACCTGCGTTTGGGTGAGACCCAGTGATGTGGCAAGTTCTGCGCGTTCAGGCAGTGCCAGGTACTGAGTCTTTTGGAAGCGTCGAAGTAGGGCAGCCAGTTGGAAGCTCGAGTAAATAGTACGCGGTTTGCGAACTTTCTTGGGTTTTCCATTGACGAGGCGCACCTCAGGTTGGTGTGTTCCTTGGCTGCAGGATACAAGTAAACATCGTACAAGTTAGCTCATACAACTTCGTGGCTTGCAAGCCATTACACCTCACAAACCCACCCACTGGACACACGACGTAAGACATCCTTGCAGTTATAAGAAGAGTGTTTCATAAGTTTTGTCACAAAAACTTGGCCACATATATTCTCTGATAAATAATCTTGAGACACATCATGTTGAGCGAGTATAAGAAGTCACAATCTGGTATAATAAGTTACTATCTGACTTTCAGCTCGTCTAAAGAAATTAGAAATTCCAAAATGAGTTATAAACAGAGGAATTATTTTATTGGTATATAAATGGAATGTTACAACACACCACATATCCGATTTTTCAAAATGAAGAACACTTAAATAAGCAGCTGATAATGTGGTGAAAGCCATTGAAGTCCGTACCTGGTTCTAAACCTTTTGGAAGATTTGCTTCACGTGGGTTTTCAAAGTTGTGGCAGGGAGTCATCGGGTAACCGCATCCAAAGGTTGGACCTTTGGGTGGTACGTCAATCCATGAGGGTTCTTCCCCTGCCAGGTGTGGGATACGCGTACGACGGGTAGGAGCCGTAACCCTGGCCATAGGGTGCAGGGGGTCCGCAGTACGCCGGAGTTGTGGGTACGAGGCATATGAATGGGGATAGTATCCACTGCCAGTAGCTGTGGGCTCTGGAAGCGTGGGCGAACGCTGTGCAGGGCACGGTTGGGATGCACGGAGTGCTGCGTGCACGTCGGACAGCGGGGCTCGTACACGACCGCCATCGTCCAACCAGGCAAAGCCGACAATCCGCACGGAACCTGCAAATAAAAAATGTCCCCCTCAAATTTCGAAAAACAGGAGGCAAGTTCAAGCAAGGGACCCCGTAGGGTTTTATGGGAGGGGTTCTATTGCCATGCCTCTTTGCCTTAATCCGATTGGCTGTTGGGAAGGGGTGGGATTGTTTACTGTCGCTCTTTTGTGGACAAGGCGTACGTCTACCTGCGATGATATAAGCGTTTCAGGCTGAGGGATCGTTCTAAAAGACGTACTTGAGCCTCATTTAGTGACACCCATCTGAATTAAAACCTTCCACAGAGGCATTTCAAATTGAAATGAAGAGCGATTGAAATATTAAACAAAAACAGCCATCATGACCAGTACTTGAAATTCAGGAAAAGTTGATAGCTTGAAACTTTGTGACGTCATTAGTCTGATAGTGCAGTTTAACAACCCGGGAAGGTGTATTGTAAACTTGTACGTTGGGGAACTAATATGTTGTTACTTGGCAAGCATCGACTGTATGTAAGGCAATGTTAACAAAGCTGTTCATAAGGAATAATTTTCATTGTTTGCCTTTCATTGCTTGTTTACTTGTCACAGAGTATACTCCATGCAGCTTCTGCTTATTCACTACAGCCCGATGAAGGTGCATGTTTATTGTTAATCGTGCAATGACCATAAAGTATAGATCTGGGCTTATGTAATGACATGGCATTGTATTGTCACAAAAAGGAAATGTCATATTACTGGCTGAGTCACTTACATGGGGTTTGGAAAGGGGAATTGCGCGTGGACTATTGGGATGTCTGATCTTTTTGTGATCCGATGAAGACGCATGGTGGACACCGGACTTTGGAGGCATCTTTGAGTGAATGTGGAAACTTGAGGACAATAAAGGCTGGCGGTTTAGGTCTAGGGCTTTATAATGCGACCGGATGTCGGTAGCCAGTGATGTATGCGGCCAGGACCAGGTAAGAGCCCTCCCTTGCGAGCCCTCAGTAGAAGCTTAGTGAAAGCCTGGAGGGGACTGTCTGGAGTTTGTTATGCAAAGTCAAAGGTGCAATAAATTTTAATGGCCCTCACGAGAACGCCTTTTATCATTCAAATGCCGTAGCTAGCGATCATTCTCCTTTTCTTTGCACGGAAAGTAGGCTGCCTTCAAACAGTGGAATCTGACCATTGCATGGTTTGAATTGTTTACAATACTAGATTCTTCGAAGTCGGCTCACACACTGTGTGTAGAGGGTCTTCACGAATAGCAGAACTTTGACATCATTTTGAACTGATATGTTTGCATTATAAGAATCATCATCATCATCATCATCATCATCATCATATCAGCTTGTTCCCAGTGCACTGCAGAACGAAGACCTCACTCGCCTCACCTTGTGGGTTGGTATTGGCATGCTCGCCACGCTTGCCAGGTAGGTTGTTGAGACGAATTTTGGCAGGAATTTGTGATTTGTTCAGGGTGGAGCGATAAGTCGACACTTCGAGAAAGACCTCGTGAGATCTTTAACGCCATCGACGACGAGTGCTGGTAGACGGGTCTACGGCTTGACGTCCATCCGATGAACCCACATTGATGCATCGCCATGCCCGCGAAACACCACGATGACAGCTGATGGCTTGGTCGAGATTAAAACCCAGGCAAGACAGATTAGAAGGTGATTGTGTTTCGTGTTAGACGATCCTGCGGCCCAACTTCAGGCTACAATGAGCGCAAAGAACAACCAGAGAGTTGGTGTCAAAGCACCCAATGCTCGCCTGTTTATACATTATGTTTTTAAAGGACTCGTCTAATAATATTTTTATAAAGCATTGCAGTGAAGTCTGATCCAAATAATTTTAAGGCAATATATGTATTTGTATATTGTAATCAGTAACAAGAGCGCAAGTGAGCACAAATACGCACAAACAAGAAGGTATATACAGAATTGTGCTACTACATGGAAAACAGCATCCTGGTTGCCATGGCAACCACTTAGATGACGAACGTATGTCCGTCTCCACAGTCTGTACCTATGTACCAAATATGAAACGTGAAAGTTGAAAACTTTGGGAGTTCGAGTGCGGACAGGAACGGACAGACAGACAGACAGACAGACGGACGGACGGACGACCGGTATCACATAATACGCCCCAATATAATATAATAATATATATATATATATATATATATATATATATATATATATATATATATATATCGGCGTATAAAAAATAGTGTGTTAGATAAAAATTTAGAAAGGAAAAAATAACTTGCACCAAAAACTTTAACATTTTCACGCTCACGCTCACGCTCACGCCGGGGTATCGCTATAGCTCTCTGTTCTTCGAACAGGCGAGCTAAAAACGAGTATGAAAAGGTGAAAAGGTGAGCATAATAGTGACTTCAAGCAAATGACCTGAAAAACAAAAAAAGCTGAGATCAAATTTACTTACGTGTGTTACAGGTACACACATGACACCTGTGGTGGACAATGCAACATAACCGATTTATGAAGCTAATAACAACTAGAAGGGCACTCGGTAGAGCGCAAACCTCTGCTATGCAATGCCTGATCCACAAGAACATATCGGGCCCAATACATTTTTGAAATATCATGCTATATATCATTTTTGGCCGCGATCTC
>CM068956.1:36911269-36925744 GCA_035128595.1 Eptatretus atami | reverse complement strand
CGAGGTCGGCAAAATGAGGTCCAGCATGCTGGTATACTGTGTCGAAGTGGCGACGCGTCCAGGATTGTGACCAATAGCCAAGGAGACTGCTTAAGCAGCACCACCGCTCTGCACAGAGTATGGTTCCCAATCTCCTCCTCCTCCTAAGTTGTTGACCTTTTGGGATATGTTGACTGCAAAAATAATTGGCTGGTTCAATTCATTGACCTGAAGTATAAATCCTCTTCAAATTTCAAGTCAAATTGATGAAAATTGAGGATTTTAGAAATACCACCGTAGTTGTTTACCTTGGGCTTATGTTGACCTTGAGACCTCAACAACAAAAGGCTTCTTGCTTATGACAAACTATACAAGGTGGTGAAGTTTCGTGAAGATCTGTTTAGAATTGTGACCTGTCGGCGATAAACAGACAGACAAACAGACAGATAGACAGTCAGAACAAGCAAAAGGCGTCATGGAGAGCACGGTACTTGCAAAATCCATGACACTAATTGGACCTCACAAATAATTGGTGGTTGAAGTCTCTGACCTGATATGCAAATCCTCTTCAACTTTCAAGTAAATGGGATGAAAATTGAGGATTTTAGAAATACCACTGTAGTTGTTGACCTTGGAATAATGTTGACATTTTGGTCAATGTTGACCTCAAAAATAATTCACTGGATGAATTTTTTGAGGTGAAATTTAAATCCTCTTCAAATTTCAAGTCAATCAAAAACAACGAAAAGATGAAAATTGACAATTTTAGAAATTCGGTCTATGTTGAACTTTTGGCCAATGTTAACCTCAAAAAGTAATTGGAGGTTGACTTCAGTGACCTGATTTGCAAATCCTCTTCAGATTTCAAGACGATGGAATGAAAATTTAGTATTTTAGAAATCTCAACAAAGTTGTTGACCTGAGTTTGACTTCAAAAATAATTGGTGGTTGAACTCATGAATCTGATATGAAAATAATTTTCAAATTTCTAGTGAATCGGATGGAAATTGAGGATTTTAGAACTTTGAAGAGTTTGTTGACCGTTGTCCTATGTTGACCTTTTGACCTTTTGACTTCAAAAAGAATAGGCTTCTTGCTTATGACAAACTCTTACCACGTGGTGAAGTTTCATGAAGATTCGTTTGGAATTATGACCTGTAGGTGATTAGCAAACAGACAGACAAATTATCAAAATAAAATGACCAATATCCTTGAAAAATCTTCGATTTTGCAAGTAACAAACAGACAGAGACGGGTGAAAACATCACCTCCTTCACCTTCGGTGGCGGAGGTAATGAAACTTACTGTTTTTAAGACGTTATAAAGGACACAAATAACAGGCACGAAAAACTAATGTAATGTTTTAGATGTGGTGGTTTAATAGACACCGCATCAACGGCGGTAAACTTCCGAAATTATTTTATACAACCTTTAAAAACCAAATTTTATTTCAATGGAATTATATACTTGAACACTGCATAAACACAAATCACCTTTCTGGCTCTTTCGAAGACCCTCCGTTTATTAGTAGTTAGACAAAATATTACAGCATTTTACATCATCTCGACCAATTAAATTTTCTGCGAGCAGACCCCGCTCATATCCTTTTTTTCACAAGACTGTGTGGGGTAAGGTCTATGAACTCTAGTTTGTCTTAAAGTTGAGACCAAGCACATTTCATCAACATTCAGGTTTTCCTCATGGGGATACTGATCGAGGACTGTGCAACATGTACCAGGACATTTTTCCTATTTCAATGTAAAATCGAGGCTGATAGAGAAAGGATGAGGCAGTGGGCTGAAAGGCAATGCACTTACAGTGGGGTATACAGGTGAATACAACAAGCAAGGGAATGAGGAGAGAGGAGCAGAGGAGAATCACTTGGGTTCAGGGCCACAGCACACTATAGCTCATGCAATACAAGAAGATTGGTGGCGACAGTTTGTGGTAATCGTGTGATGTGCGGTGGTTGACGACCATCGTCATTCAGTTTTTCAGGTGCGTGCGTGACAATCATAAAAGTGGAAAATGTTCAACTTTCCCGAGAAGTTCTCCACTATCGTGCATCATGGTGTACGTAGTGTGTGGCAGCCTCCGACAATCACCGATGCGGCGAAATGTATTGATCAATTAAAGTTCAGCTTTCAGTAGCTTCCAGCCATAGCGTCATATCATCAAAAGCGTGTTTTTAGCTGACCTGGAAATTAGCTCATTCGCTCACCTGGAACATAGTTCAGGTAAGGTATTAGCATCGCGTAGTGTCAGTCAGTGAGTCAATGAGTTTGTAAACACTTGGATCTTCTTCTCCGAAACTACACACACACAATTTCGATGAAACTTCACCACAACCTTCAGCACCCGTGATGTAGCAAAGTTTGTTCATGACATTTGAAAAATAGGGGTCTAAACTGGAAGGGGGTTGCCCCCCAAAATATGCATTTGCTTTCTTCTCCGAAGCTACAAACAAAACTTTGATGAAACTTGACCATACCTTCACCACCCATGATGTACCAAATTTTGTTCACGACATTAAAAAATTGCGTCAAAGGGATTTAAGGTGGGGTGGGGGAGGGGGGGTTGCCCCCCAAATATGTATTTGCTTTCTCTTCTGAAACCACACACACAATTTCGATGAAACTTAACGATAACCTTTATCACCCGGTATGTACCAAAATTTGTTCACGGCTTTAAAAAAAATACATAGGTATTTACTTTCTTCTCCGTTACATATTATGTGGGTCATGCACGCCCACTGGTGGTTCTCTGGTTGCCTTATCCGGCCACTACCAGGTGAGCGCCCAGGGGTATTGCCCCTATTTTTTTTTTGTTCTGTTTTGGTGATGGGGAAATCCATTGTTTGGATTCCACCAATTTGTGCAGTATCGTTCCTTCACTTTCTTCCAAGCAAAATGTGGCAGCATCCCTCTCTGCTGATAAATCTAACAATCAGACAAACCCGAAATTTGTCTTTTAATGCATAAAATATTCACACCGTCATGTTTTCCTTTTGTTCCGACTGGTTATAAAATTCCCATATTTACTCCAAGATGGACGGAAGTTATGTTTTCACCCGTGTTGTCTATTTGTCTGTCTGTGATCACAATATCTCAAAAAGTTGTGGACGAGTTATGACAAAACCTGGTGGATGAGTTGCGTAGGTGACAAGAACAAACCGATTCGAGTTTGATGAAAGTACAGATTCAGATCCGACATATCAGTGGGATACAAAACGTAAACTATTTAGCCTGGCGGAGGTATGCACCCTACCGAGGACGCATACCTCGTTATGTCTGTGGTCAGTCTCTGGAGCTCCCGGGTATCACCACCAGCTATAATCCTTGTTGGACAAATCATGTCTCCAAGGCTGGCAGCGTTGGATGGGGAGGGATTAATGTGTGTGCCATCCATCGGATCGAGGTTAAACTTGGCGTCACATCTGCATTAGTTGGTGGATGTTGAAGAACCCACGGTGTCTTTTGCAAAGTGATATTTTTTGCAAAAAGTTTTCAACTTAAAACAATGGATAAATCAAGACGATCAATGGAATTTGAACCTGGGATCCCAACAACCATGAGTGAGGTAAGTGTTCAGATGGGGACACCAAGAAGGCCAATTTTTTTTATCCTCATTATTTATTCGACTCTTACATGCAAATATAATTATAAGCTGCTGCCACAATGACAAAATGCTGTTAAAGATGCACCAGACATTGAGTTTTGATGCAATTATAATGATTTCAAATGAAGATTTCATGTTTTTGAATTGATCTTCGCAAAGCATTGTGAAACGGATCGCAGCAATAGTTCCATCTCTTGGTCACATCGTGTTAGTACATGCGCAATAATCCCATTATACCGGCAGAGAGCAGCCCAATAACATTTCATCTTGCCTGGTCTTTCCTGTATATACAAAATTTCTAGGTCGTTACTTTTGGCAACATTTGAATTGTTGTTACTACCTAGCAGCGTCTATCAACCTACCCCTGATGTAGATGGGGCAGAAACGTGAAATGTAGTCAAGATGCCAACACTCATTGGCCTTCTTATTACCAAAGGTCGTTCAGAAAATCGAGTTGTTGACTTCTACTCACCGCTAAAGGTTGATGATTTCATACAGTCTGAGTGGTGTCACATAAGCTGTTAAGTTTGAGTGCAAGTGAATACAGTCACCAGTTCAATAAGAAGCAAGAAGAATGACGAGTGTGTAAAATGGCAAGCTGTCAGACAAGAAGAACGACAAGGGTGTAAATTGGTGAGCTGCCGGGCAAGAATAATGATGTTACAACCTAGCCCTTGGGTCGAGGGCTCGGGGTACTGCCTATTGCTCCTGAGGTCCTGATTGATGTTCTTGGGAGACCACTACATACCCGTGTGCGGTCACGCTGTATCAGCAGTCAGATGTGACCGAGCGACGTTAACATCCTAATGCTGATGCCAATTCACACACCCCACTCTTCAACACACAGTATCAAATGCAAATCCAATAATGCAATACAAAATTCTAAACAAGACGAACAAATACAAACGTTTTACTCAGGATAAAGAAACACGGTTTACCACGAAGCAGATGAATTAAACCATGTTACAAAAAGACTGTATACAATATATGCAGTGGTATAATTATGAAATTAAAGGACAGACAGACGCCAGACAAAATAGACAAGACATTCCACGGCCACCAGGTATCCCGAGCTAATCCAATGGGGGGGGGGGGGGGAGAGAAGGATTCAGGCCTGTTTAAATCAACGTTCTAGCGTCCTCACCACAGCCACAGGCCACAAGGATGACACTTCACCACCACCCTTCCCTCTCTCTGGTAGGGTTCTCAAACTTCGCCAACAAACAGACCGGAGCAATTCCTGCAACACCTTGAAGCCACACGTTGCTTCAGGTCAGCTCAGATTATGCTCAGGAAGAGGAAACGCTTCTGTTCTTCCCCCTCCGATCAATGTGTTCCAGTGAGGCTCTCCTCCACCTCAGTGTCTTCCCCACAGACGGTGCCTCCAATAGGCGGCCTTCAAAGGGATACTTCAATCCTAATGAGGTTTACAGGTAGTCTCTCGCACACAGGCCAGACTGCGCATCCTGTGTTCATTCCCGTTCTCTCTCTCTCTTCTCTCTCTCTCTCTCTCTCTCTCTCTCTCTCTCTCTCTCTCTCTCTCTCTCTCTCTCTCTCTCACCAGCCTTACGCCCGTCATGCTCGCTCATGCCTTCATTTGCTCTTCACCATCCTTGTTTTTTATTACTTTTCTCACCCAAAAAATCCACACAATGTTTTTCGATGAGACAGCTTGAGGCCTCAAAGGGGAATACAAGGCACAAGGGGAAGGAAGGCCCATAGCAGAAGGATCGAAAACAAAACAAGAAAAAATAAAGAAGAAAGAAACCCATCTTGAGAACCACAGCAACCACGGCAAAACCAATGCAATACCCCCCCCCCCCCCCCCCGTGAACGTAACACTGCCATCCTTTTTTTCTTCGAGCCGTCCCGGCTTTGCCATTTTAATCTAACTTTAGACAAAGGCCGGTCACCTACTCCCCCTACTTCGTCCGAGAACACAGAAACATGTACTTACACAAAATTCATAACAAAGGGTCCATACCTCCATCACATTATTGCTGCACGAACAATTCAAAAGAAAACAACAACAACTAAAAAACTGTTAGGTCTTGATGGTCCACAGGATTCAAGCGACAGCAAGCAAGGTCACCAGCTTATCTCTTCTCTCTCTCTCTTCTCTCCCTCTCTCTCTCTCTCTCTCTCTCTCTCTCTCTCTCTCTCTCTCTCTCTCTCTCTCTCTCTCTCTCTCTCTCTCTCCCTCCCGCCTGAGGTGAAGATGAGAGTGATGCCTGGAGAATATTTCCGTTTTCATGGAATCTGGGGAGGGGCTGGGAGGGAATGAGGAACAAGGACAACAGGCTCTCATCGATAAACCCACCCCCGCATCCTCTGTTTTGTTTTGTTTTCCTAACTTTATAATTCCGTGGGTTCTTGTGTGCAAAACCATGAACCCTGCACATCCTCTTTTTCTTTCTGACTTTATAATTTGTCTGGTTATTATCTTTTGGCTTCTTATCTGGCTTACCAGATGACTTTTTTGTTCACCATCACTATTTTTAACCTCCGCATCGAAGATGGAGGTTACTGTTTCACCCCTTTCTGTTTGTTTTGTTTGTTGTTGTGAACAGTATTACGGAAAAACTCCTCGACGGATTTCGACGAAACTTGGTGGGGGGTTAGGTATGGTCCAAGGATCATGCCATTAGATTTTGGACTTGGTCCAAATCCAATATGGCCGCTATGGCGGCCATTTTGAAAAATATTTGAAATTTTTTTTTTTGCATTTCTACATGTTTTAAGTGATTTATTTCGGTTATTCCAGCTCTGTGAATGTTATTCAGCTCTGTTATTCCAGCGATGTTAACATCCTAATGCTGATACCATTTCACACATCCACCTTTCAACACAGTATCATATGCAAATGCAATAATGCAATGCAAAATTCAAAACAAGAGGAACAATAAAAAATATTTTACTCAGGATAAAGAAACACAGGGTTATCCACGAAGCAATGAATAAACCATGTCACAAAAACGGACAATAAACAATATATGCATGTGTATAAGTAAGAAATTAAAGGAAAGACAGGTTCAAGACAACATGGACAAGACAATTCCAAGCCACCAGTTTCAAGCTAATCCCAAGGGGGGGGGGGAGCAAAATAACAAAAGAATATTTGCCAAGATATAAGAAAATAATTGGTAAGAAGAAAGTTGGGGGGGAGGAGGAAGAAGAATTCAGGCCTGTTTGAGTCGACATTCCAGCGGCCTCGCCCCAGCCACAGGCCACAAGGATGACACTTTACCACCACCCTGTGTGCAGTTTTTGACTTTCGACTCTATGAACACCGAGAATATTCCTCATCCGACTTAATTCGTCTCTCTGAGCATCTATCTTCTCATTTATTTCGGTTATTCCAGCTCTGTGAGCATTCATCTTAGCCAGTATGACACTTAACTGCTGGCTGATGTCCATCGGCAGGGGTAACACCAATTCACTGCCACTGCTTGCCCCCGGGAACCCTCTGGAAGGGTTCTGAAACTTCGCCAACATACAAACCAGAGCAATTCGTGCAACACCGAGGCCCTCGGAGGGATCATTTCAATCCTCAACGAGTTCTTACAGGCCAGGTCTCTCATCACACAGGCCAGACCGCGTGTCCTGTGTTTATCCCCGCCTTTTTCTCTCCCTCTCACCAGCCTTACGCCCGTCGCACCCACTCACACCTTCATTTCCTCTCCACCATCTTTGTTCTTATTTTTACTTTTCTCACCCAAAAAATCCACACAGTCATTTTCGTACGAGGCCTCGAAGGGGGAATACAAGGCAGAAGGGGAAAGAAGGTCCCGTAGCAGAAGGGTCGAAAAAAAACCAAGAAAAAAAATAAAGAAGAAAGAAACCCATCTTGAGAACCACACCATGCAAAACCAATGCAATACCCTTCCTCCCCCCCCCCCCCCCCGTGATTATAACAACGACAGAAGCTTCCAGGCAACAAGACGATGAGGAGGTAAAATGCGAGCTGCCAGGCGAGATGAACGACGATGTGTGTAAAATGGCGAGCTGCCAGGCAAGAAGACAATGAGGGTGTAAAATGGCGAGCTGCCAGGCAAAAAGAACGATGAGGTGTAAAATGACGAGTTGCCAGGCAAGAAGAAAATGAGGGTGTAAAATGGCGAGCTGCCAGGCAAGAAGAACGATGGGGTGTAAAATGGCGAGTTGCCAGGCAATAAGGACAATGAGGGTGTAAAATGGCGAGTTGCCAGGCAAGAAGAACGATGAGGGTGTAAATGGCGAGCTGCTGGACAGAAGAACATTGAGGGTGTAAAATGGCGAGCTGCCAGGCAAGAAGGACAATGAGGGTGTAAAATGCGAGCTGCCAGGCAGAAGGACAATGAGGGTGGTAAAAGGCGAGCTCAGGCAAAAGAACGGATAGGGTAAAATGGCGACAGCTGCAGGCAAGCGAGAAAACGAATGAGGGGTAAAATGAGCGAGTTGCCAGGCAAAAGACAGATGAGGGTAAAATGGCGATGTTGCCAGGCGCAAGAAAACGCATTTTCGGGGTGTAAAATTGCGGCTGCGACAGAAGAACATGAGGGTGTAAAATGGCGACAGCTGCCAGGCAAGAAGGACAATGAGGGTGTAAAATGGCGAGCTGCAGGCAAAAGGACAATGAGGGTGTAAAATGGCGAGCTGCCAGGCAAAAAGAAATGAGGGGGTTAAATGGCGACTTGCCAGGCAAGAAGAACGATGAGGGTGTAAAATGCGAGCTGCCTGGACAAGAAGAACATTGAGGGTGTAAAATGGCGAGCTGCCAGGCAAGAAGACAATGAGAGGTGTAAAATGGCGAGCTGCCAGGCAAAAAGAACGATGAGGGTGTAAAATGGCGAGCTGTCAGGCAAGAAGGACAATGAGGGTGTAAAATGGCAAGCTGCCAGGCAAGAAGGAACATATGAGGGTTGTAAAATGGCGACTGCCAGGCAAGAAGAACGATGAGGGTGTAAAATGGCGAGCTGCCGCAAGAAGAACATTGAGGTGTGTAAAATGGCGAGCTGCAGGCAAGAAGAACATTGAGGGTGTAAAATGGCGAGCTGCCAGGCAAGAAGAACATTGAGGGTGTAAAATGCGGGGCTGCCAGCCAAGAAGAACGATGAGGGTGTAAAATGGCGCTGCGCGCAGAAGAACGATGAGGGTGTAAAATGGCGAGCTGCTCGGGCAAGAAGAACATTGAGGGTGTAAAATGGCGAGCTGCCAGGCAGAAGAACTTGAGGGTGTAAAATGGCGGGCTACCAGCCAGAAGAAGGACATGAGGGTGTAAAATGGCGGGGCTGCCAGGCAGAAAGAACGATGAGGGTGTTAAAATGGCGGGCTGCCGGGCAAGAAGAACGATGAGGGTGTAAAATGGCGAGCTGCTGCGGCAGAAGAACATTGAGGGTGTAAAATGGCGAGCTGCCAGGCAAGAAGAACATTGAGGGTGTAAAATGGCGGGCTACCAGCCAAGAAGACGATGAGGTGTAAAATGCGGGCTGCCAGCAAGAAAACGATGAGGGTGTAAAAGGCGAGCTGCCAGGCAAGAAGAACGATGAGGGTGTAAAATGGCGAGCTGCCAGGCAAGAAGAACGATGAGGGTGTAAAATGGCGAGCTGCCAGGCAAGAAGACGATGAGGGTGTAAAATGGCGAGTTGCCAGGCAAAAAGAACGATGAGGGTGTAAAATGGCGAGCTGCCAGGCAAGAAGAACATTGAAGGTGTAAAATGGCGAGCTGCCAGGCAGAAGAACATTGAGGGTGTAAAATGGTGAGTTGCCAGGCAATAAGGACAATGAGGGTGTAAAATGGCGACGTTGCCAGGCAATAAGGACGATTGAGGGTGTGAAATGACGAGCTACTAGCCAAGAAGCGACGAGCGTGTAAAATGGCGAGCTGCCAGGCAATAAGGACGATGAGGGTGTGAAATGACGAGCTACTAGCGAAGAAGAACGACGAGCGTGTAAAATGGCGAGCTGCCAGGCAAGAAGAACATTGAGGGTGTAAAATGGCAGACTGCTAGGCAAGAAGAACATTGAGGGTTGTAAAATGGTTGTGAGCTGCAACCAAGAGAACAATGAGGGTGTAAAATGGCGAAGCTGCTAGGCACAAGAAGAACATTGAGGGTGGTAAATGGCGAATGTTTGCCAGCAAGAAGAACATTGAGGGTGTAAAATGGCGAGCTGCCAGGCAAGAAGGACGATGAGGGAGTAAAATGGCGAGCTGCCGGGCAAGAAAATCGAGTCACCCTTCTGTGGAGGCTTTTCTCCCTGCTCGTCCCCCGAAAGGGGAGGTCCTCAAGTGCCGTAGTAATGTGGGGCAAAATGATTGGTTAGAAACCCGTTTTTGAAAAAACATGCCGACACCACTGCTGTTCGTTGGACAAGTATTTGGAACAAAGGTCATGATGTTAAAGTATGAACAAATTTGCGTCTGAAATGTACACTCCAAGTAGCCCCACCTTGATCGCTAGTCACCAGAATTTGTCAACATTGGAAGAAAGCGATTGATCAGAAAGGTGTAAAAAGTGCAGTGTAAAACAATGATCAGTCCCGAAAGTTTCAAGTTCCAAAAAAATAAAAAACTGTACAAAACGAACTGGCAAATGGCCTTGATGGCCAAACTGTGTCTTCTTGGCACTTGAGAAACAGCTGCTGGTGCTGGCGCTAGTTGTTGTGCCACTTACTGTGCCAGTTGTTGCAATGATTGCTGTGCAGGTTGCTGCACAGATTGCTGCGTAGAATTACTGCACCGGTTGCTGCGCTGGTTGTGACGTGGGTACCTCAGCAGATGCTCCTTGGTGGATGTCGTCGTCGGACGTAGCTTAGACAGACATGATAAGAAGTAATCACGTCAGGGTCATCAATATAGAAAATCGAGTTATTGACTTCTACTCACCCTTAAAGAGGCTTCATTCATCCTCAGCAGTGTCCCTTAAGCTTGAGTATGTGTGAATACAGTTGTGAGTTCAATAAGAAGCAAGAAGAACAACAAGTGTGTAAAATGGTGAGCTGCCAGGCAAGAAGAACGATGATGGTGTGAAATTGTGAGCTGTCAGGCAAGAAGAATCTTCTTCTTTTTCTTTCGGCTGCTCCCGTTAGGGGTCGACACAGCGGATCATCCGTTATGATCCGCATACTGATTTGGCATAGGTTTTACGCCGGATGCCCTTCCTGACGCAACCCTGGTCGCCTCTTACAACACAGGGATAAGGATTGGGTTTCGCCATGATTCCGAGCTGCCCTACACCCTCTCATAGCGCGTCCCAGCGCAGAGCTCCCGTCCTCAAGCGATCCTCCAACCCAAGCCTCCGAGTAGCCGGATTACAGGCGCACGCCACTACTCCCGGTCAGGCAAGAAGAATGACAAGTCAAAATTCCATTGAGGCTTTTTTTCCCTGCTCGTCCCTGAAGGGGGAGGTCCTCATGCTTGGTAGTAGTGTGCTGCAAAACGATTGGTTAGAAACCAGATTTTTAAAAACAGCCATGCCTACACTACTGCTATTGATTGGACAAGTAAATGGAACAAAGTTAATGATGTAAAATTACTAACAAATTGGCACCGATTAAAAGTACACTACTCTATGTCCCTTAACAACATTGATGTCAATGAGGAAGGGCTCACAGGAGGGGTTGCCAGATTAATGCCATTACTCTATCACCATAACTGAAATTAGTAGGGCTGATACGAAGGATGGGTTAGAGTTAGTCACTCGCATCTAAGATGTCTAGCATGGGTTCGAATCCCAACCCAGCTATAAACTGTCATCCCAGTGTTTCACACTGGGTTTCACCCAGGCAGGGTGATTCATCAATGTGTGTCGGCCCTTGGATGGATGTTAAACGGGTGGCCTGTCTGCCGGCATTAGTTGGTGGACATTAAAGATCCCATGATGTTCCTTGTGAAGAGAAGCTGAGCTATTGCTGGCATTTTTGTGAAATTACAATTTTCTGCCCTAACCAGCAGAGGGCATTTGAACAGCAGCACAGATGCGCCCTCGGCCAATGATGCCACCTCACAGACCTGTGCTGCATACGAATAATGAAGAAGACTGAGCTTCGTTATTTTCTTCGTAAAATAGCACAATTAGGAACTTTTCCCAATTCGTTTGTTAGATGAAATGTTCAAATTATCTCAGATAGTTTGTTTGGTTTTCTGTGCTTGCCGAGGGAGACCAAGTGGTTGTACTCCACATGGGATTGGTTAGCCCATGGAATTATAATATCCGAAGGATAAGGGTTGTATGCCAATTGCCTTTGGCATGCTCTCTTTGCATGTGGTCTCATCAACTTCATGTAACTTATCTCATTTTTGAAGAAGAACATGCTAAAGATTGGTGTCCAATCGTAAATAAGCAAGGTCATAAATAAATGTACAAGTATGAAAAATAGTTGTTGCCATTACATGATGGATTTCCATCAGGAATTCTCTCTTCCACACGTTCAGCTTGTTGAACGTGGAAGTACTTCATCTTTATATATCAACTTGATGACGAATGGAAAGTTTTCTTATTGTGACGTTGACGTTCTTTATGCAAAAAATAGTTTGCACAGCAAATTGGGAATAGGGCTGGCATGAGTGACTCTCTCTCTCTTGCCTCTGAGCTGTCTAGCTTTGTTTTGAATCTTGGCCCAGCTACAAACTACCATCCTGATGTTTCACAGGCAGGGCAATACATCAACGTCCCTCAGATTGGCGTTAAACTGGGCATCTCGTTTTCTGGCATTAGTTGGTGGACGTTGAAAATCCCACGGGTGTCCTTCGCCAAGAGTAGACGAGTTATCGTCAGCACCCTGGCCAAATTACAAATTCCTGCTCTGAATTCCAGTATCGGAGTAACTATCCATCCAGGGTTGTAAGCCTAGCTGAGAAACTGCTTCGGCAGAACTGACGCTCTGTATAGAGCATGATACATGAAATTTGGGGCAAATACGCATACTCGGTCTGAGCTTCGGCCCTCTCATCAGCAAGATCTACTGATCACTGGCAATAGTGTATGTTGTGATGTAGCAAATACTGCTCTAGTGAATTTTTCAGATAGAATCTAGAAACTTGTGATTTGTCACTTCCTTAGATCAAGAAGGAGTCAAAACCAGCAGTTTCCATTTTTTGAGAATTCAACCAAAATCCAAGATGGCTGCCACCGAATCAATATATAATTATATCTTTGCCATTAATTGACATAAAGACGTGGATAAATTCTCTTTTTGCATGCTTTCAGCTGTGAGGAACTCAGTCAACCAACTATTTATTCGGAGAAGTGGTTAAACAAATTCCTTATCACATTTCAAAATTTCGAAACGGACTGGACATAGCTCAAGTTCATCGTGATCTGATCAACATGATAGGAAGCCTGAACCTGTCGAAACACCTGGACCAGTTCGATCAGATGAATGAGAAGTATCCCAGATACAAGTCTGCTTGGATGTATATGAAGCAAGTCATCTTCAATCTGCTCCAATTCCCGCAAGGCACATGCGAACGGAACTGGATCTTGCATCTTGCTTCATTGGAAAAGATGTGTACCTACTTCTTCGCATTCAACAGGCATTACTATGCCCAAAACATTACAGAACATGTGGCATGCATGTATCACCTAGAGCAGAGTGATCCATCCATATGGCAGGAGCTCGACAGTGGTGAGTTTGCAGTCACGTCCATTGGCCCAGATCAAGCACTAGAACATGTCAACAAAGTACACAAACAAGATGGTGCCATAATTGGTGTGACAACCACACACATAAAGGATTTCAAGACATTTCTGAGCAGTATGTAAACAAAGGACATTCTGGCTTTGTATCTGGCACAAAAAGCTGTTCACTTGTGCAAACTGCCAATCACCAGACACACACACAGAGGTGTCTTATCATCCCAGCCAAACATGGTGCAGATTGCTAGTACACAAGAGGAAGCTGATACACAACTGATACTGTATGCAGTGATGGTATGCCAGTTGGGTAAGACTGTAAACATTTACTCATGTGACACTGATGTGTTTGCGCTAGTTCTGTGTGGAGTGGCAGATCTGAACCCACAGAGTGTCATCATCATGGGCACCAGCGATCGACGGCAAAAAAAGCTTTCATGAAAGCTGGTGACGATGTCATTAGTGCTTTGGCTGGGCTTGGTGTTGGGGCGTATCCATCCGAGGCAGTACTCTCTGGTTGTGAGAACATTGTTTGTCAACTCTTCAACCCATGCTTTGCAACAGCGAAGTCACTCAGGTGGCATATACAGTATTCAAACAGCTGAAAGGTAATCAAGGCAGAGAGAAACTACTTCCTATTCAAGGAGCGATCACTGAGCATATATTGCATGCACACTTCTTGGCCAACGTTTGGCTGCAGGACAGTAAATGATAAATGGGGTTTCTGGGATGCCCATTCAAATAAATGGGGGAAAAGGGAAAAACTTTCTGACCCAAGCCCCAAAAGCTCAACATGGGAGACACACTTCCTCCCCACCTATCCCCTACCCTGCCATACAAGCAAATGTAAAATTGAGACTCATTTCCTCCCCCTCCCATACAAGCAAATGTAAAATTGAGACTATGAAAGGTTGAGACTCGCTGATTAAAGCACTTCTTCCCTTTCATATTTTCATTCCACTCAAAGAGCGAACCAACGGATATTTGTCCATGTTCTACTATAGGGAATAACTTAATTTTCTTATAACATTCATTTCCATCGAGTATATTCACAAATAATAACTTGGAACTTGGTTCTTGGTTTAAGTATCTTTGTTGAGCAGAAATGAAATTATAAACTTCTCTTAATGCTCTTATTTGACCACCTCCTGAGCCACATATCATTCTGAGATTGTAGTAAATTGTTTTCCATTTTTCAATTGATAACCATCAAAGTTTCAGTCCATTCAAGGATATTAATTTTTTTCTTTACATCCTCCAACTT
>CM068956.1:36898448-36911244 GCA_035128595.1 Eptatretus atami | reverse complement strand
GAAAAGAGAGAGATATATTTAATTAGTAGATAAAGGAACATTACAATGCTATATGCTATATACTTTTTTCATGAACAGATGCAACTACGATCTTTTTATTGAAGGTAATTTTAAATGGTCCTTAACTAACTATTAACGAAGACTTTCATTTCACTGATGCATTAACATTCATTTATTTCATCAGGATTACAGTCTTAGGCGTTTTCGATCATAAAACATAACAATTTCTCCTTGGCATATATGCTGATTGGCTTATCTTTTCTGTCTGAAAGCTTCATCCAAAAGGTTTTCTTTTTTATACAGTTCTCTATGTTCACTTGCTTTTTAGCTTACTTTGAATATTTGCCAGATAGGAAGGAGAAATTGTAGAGCTCTTCAATTGATGTACTTCCAGATACTACTAAGACGCTCGTTCCACTGAAGGGAAATTGAAAGAACTCATATCTCATATTCACAATAATTTTTTTATCCAATATGTATGTTATAATTTATCTTTTTATTCACTTTTATCTCCTGACATAGTTCTCAGTAGTCTTAATTGCCATGAAGAGATTGACTTGAAACTGTCTTTTGTGTCTTGATCACACTGTATTTATTAAGTGAAAAAAGTTAGGAGGATAAATAGGTTTTTAACAGACGATTCACTTAAACAAATTAAAACGGATTTTCACTCAAGAAAATTGTATTTAGCAAAGGTTTTGTATATAATATTGCGCTGAATACAACGTACGACTACGCGGACGTTTTAATCAATGGAATGTGAAATGTTTTGCAAAAAACACCTCATAACCAACAAACTACACAATCAATTCTTCAGACAAATATCTCCACTTGACTGAGAACAAAACCATTGTGATAGATTGATTAATGATATTCTTTAAAAAATTTTTTTATCAAATAAACACCTTCATCAAGCAAAGCACAAGAAGGAATGAAAAGGAAAGGTGCACTAAATCTCCACTTGAACACTGATGGGGCATTAAAGGACATATAAAAACAAAATGTTTCACTTTCTAAGACCCTGGACCATCTTCAATATGAGCTGTTGATATGGTAAACAAATTGAACGATAATTAAAAAACATTAAGTTAAAACGAAAACTTTTCAAAAGTTTATATGGAGTGAAATTGCAATATGTAAAGAAGGTGATAAACTACTGCCCTAATGAGGACAAACCCTCACTTTATGACTCATTTCAAGATTTGTTATAGATGGTTTTTATGATGAACTCCAGAGTACAGGAACAGACGTGTAGATGAACTGTAGTCTCGGTCCGTGGATTTGATATTACAAAAATAACTTTTTAGATATACCATCTTAAAATGCAAGATCCTCTGAAAGCTCTTCCTCTAATTGATGTTTACCAAAAGAGTATAAACTTAAAAAGCGGTTTGTTTAATATTCAAAACAAGCATAATGAAATGTTTATCTATGGTCTGTTCTTGTCTCACTTTCATCCCTCCACAATGAAACATAAGGTGTGAACATTATAAAAATATGTGAAGCTTTGAAATGTTAAAAGATTTAAATTGCGCAATGTCTTGAGAGATATCCTAAATTTGGATGAAAATGACATTAATCTATCTGTTAATAGTATATGGATAAGTGGATACAAACAAAGTTCAGATTTAAAATTTAACTACAACTATAAAAAGATGAAACACACATTGACGCTTCTCTACTTGGTACTTCAAGAGGAAAATCACATTTATGCTTTCATCAAGAATTCATCAAGATTAACCAATTCATCACAACTGGATCAAGAGAATGTAAAAGCGTAATCCTTGGTAAGACGAATGGTCTCAACTCCTTCATACCAAGAACACACTAATCACACATTCCGAAAATTGTAATAATCATAAATCAGACATAAATCTAATTTACAAAGCAGTTCAACATATCATGCGGTTAAAGAGTTTTAACAAATCTATAAAACAATCCTTTGTGATATTAGTCTGATTATGAAAGTATCTCTGAAAAATAGACTACGGTTTCTCTCAATACCACAATAATATACCACACAATAATCGTCAACAACATCCTTGTGGTTTCTTCTATATATCAACACTTTGGGTGATTAGTGAAACACAAGATTAAACTTTGTAGAGGATGAGAGAATGGCCTCAGAGGAGTTGTAAGACGATTGGAAAAAGACTGTATGAGACTAAGAGAAATAATGGTTAATACCTATAAACCAATGTCATAACAAAGGGAGAGAAAAAGATTTAGAAAGAGGAGTATCTGTCGTATTTGGACGAGAAAATTGAGAAGAGGTGATAAGGTTAGGATCGATTGTCACCACCTGCCCCTTACATTACGGAAAATATAGGTCCCACAGCCTCATTCATCTAGTAAGTGACTTAATTAACTGCCGCCAAACGGTTTATCCTGTCTTCTTTCACTCAAACGTCACTTATGACAGCACATATTATGAATGAACTTCAAGAACACTGGAGAAGTATTCTGGCCATTCCTAACACAGATCACAAAATCATCTCCTTATTCACAAAAACAATTCATGACATCCCCATAAACGCAATGAAGATATTCTTGGACCACATTCAAGTTTATGGAACGCTAACATTTCGTAACTTACCCAAAATATACTTTACAAACTTAAAGATTTAATCACTAATTCTCAACAGAGAGATTGATCTTATCAGCACAAAAAAGGAGAATATATCCATAGATATATGGATTTTATTGAGAGGACTTAAGAAAAACACAACTTCGTTTCAAGGGAAGTTTAGTTTCAGCAAGTCTGAATAAATATGCATTTCCGATAAAGATTATACCAAGCTAAAAGGTTGCGTAAAGGAGTTAATATGAAGAAATTGGACGAACTATCATGGATTGTGTATCTGTAAGAACTGATGTAGTTGTTAATTGACTGATTGTGTATGAATACTTTTAGAACAGATCTGTCACTAATAAAAATTATTATGGATTAGAACCACGTTCAGATTACATCAGCCCGGTTTGGCTGTGAGTGCAAATGTTATAAATGACACAAACAGAATTTGGAACTAATCAATGATATGGATAGCTTAAATGAAAGCGAAAAGCCAAAGAAGGAGGAATATCGAGTTATGTTTCCAAGACATATCTAAAGGCAATAAAAATATCTTCTGATATAAATAAGAATGAGGACAAACTCTTACCTAATGTATTGATGATGGCTACAATTTTGTATGGTGGCTATGTCCATCTTACCTTATGGAAAACCTTTAAATGGTTATAGAAAAACATTATGAAAGTATTTACAAACATGTTTGTCTGCTCTCAAAAGAATGTGGATAAGCGTAAGTGGATATGTAAATTTGAAGGTTGATTTAAAATATCCAGAAGAACTTCATAAGCAAACATAAAGACACTATGCCCCTGATAAGAAAGTCCAAGAAAGTGATGGTTAAGTGATTACATTCAGTCATTTAATTATATAAAGGTAAATCTCAAAGAAAACTACACTCATATTAAATGAATAAAGAAAGTTATGTTTTGCATCAAGGACAATATTTATCTGCTGAGAACAATAATTTAATCTGAGACAATATATTATCTGCTGGGTTGAGACGTGGAGGAAATTCGTAGGATTTTGAAATTTAAACAAAGTCATTGGTTTAAAGAAGTATATTGATTTTAATACAAAAAGGAGAAAGAAGCAAAACAAGATTGAGGACTTTTAAAAATTAATGTAATAATGCTGTATTTGGAAAGACCTATGGAAATTTAGGAATCGCACTAAACATAAGACTTTCTACATCTTGGAGAACAGAGCTTCAAAGTTAGATTAACTAGACCAACGTTTTGAAACGACGGAGTGTTTCAGAAAACTTTTGTGTTAATTCAATTTAAAAAATGGAAAAAGAAGTATTTGGAAATGATGGATTAACTATTGTTTATATAGGAAGTGTCAATTCTTGCTGTCAATAAAGTCGTTAATGTCTGAACGATTGGCTATATTATAGTTTAAAATCAAAGTAAGAGGGATCATCGTGTCATTGGTTATAGTATGATTACAGAGTTTTTTATATTGCAAAATTAAGACAAGTGATGTATAATGCAGGATATGATGTTAATTAATTGATATATACTGACTACAATAATTAAGTCAGCGTGATGTTTAGTTTTATTAACAAATAAAAAGGTTATTGGTAAGCTTAAAGCTGATTGGTGGAAAATACAGTGAGTAATTATTATAAGTATTGAGATCAAAGTCCTATGCTTTTAACGTATAGTTGATAATAGTAACATTTGGAAAGGTGTGACGAAGAGGCTAAAAGGGAAAAAGAAGAAATATAATCAGGAAAAAATAACTTAAACATTATACAAGCGTTAGACCTAAAGAAGGTGAAGATGGGCAGAAATGACATACAAAAGAATTATAAAATCAATTATATACAGACAGAGATAAATAGAAGGCTACTAGGAAGCTTGTTGAATGATAAAGAGATATTTTTAGACGAATAGGAATCAATAGTCTCCATTATGGTTATAATATAAAGTGTTTAAGATATTGTTGGGTTGGATTTTAACTACGGCCACGCCATCTTTTTAACTGATTGTATACAATAGATAGTAACCAAGGCAAGTACCAAACCAAAGAGGTGAGATTATCACCCTTGGTATTAATGGAAGCATAAATGAATGTGAAGAAATATCAAATAAGTCTATTGAAGAAATAACCGGGTACAAGTCGATAAAACAACTAACGGGATAAATTTGAATACAAATAACAGTTGTAATAATGTTTAAAGTTTATTGTTTCCTTGATTATATTTTTCTTTATTCCCTTTAGCTTCTCGTCACACCTTTCAATGTTACTATTATCAATATACGTAAAAGCATAAGACTTTGATCTCAATACTATAAATTCACTCATGATCTTCCCACCCAATTCAGCTTTAAGCTTACCAATAACCTTTTTATTCTTTAATGAAAACAAACACATCACGCTGACTTTAATTACTTTGTATGTCAGTATATATCAATATTATACAATCATATCCTGCATATACATCACTGTCTTAATTTTGAAATAAAAACTCTTCGTATCATACTATAACAATGACACATGATCCTTATACTTTGATTTTAAACTATAATATAGCCAATCGTCAGACATCTAACGGCTTTTTGACAGTCAAGAATTGACACCGTTCCTATATAAATAGATATAATCCCCCATTCATTTCCAAATACTTCTTTTTTTCCTTTTTTTTAAAAATGAATTAAACAAAAGTTTTCTGAAAACTCGCTTCAAAACTTGGTCTATTAATCTAACTTTGAAGCCTGTTTCCAAGATTAGAAAGTCTTATTTTATTGCGATTCCTAACTTTCCATAGGCTCTTTCAAATACAGCATTATTACATTAGATTATTAAAAGTCCTCAAATCTGTTTTGCTTCTGTTCTCACTTTTGTATTAAAATCAATACTACTTCTTTAACCAATGACTTTGTTTAAATTTCAAAATCCTACGAATTTTCCTCACTCTCAACCCAGCAGATAAATATTGTCTCAAGATAAATATTGTCTCAGCAGATAAATATTGTCTTTGATGCAAAACATAACTTTCTTTATCATTTAATATAGTGAGTAGTTTTTCTGAAGATTTACCTTTTATATTAAATGACTGATGGTAATCACTTAACCATTACTTTCTTGGACTTTCTTTATCAGGGGCATAAGGTTGGTCTTTATGTTTGTTATGAAGTTCTTCTGGATATTTGTGACTGCCAACCAAAGGAAGAACATGAGGGTGTAACAACTTGCGAGCTGCTAGGCAAGAAGAACATTGAGGCGTGTAAAATGGCGAGTTGCCAGCAAGTAAGAACATTTGAGGGTGTAAAAATGGCGACGCTGCCAGGCAAGAAGGACGCATGAGGGAGGTAAAATGGCGATGGCTGCCGAGGCAAGAAAATCGAGCTCACCCTTCTTGTGGGCAGGCTTTTGTCTCCCTGCTCGTCCCCCGAAAGGGGAGCGTTCCTCAATGCCCGTGTTCCGTAGTAATGTTGGGGGCAAAAATGATGCGTTAGAAACCCGGTTTTTGAAAAACAACATGCGACACCCACTGCTGTCGTTGGACAAGTATTTGGAACAAAGTTCATGATGTTTAAAGTTATGAACAATTTGCGTCTGAATGTACGACTCCAAGTAGCCCCCACCTTGATCGCTAGTCACCAGAATTTGTCAACATGGAAGAAAGCGATTGATCAGAAAGGTTGCTAATAAAGTTGCAGTGTAAAACAAATGATCAGTCTCCGAAAGTTTCAAGCTTCCAAAAAAATAAAAAACTTACAAAACGAACTGGCAAATGGCCTTGATGGCCAAACTGTGTCTTCTTGGCACTGAGACAACAGCTGCTGGTGCTGGCGCTGTGTTGTGCCCACTTACTGTCCCAGTTTTTTGCAATGATTGCTGCCTGCAGGTTGCTGCACAGATGCTGCGCTAGAATTACTGCACGGTTTGCTGCGCTGGTTTGTGACGGGGTACCTCAGCAGATGCCTCCTTGGTGTGATGTCGTCGTCGGACGTAGCTTAGACAGACATGATAAGAAAGTAATCACGTCAAGGGTTCATCAATATAGAAAATCGAGTTATTGACTTCTACTCACCCTTAAAGAGGCTTCATTCATCCTCAAGCAGTGTCCCTTAAGCTTGAGTATGTGTGATACAGTTGTGAGTTCAATAGAAGCAGAAGAACAACAAGTGTGTAAAAAATGGGAGCTGCCAGGCCAAGAAAGAACGATGATGGTGTAAATTCTGCAAGCGTCAGGCAAGAAGAATCTTCTCTTTTTCTTTCGGCTGCTCCGTAGGGGTCGACACAGCGGCATCATCCGTTATGATCCGCATTACTGATTTGGCATAGCGTTTTACGCCGGATGCCCTTCCGACGCACCCTGGTCGCCTCTACAACACAGGGATAAGGATTGGAGTTTCCCAATGATTCCGAGCTGCCCTTACACCCTCTCATAGCGCGTCCCAGCGCAGAGCTCCCGTCCTTCAAGCAGATCCTCCCACCCAAGCCTCCGAGTAAGTCCGGATTACAGGCGACACGCCCACTACTCCCCGGTCAGCAAGAAGAATGACAAGTCAAAATTCCATGAGGCTTTTTATTCCTGCTCGTCCTGAAGGGGAGGTCCTCATGCGCTTTGGTAGTAGTGCTTGCTGCAAAAACGATTGGTTAGAAACCAGATTTTTAAAAACAGCCATGCCATACACCTACTGCTATGATTGGACAAGTAAATGGAACAAAGTTTAATGATGTTAAAATTTATAACAAATTGTGCACCGATTAAAAAGTACACTACTTATGGTCCCTTAACAACATTCGATGTCAATGCGGAAGGCTCACAGCGAGGGGGTTGCCAGACTTAATGCCAGTTACTCTAATCACCATTAATGAAATTAGTTAGGGCTGATACGAAGGATGGCGTTAGAGTGAGTCAACTCGCCATCACCGATGTCTAGCATGGCGTTCGAATCCCAACCCAGCTATAAACTGGTTCATCCAGTGTTTCACACTGGGTTGTCACCCAGGCAGCCGGTGATTCATCAATGTGCATGTCGGCCCTTGGGATGGATGCTTAAACGGGTGGCCCTGTCTGCCGCATTAGTTTGGTGGACATTAAGATCCACTTGGATGTTCCTTGTGAAGAGAAGCTGAGCTATTGCCTGGCATTTGTGAAATTACAATTTCTGCCCTAACCAGCAGAGGCATTGAACAGCAGCACAGATGCCGCCCTCGGGAAATTGATGCCACCTCACAGACCTGTGCTGCATACGATAATGTAACGCAAGACTGAGCTTCGTTATTTTTCTTCAGTTAACAATAGGCACCAATTAGGAACTTTTCCCAATTTCGTTTAGTTACATGAAATGTTCAAATTATCTCAGATAGTTTGTTTGCGTTTTCTGTGCTTGTCCGAGTGGAGACCAAGTGGTTGTACTCCACATGGGATGGTTAGCCCATGGAATGTATTAAATATCCGAAGGATAAGGAGTTGTATGCAATTGCCTTGGCATGCTGCCTGTCTTATCCCTCTCTTTGCATGTGGTCTCATCAACTTGCATGTAACTTATCTCATTTTTGATAGGAAGAAACATGCTACCAAGATTAGTGTGTCCAATCGTAAATAAGCAAGGCATCATAAATAAATGTACAAGTATGAAAAATCAGTTGTTGCCATTACATGAGGAATTTCCTCAGAAATTCTCTCTTCCACACGTTCAGCTGAACGTGAAGCTTACTTCATCTTTATATATCAACTGATGAACGAATGGAAAGTTTTCTTATTGTGACCGTTGACGTTCTTTATCAAAAAAATAGTTGCCACAAGGCAAATTGGGAAGAATAGGGGCTGCGATTGAGTGACTCTCCTCTCTCTTGCCTCTAGAGCTGCTTCTAGCTTTGTTTGAATCTTGGCCCAGCGTACAATACTACCATCCGATGTTTCACAGGCAGGGCAATACATCAACGTCCCTCAGTATTGGGCGTTAAACTGGCATCTGCGTCTTATCGGCATTAGTTGGTGGGACGTTGAAAATCCACGGGTGCCTCGCCAAGAGGTAGACGAGTGGTATTGTCGAGCACCCCTGGGCCAAGATTACAAAATTCCTGCCTCTGAATTCCAGTATCGAGGTAACTATCCATCCAGGGTTGTTGTAAGCCTAGCTGAGAACTGCTTCGGCAGAACGTGACGCTCTTTATAAGCATGCATACATGAAATGATGGAGGCAATAGCGCATACTCGGTGTCTGAGCTTCGGCCACTCATCAGCAAGAATCTAGCTGATGCGACTGGCTAATTAGATAGTATTGTGATGCTAGCAGAAATACTGCCTCTATTGGAATTTTTCAATAGAATTCTAGAAACTTTGTGATTGTGTCACTTCCTTAGAATCCAAGAAGGAGTCCAAAAACCAGCAGTTTCCATTCTGAGAATTCAAACCAAAATCCAATGATGGCTGCCACCCGAAATCAATATATAATTTGATCTTTGCCATTAATTTGACATAAACGCACGTGCGATAAATTCTCTTATTTGCATGCTTTCAGGCTGTGAGGAAACTCCAGTCAACCAACCTTTATCGGAGCAGAAGTGGTTAAACAAATTCCTTTATCACATTTCAAAATTTCGAAACGCTGGACCTGGACATAGGCTCAAGTTCATCGTGATTCTGAATTCTCACAAAACATGAAATAGGAAGCCCTGAACCGTGTCGAAAAACACTGACCATTCGATCAGATGAATGGAGACAGTATCCCAGATACAAAGTCGCTTGGGATGTATAGAAAGCAAAGCTCATCTTCAATCGTGCTTCAATTCCCGCAAGGCACACGAACGGAAACTGGATCTTTGCATCTTGCTTTCATTGGGAAAAAGATGTTGTACCTACTTCTTCGCAGTTCAAACAGGCCAATACTATGCCCACAAACATACAGAACATGTGCGCATGCCAATGTATACACTAGAAGAGAGTGATCCATCCATATGCAGGAGCTCGACATGTGCGTGAAGTTTGCAGTCACGCTCCACTTGGCCCAGAAATCAAGCACTAGTAACAATGTGTCAACCAAAGTACACAAACAAGATCGGTGCCCATAATTGCGCTTGTGACAACCACACACATAAAGGATCTGTCAAGACATTTCTCAGAGCAGTATGTAACAAAGGATCATTCTGGCTGTATCTGGCACAAATAAAGCTGTTCACTCTGTGCAAAACTGCCAATGCACCAGACACCACACACAGAGTGTCATCATCCCAGCCCAAACATAGGTGCAGCATGCTAGTACACAAGAGGAGGAAAGCTGATACACAAACTGTACTGTATGCAGTGATGGTTATGCCAGTGGGTAAGACTGTAAACCATTTTACTCATTTGTGACAACTGATGTGTGTGTGCTAGGTTCTGTGCTGGAGTGGCAGATCTGAACCCACAGAGTGTCATCATCATGGCAACCAGCGATCGACGGCAAAAAAAAGCTTCAATGAAAGTAGGTGACGATGCTCATTAGTGCTTTGGTGGGCTTTCGGTGTTGGGGGCGTATCCATCCGAGCAGTACTCTCTGGTTGTGCAGAAGATTGTTTGTCAACTTCTTCAACCCATGCTTATGCAACAGCGAAGTCACTCATGGTGGCTATATACAGTATTCAAAACAGTCTGAAGGTAATCAAGCAGGAGAAACTACTTCCTATTCAAGGAGCGATCATGAGCATATATTGCCAATGACACTGCTTGGCAACGTTTGGCTGCCCAGCGACAGTAAATGCATAAATGGGGTTCTCTGGATGCCCATTCAAATAAATGGCGGGAAAAGGAAAAGACTTCTGAGCCCAAGCCCCAAAAGCTCAACATAGGAGAACACAACTTCCTCCCCACCTATCCCCTACCCTGCCATACAAGCAAATGTAAAATTGAGACTCATTTCCTCCCCCTCCCATACAAAGCAAATGTAAAATTGAGACTATGAAGCGTTTAGGACTCGCTGATTAAAGCCACTTCTTCCCTTTCATATTTTCATTCCACCAAAGAGCGAACCAACGGATATTTGTCCATGTTCTACTATAGGATAAACTTAATTCTTATAACATTCATTTCCATCGAGTATATCACAAATAAAACTTGGGAACTTGTGTTCTTGCGTTTAAGTATCTTTGCGTTGAGCAGAGAAATGAAATTATTAAACTTCTCTTAATGCTTCTTATTTGATCCACCTCCTGAGCCACATATCATTCTGAGATTTGTAGTAAATTGTTTCCATTTTTCAATGATAACCATCAAAGTTCAGTCCATTCAAGGCATATTAATTTTTTTCTTTACATCCTCCAACTTATTTGTAATTAAATTTATTCCCTTATTTGTTTTATCGACTTTTACCCGGTTATTTCTTCAATAAAGGACTTATTTGATATTTCTTCACATTCTTTATGCTTCCATTAAATACCAAGGGCTGATTAATCTCACTCTTTGGATTTGGTTATTGTTGGTTCTATTCATTGTATAAATCAGTAAAAAAGATGGCGGTGGCCTGTTAAAAATCCCCCAACCAATATCTTAAACACTTATACTTATAACCATAATGGAGACTATTGATTCCATTCTCTAAAATATCTCTTATCATTTCAACAAGCTTCCTTAGTGCCTTTCTCTATTTATCTCTTCTGTATATAATTGATTGTTTATAACTCTTATTGTATTTCATTTTTCTGCCCACTCTTACCCTTCTTTAGGTTAACAGTTGTAAATAATGTTTAAAGTTATTTTTCCTGATTATATTTCTTCTTTATTCCCTTTTAGCTTCTTCCGTCACACCTTTCCAAATGTTACTCATTATCAACTATACGTAAAAGCATAAGGACTTTGATCTCAATTACTATAAATTACACTCACTGATTTTCCCACCAAGTCAGCTTTAAGCTTACCAATAACTCTTTTTATTTCTTAATGAAAACAAACACATCACGCTGACTTTAATTACTTTGTATGTCAGTATATATTCAATAATTAACAATCATATCCTCATTTATACATCACTTGTCTTAATTTTGAAATAAAAAACTCTCGCTATCCATACTATAACCAATGACACATGATCCTCTATACTTTGATTTTAAATTATATAGCAATCGTCAACATTAACGACTTATTGACAAGTCAAGAATTGAACACCGTTCCTATATAAAAATAGTTAATCCATTTCAATACTCTCTTTTTCAAATGAATACACAAAAGTTTTCTGAAACACCTCCGCTCGTTTCAAAACTTGGTCTAGTTAATTAACTTTGAAGCCTGTTTCCAAGATTTAGAAAGTCTTATGTTTATTGTCGATTCCTAACACTTTCCATAGGCTCTTTCAAATACAGCATTATTCATTGATTTTAAAAAGTCCTCAAATCTGTTTGGCTTCTGTTCTCCTTTTTGTATTAAAATCAATATACTTCTTTAAACCAATGACTTTGTTTAAATTTCAAAATCCTACGAATTTTCCTCCACTCTCAACCCAGCAGATAAATATTGTCTCAAGATTAAATTATTGTTCTCAGCAGATAAATATTGTCCTCTGATGCAAAACATAACTTTCTTTATTCATTTAATTATAGTGAGTAGTAGTTTTTCTTTGAAGATTTACCTTTTATAATTAAATGACTGATGGTAATCACTTAACCATCACTTTCTTGGACTTTCTTTATCAGGGGCATAAGGTGGTCTTTATGTTTGCTTATGAAGTTCTTCTGGATATTTAAATCAACCTTCAAATTAATATCCAACTTCACGGCTTCATCCACATTCTTTTGAGAGGACGACAACAATGTCTTGTAAAAAAACTTCATAATGTTTTTCTATTAACCCATTTAAAGGTTTTCCATAAGGTAAGATGAGACATAGCCCCCCATACAAAATTGTTAGCCATCATAATTACATTAGGTAAGAGTTTGTTCCTCATTCTTATTATAATCAGGAAGATATTTTTATTTGCCTTTAGCATATGCTTTGCGAAATTAACTCGATATATTCCTCCTTCTTTGGCTTTTCTCTTTCATTAAGCATATCCACTGATTCATTGATTAGCTTCCAAATCGTGTCTTGTGTCATTTTTAACATTTGCACTCCACAGCCAAACCCGGGGCTGTGTAAATACTGAACCCGTGGTTCTTAATCCATAATAATTTTTTATTAGTGACAGATCTGTTCGAAAGTATTCAAGAATACACAATCCAGTCGAATTACACAACTATCATTCAGTTTTTACACGATAAACAATCCATGATATTTCGTCCAAGATTTCTTCA
>CM068956.1:36878518-36890412 GCA_035128595.1 Eptatretus atami | reverse complement strand
CTAGACTCATTAAATGATTACACACATTGAAGAAACTTACATACAACTATTTGTGAACACAGGGATAATAAAAAGAAATCAAAGCAATAAACTATGTTATTCTTAGTGATAATACAGATGATCTTCTCCCCCAAGTTTGTAATAAATCAAAAAAGAACCTCGTTCTTGATGATTGTGTTGAATGAGGAGAAACCAAACGGTTAATGGATATGCTTCTATCATACACAAGAGGGAGAATTCTCTTGTAATTGTATTTATCTTAGTCAACTCATACTTCAATCCTCATCGCTCATAAGAAACAATGCTAATACCTTATTTGTTCAAGTTAAATTCAATAAGATGATATGATACACATTTGATGTGGAAGACAATTGTTCTGCATGATGTAGTAAAAAAGAATTGGGATTAGATAGCACATGACTGAAAAAATAAATATATTGTTGTGAAACAGATGAGATATATATTATATGCTATATATGAATATATATATATGAGGGATTATTTTTATTTTATAAACAATTTAACATATATAATAGCCAACTATTTATTATAAATCTTGGGGTAAAATCTGCTTCTGGAAAAAAAACTTTCATAATCAAGTTCTGAATAGTAACAAATGAAAATAATTGTAAGTTTTTAATACACCATGTATTCATATTGTTCTTCAACAACCAGAGCAATGCGACCAGGAAAGTAAGGGAAGCGGTCGAAGATTATTACTAATTTTAGTTGAGGAACATATGCGAATTGAGGAATGAAGTCAAATATTTGAGGAGGTTCTCTTGTACAACAAAAATATTCAACATTGTAAGAATGAGTTAATAAACTAAAATCTGGTGGGTCTTGGGATATTCAAAACGAATCCAGAAGGAATGAAGACAATTATTAAACACGCGTGGTAATGGAGTAAGATTTTATCATTCGTTTTGATGTTGTCGAAGAAACTCAACAACAAATGTATGAAAGGCAGAGATACAAGTATAGTGAAGAAGAAATTACAACTTGTATGATGTTAAATAAGAATGATGAAATATTGAAGAAAAGGATTATTAACACATCTACGTTATGATGAAGAAAGGAATTTCCCTTTGACTTTAAAGTCAGTGAATGATATTTCCAATAAATAAATGGATGCGCAAGAAAGAGCAAAGAATTAAGACAATCAAGTGGTTCAAAATGTTGTAAACCAACAGGAAGACATAAAAGAAGAAACACAGACAGAAACTAACGGGTGAAGAGCATTGAAAAAACAAGAGAAATTTTTCACCACTTTTAAAAATACTTCCAAGAAAAAATTAGACCTGCTTCAAGTTCCACAATAGAAATACTCTAAGAACTTCAAATATAAAAGATTTCATAAAATGAGGGAGGAAGAATTAGAGCATATAGGAGAATTAGAATATGATGATGAATATTCAACAACTGGAAGAATAATCAACCCCCTGATATATTGTGAAGCTCTTTCAAAACAATGAATATTATTCAGCGGATTCAAAAACCAAAGCAGGACTCATTCCAACAGAACAACCAGCAATATTTCATCTGTTCAAGAAAAGGGATTGATATTTAATGATGAATTAAGGTTCTTGAGTTCTGCTCAACCCCTGTTAAACTAACTCGAGATTAATGTTTCTTCTCACAAAAGATGGAAAACAGGTCAACTGTGAGGGATGAATAAAAGTATTTTGATAAACCATTGGAATGAAAAATAATGATGATAGAGTATTATATATTGATCTGCGGAACCTCTTAATTAAGGGTCATATATCTGGTAAAAAGTAGGAAGAATGAGAAGGAGAACACATTATTCAGACTTAAGTGAGGTTTGTCAGGTGATAGTTTTCTTCCAAAGACCCATCACAATTAGTTAATCGACTTTTAGTGCTGTAGGTCGTAAGAAGGCTGTAAAAATAATGTTTTAATGAACTCAGCCATTTATACAGTTGATGAACATGAAATAATTAATAATGTCTTAATGCAAACACATTTTACCCATATTAAATAGATGAGAAGCACATATTTGTTTTAATTTCACAACAAGCGACCACAATCTCATTCCCATACCCACTACAACTTGACGCAACAAAAAATATGAGGCACTTTATGTCCTGGAAACTTATAATAACCTTGTTAATATCACCGAGAAAATGACAAGTTAGTTTAATCCGGTAGTGGATACAAAATGAAACAGTCAACCGGAGCATATGAGATTTTTAAATCTTCCGAATTGTCCCACTTATGAAAACAGGGTGATGAACCAAAAAAATATTGTTATAACGATATTCAAAAACAGACTTCAAGATCAACGATTAACTTAAAAATAATATAAGGTGACTTACAATTGATAATTCATGTTGAGAGTTATTGGGTTCTCTCTAAAAAATATGAAACTAATGGACGTTTAGAGTGATAATGTTTTACAATGATAGTGATAATGCAATCAATATCTCAGGCATTAATTCGTATTATTCACTGTGATTTGATTGATGGCACTTATAATGATGGAATAGAAAATACAATTATTTATTCAGTGCATACTCAACCTCAATTGGTTATAAAATCATATGGAACCAAAAATCTGGTTTATCTTCTGTGTCAGGAAAAAACCATAAACAGAGTCATTTTAGGATACACGACCAAGAAAATCGCATGATTTCTTTTAATGGAAGAAATTAAATCCATCAGAAATCACCTAGCGTAAGTTTTCCAGAAATAAATATGATGGTATTGTGAGAAACACGAGTTGGGAAAATATATAATAATTCAGGGGATGGGAGTTCCTTTCCCCATACGACAAGGGTGACGGTATTATCTTGGAGAGGATACTATAAACCTAAGAGACAAAAGGGGTGAGGACAACAATTTAGAAAAAAAAAGGAGAATGGGATAATTGCTACTCATGGTATAAGGTTCAACTATTCTTAACATAAAGACCTAATTGGTCAACTGCTTCTGCGTGGGAAATGTAGAGCGTGCTATAAAGAGTATAAAAGATGCCCAAAAGGAATCTTATAATTGCAAGCAATAAAAGAAATTAAGAAAGGCAAAACTCAGTTGTCCTCCAAGAACGACAGAAAATAATTCAAATACTTGGGTCAGGTTCAAAAGTTTTAACATCTTTTTTCCTAAAATAAATCAAGTATGGAAGCAATTGATAGTATCTATGATTTGGATGATACCATCGTGATCTCAACTTACTAAAAAGAAGACTACTTCAAGGTAAATGCAATAATCGGAACAGACTGGAATACAAATGAATAAAAAGTTGAAATAAATAATCAACAAACTTATTTGAATCAAGCTGAAGTTTCTTGTTGTGTAAATTTACATTCACTAAGGCTGTGATACCAACAAACGCTACACTCGTAAATGATTTTACTGGAAAATGTTTGATAGTGTTCGTTTGTACATTGGACACGGAAGTTGAAGCGGTTGGTTATTTCTCTGCTACATCTGAAATGATGAAATTACACGATATTTATTTCGTGATAGAATGGGAAAGGGAGCTGTCGAAAGGTTTTATTCTGATATGGCAACGGGAACAAACACAGACCCTGGATATAGTCAAAGAAAGGAATGTATATATGGTGATACCAAAACAGATAAAAGTTTGACTGTGGCAGTTCCTCTTAAAGGTATATTTGGATTTTGTGATCATGAAAAAGTTTGTATGGTCTAAAATTAGATTTCAACTGCAAAGGAATGATAATGAAATAGATTGCTTTTTGGTGTGGCTAATGCTTTGCTGCTCAGAATAAATTTCTATTGATGAAATTAGTTTGTATATTAGTGAATATACTCCTATCTAAAACAGAAAGATGTTGAATACAAGACTTCTTCTTCTTCTTTCAGCTGTCCGTTAGGGGTCGCCCACAGCGGATCATCCATCTCCATCGCTCTATCCTCCACATTTCCATTGACACTCCAACACACCCGCATGTCCGCCTCACCGCATCCATGAACTCTCTTTGGCTCCTCTTCCTCTCCTACCTGGGGCTCCATCCTCAGCATCCTCTCCAATATACTCCGCTCCTCCTGTGCACATTTCCAAACCATCTCAATCTCACCTTCTCTCACTTGTCTCCAAACCATCCTACTGCGCTGTCCCTCTAATAACTCATTTCTTATCCTGTCATCCTCGTCACTCCAACGAGAATCGCAGCATCTTTAACTCTGCCACCTCCAGCTCGCTCCTGTCTTTTGTCAGCGCCACCGCCTCCAAACAACAACATAGCTGGTCTCACTACGCTATATACTTTCCCTTCACTCTTGCAGCTACCCTCTGTACAAATACTCAAAATCACAATACTTGAATAGAAGACTTAACTCAAAGAAATCACTCAATGTATCATACCTTAAAAGGAAGAGCAAAAACGTTAACTGACCAAACACTTACACGTGGAATTTGGGTGTTGGAAGGAAAGCCACGATCTGTGGCTCATTTAAAAAAGAACCAGATGGTGATACTGCTACTGATGAGAATAATGTGTTAGTGATATGCTAAGGTGAAACAACTTCACGTTTCTCTAGATGGAACATTTTATCCACGAGATAGATTGGAAATTAATTGGGGAAAAATTTATGCTGAAGCATACAAGTCTTACCAAAGGTGTGTGAAAGCAATGGAAATAAAGAACCTATTTTGGATATGACAGCATTAAAGTTCATACAATCTATGCGATTGCCTAGGTGTCAAAAGGAAACTATAAAGTCTAATTAAGTGGATACTTCCCTACAATTGAAAGAGGAGAGTGAAGAAGTTGATACATTTGTTTTGAATTGGGAAGAAACAGAATTACAGATTAAGCAGATAATGGTGTTATGATTAGTCTCACATAATTTTTTGATAAATAAATGAGTCGAAAGTCCCAATGGGGTATATGTTAATCAAATCATCTTCATAACTATCATCTTGTATTCAAATCAAACGCCTGTATGATTAACGTTATACAATTCAGAGAAAGAGCAATTAAGTAATTCATGTTTTGCTCACAAAGAACAGGTGAAATTGAACGATACTGGCTCACTAAAATTAATTGTCAAAACCTATGTTGAAGAAATATTCAATAAGAGAGATGGGTGGAGGATTTCTCCCATTTTAATTCCTTTATTTGCTGGTTTAAGTGCGGCTGGAGCATTGACGGGTGTATTTCAGCGCGGTGAAACATTGCCAGAAAGGAAGGCTCAACTCCGGCTCAAAAAGAGTTTGAAAGACATAACAAGAGTTGGAGAAAACAATTAGTGGAAGTGGTGTAATTGGTAGATTTTGCTGAAAAACTTTGAAAGCCTACCTAATAAAGCGAGATTGTTGTTGAGATATGCTTCTTTATCGCACAAGCAGGTGTAAAATTAAACTAAAAGGGGTAATGGATATATCTTTTAATAAAAAATGAGCATTGATGAGTGGTTTAAAAGAATTTGGAAAGAATACATCAAATTTCGAACTTATCAAATATTGCAAGAAATAAAATTCATAATGTGCTTATTTGTATGAGAGATGAATTAACAAACGTGTCAAACATACAAAGAATATTATTTTGAACTTAGAAGATAATAATGGTACGGTTTTCATTGGGTTGTTTTTTAATAGTCAAACAAATATTATTTGATAGTTATGGTCTTCCACCACCTGTTGAAGTAATAAAATTATTACAATGGTGTTTAAAACATTTCAAGTCCAAGAATGAAATTCCAAGTGTTGTGGTCAATTATGTCTATTTGTGTTATTTCAACTCAACAAAATAAATTTTTGATGACATTATTTTTAATCTAACATAAATGATTGATGTTGGTAAAGATGGTTCTATCTTTGGTGTATCCCAAGAACTGGATATTGATTTAAATTATTACACAAAGGCACAGGCTGAACGACAGAAATATAGTATAGCAAAAAATATAAATGAAAAATGTTTATAAATTAATAAATTATCCAAGCCGATTGACGCGAATGACTGGTGAGATTAAGTGATTTATCACAATATATATCCTTAAATAAAACGGCACATTTTGTTAAACAAGTGGAATTTACAACCACAACATCTGTTCAACAAACCATACACCTTTTCTTATTAAATTAAATTATCTGCTTAGTATTTAATTTTATAAAGAAGGAAGTATAGTTAATATGAGAATAGAGAATGGGAGTTATAATATGTGTGATTTAGGATATAATTGGTCTTTTTCATTAAACCTAGAAGACCTGCACGATTTTATCAGTCTCGTAAAGAGAGAATATTACCTCTTGGTAAGAACAGGAGATATGTGGAAGCACAAATTAGCAAACAACAAATACACGATTCAGGATAGGAAATTATATGATGTGAAGCAATAGTTATCTGACAAAGAAGGAAGGAAATTGGATAATTATACAAAGTCGAGGAATACAAACTGATTTAACAACAGGAAGATGGGTGGTATTACATGTCATCATATTAATCTGTCATATATTTCTGATACATAAATGACACAGAAGGCTTCAAGAAATATATAATTTTTGCATTCAAGGATACATACAGAAAAAGGGTGTTATATTTTACATTCTTATGAATTGGAACATAGACACGGGCATTTTTCAATTAAGAACTGGCCTTGTACGATATTAAAAACCCGCAAATAGAAATTTGATTAAAATATTAAATAAAATGAACTTCTAAAGGTGATGAAATATAAAACTCTTTTCGAAATCATCAACAAATCTTATTGGTTTCCTATTATGTGAAAAATAATTGTGGATCAAGAGTATCGCAGATCAGATGAATATATGTATGATATTCTATGGGGTGAAGGTGGTTCAAGGATAGTAAGGGATGAGGAAGAGTTAAAGAAACTGAGGCAAGAGAGAAGGAGAGGGGAGAAAAAGAGAAATAAGAGAGGGAGAAGAGAGGAGAAGGAGAGAGGGGGAGAGGGAGGACAGAGAGAGAGAATAAATAAATATAAAAATATGGAAACCAGTGAGATTATAAAAAGATCAAAGGTATTACAAAAATAAATCAATCTCAACGCACTGAGGAGGAAAACAAGAATTGCAAGTCTATTAGGAATATATGCGTCAAGAGTATTAACATCGATTTCAGGGAGAAGATTTAAACGAGAAATGTGAGATAAAGAAGAGAAAGAAGGAAAAGATTATATTATTGATGATGTTGGTGTAATTGACTTTGATTAAAGTTTTACATTTTTTTTTCTAAATAATGGAGGAGAGAGTGAAGACATTTCGAAGGATCTTTATGTTTTAAAAATTAAGATTCAAATGTGCATGTTGGAAACTAAAATTGTTTTCACACTCTGTTGAATTTTTCACATTAAATAAATGAGTTATTGTCTAAATGTAAAAAGAAAACTGAGAGTAAAAATATCTCCTATTTAAAAGTAAAAATAATAGGGTTATACAAAAAGGTACATGTTCGGTGTGTGGCTCAAAAAAATAGTAAATTCACACAAACACAAATGAGGGGGAGATATACAAAAGTTTTAGCAGGAAGTAAATTTACAACTGGAATAGCAGGGTTACATCTCCCAGGGTATTCTTTCTGTAGTCCAGGACCAAACTTGGATAAAGATTAGATGAGGCTGACATTCCTAAACCGTGGAGCAAACCTATCAATATGGTTGATGAAGTGTGCAGAAGCATGATATGATTATGGGAATAACACGATGTTGGAAGAAAACATGAAGCCGATAAGAGAATGTTGTATAATTGTCTCTGAATCAAAAATCCAACCTTGAGAGAAAATTTTGATAGGTTCATCGTGAAGAAGATGATCAGTGCTAAATAGAAACTTGGCTTGAATTCAAAAACTTATGGCTCAATGATGTCATAAAGATGAAGAGCAATTAGCTGATGAATTACATAAACCAATAATCACAAAGTTTATAGAAGGAAGTTTTATTCCAGGAAGTTGATTATATCTGGTCGCTGATTTATTGAACTCAATATGATAAGGGTACAAGTATGCTTTAACCGTTATTGATTTGAGGAGTAGATATGCGTGGGTTGTCCTTTGAAAAACAAAACAGGTAATACTCTTATGTTGGCTTTCCAACAGATATTCAAATAGCAAGAGAAAACCTAAAAAATTGTGGACTGATGAGGGTACAGGTTCTACAACAAAACATTTATGAATTTCTTTAAAATAACTTACATTATCAGACCTTTAATGAAGGAAAAGCGGTTGTTATTGAGCTTTTTTATCGCACTTTAAAAGAGAGACTATATAAAAAATTCACTCAACTCGGTTCTCAACAAAATGGTATCTTTAATTCAAGACATTGTAGCTAAGTACAATGATACGATTCAACCTCAACAAAAATTAAACCATCATAATTACAAAAATTTACAAATTAAATATGAAAAAGAGATTAATGTCAGAAAGCCTCAGTTCAAAGTTGTGATATAGTAGAATATACAGGTGGAAATCTCATTTAGAAAAGGTTATACCAAGCGATGGACAAATAACTTTTATATTGTTGATGTCGTTGTAGTCTTACTTAATTATGTGATTAAAGGGGAGAGATTTATCATTTTATTCACAGGAATTACAAAAGACAGTAATTGAACCTGACTTACAAATTATGTGATAAGGGGGAAGATTTTAGGTTCATTTTATTCACAGGAATTATAAAAGACAAAGAAAATTGAATTTTTTGGACTCCGCCCCTTTTGACACGCCCAAAAGCCCCACCATGCTAAACCACCCACAAGCCCACTCACACAAGCCCCACCCACAAACACCACCCACACAAAACCCACCCACACAAGCCCCACCCACACAAGCTCCACCCACACAAGCCCCACCGCACACAGCCCACACCCCACACAAGCCCCACCACACAAGCCACCCCCTGTGCGCCTCCACCTTTGACTCACCACCCCTCCTCCCACCCCCACCCCTCCCACAACACACGGAGGGGAGGGAGAGGGATGAGGGGGTGGTGGGTCGTTGGGGAGCGCGCCTACCCCAACCTAACCCTACACCCCTCCCCAACCACCCCTCCCCTTTACATTCTCCTTTATTCTTTTTTTGTAATCAAGATTTAAATAGTTGTGAGCAAAGCATATATAATTAAACAAGATTAAAAATGAAACAAAATCTTTTCGCGCAGTCTGATGGTTTGTGATTTTGAAACTGGTCAACATTTCTGTTCAAACAAGAGGGAAGAAAAATTAGGGTATATAAAGATGATTATATCATGATATTATAAAATAATAAATAAAACATTTACCTCCAGAAGATTGAGTTTTGCGCCCGGTTCATCCAGACAGGTGTTAAACTGAAAAAAATAAAAAAAATTATAGAGTCAACACTCAAGAGAGATATAGACAGAGACATGAGACAGAGATAGAGATAAGGGAGAGAGAGACAGGAGAGAGAAACAAAGACAGAGAGAGAGAGAAACAGATACAAAGAAGACAGAAAGAGACAGAGACAGACAACAGGACACACAGACACAGAGACACACAGAGACACACAGCACACACAGAGCACACACAGAGACACAGCACGAGAGAACGACAGAGACAAGAACGACAGAGACGACAGCAGACACAGAACGACAGAGAGAGAGACAGAGGGATATATTTCTCACCTTTGACTGACTCATTCAGGTCAGAGGACGTGAGAGGACTTCTTCCAACCAACAATAATGCCATTCAATTCTGTTCTGACGATTGAATGTCTTTAAGGAAGTCATTCATTTTTTCCCACATTCCTCGTGATATTCAAAGGCCTCATTTTCCAGATCATTTATCAACGATGTTCTTATTGGGGACAACCTGTTAGAAAAAAAAACATACAATAATTATTGGTTGTGTAGTGATTTAATTCTGTATAAAACAACAAATAATGAATTGGTTCAAGGATCTCACCTCTCATCTTGTGAAAACGATTGATATGCAAGGTTGAAGTCATCATCTGAACACTCCATATTCTGAATAAAACATACTAAGTTCGCGTTTGGCATTATATAGTCCGAGTTGATGACTCGTCTCGGAAATTACATAACAATGGGTTTTTTGGGTGTGTCTCATAAAGGAAATGACTTCGGGCTTTTGGGGCTTGGTCCGGGTGTGAGGGCTGAAATAGAGATTTTATCTTTTCCTTCATTTTAAACTTACTTTTAAATATCTTCTTTTGATTAAAAGTTGTTTTTTGCTTGCTTTTAGCTAAACTTTGTTCTGTTAGTGTTCTGATGATTTAAGATATATCCATGAGAGACATGGGCACAGAATACTTCCTCATTTCCACGGCACGACTGTGCTCTTAAAGGCACTTCCCAATTTTACAGAACCGAAGGAGGGATAGTGAACTTCCTTTTCTTTTGTGCTTGAAGAGATAAAGTGAATATACTCGATGGAAATGAATGTTAAAAGAAAATTAAGTTATTCCCTAAAGTAGAACATGGACAAATATTCGTTGGTTTGCTCTTTGAGTGGAATGAAAATATGAAAGGGAAGAAGTGCTTTAATCAGTAAGTCTCAATCTCTCATAGTCTCAATTTTACATTTGCTTGTATGGGAGGGAAGGGGATAGGTGGGGAGGAAGTGTGTCTCCCATTTTGAGCTTTGGGGCTTGGGTCAGAAAGTTTTTCACTTTCCCCCATTCATTTGAATGGGCGTCCCAGAAACTCCATTTATCATCTACTCAGGACTGAGTCGCTGAACCAGATGTAATGGATCCATCATCTCTGGCTTGGCGTCGAGGACGATGGCACTTATGTTCCTGTCGTCCCCAAAGTTCCACCTGCAACTGAAGCTGTTGTGGAACTGGTGAAGTGTACCTGTCGTGGGGCAGGTATGTGAGAATATTGAGAGGAATTGTGGCTTTTGTGGTTAAAGCACCAAAATTGGTATCAGTCATGTTTAATATGTACTAAATGATGTCAGATACATGTAGTGTGAAGCTGAATATTTCCCCTGATGCCCAAAAATGGGAAAAATCCAACATGGCCCCCACACGAATTGAGAAACTCTATTATGTTGCATATCCTTGGCAATTTATGACATAAAAACATGAATGAAATGTCCTTTTTAAACGTTTTCAGACATAAGGAATCCAATGCCCACCAGCATTTATGCTAAAATATAGATAGCTATTAATTTTAGGAATTGTATAATTTATTTTGTTTCTTTCATCTACTGGTGTGTGACGGAGATGTTGGTTATATCACGAGGTAATTAACAATGTGGGAGGTGGGGGGGAGGGGGGGTCCACAAAACTCGTCCATAATTAGACGTCTTCTGCGAACTCCGCTTTCTTCAAGCTGGATGGATCAATGCCTTCACGTAAAGTAAACTTCTGTCGATATACTGTATATGCCTTGCAACTGCCATGCTTCTGTGTATATCTATGCTGAATCATCAAAATACATTGAGAGGCAATGAAAACATATACCAAATTAAAATTGACATTTATTTAATGGCATGTGAAAGAGGATCAAAATAGTGAATAATAAAACATGCATCATGAATGTCTGTTATGGGTGTTTGATTGTGTTCGAGTCCGGTGTGTTGCTTGTGTATGGACGTTTGAGTCTGATGGCAAATCTTGGAAATGATGAGCAATGGTTAAAAAAACATGTTGCACTTGCAACGTGTGTATCCTTGCCCTGTAAAAGCACAGGTTGCCTTAGTTGTGAGGCCGTCAATTAGAATGCCACGTCTAATGAAAGATCAGAGGAATCAAGCCATCGGTATGCTGAATAGTGGAACCAGTCAAGAAAGAGTTGCTTGACACTTTCATGTCCACCAGTCAACAGTTTCTCGGCTATAGAACCGATGTCGAGCCACGGGAAGGGTTTTTACAAGGATTTACAAGTTATTAAGGTGCATGAGGAGGCCATTCGGCCCATCATGCCTACGCCACACCAATACCAGATTTAATCAATCCATCGATACC
>CM068956.1:36857336-36877909 GCA_035128595.1 Eptatretus atami | reverse complement strand
AGAGCTTACTGCAGCCTTACAGTTCCATTGGAAAGCAGATACCACAAGCTCTGATCCACCGTTTGTGTTTATCCATGCCCCATAGACTTCAAGCGTGCATCGCCGTCTAAGGTGGACACACTCGATATTGACTGTACAGACCCCTGCATCGTTTGACGTTTTTGTGGCGTCACATGCACATCCTCATTTTCCCGTCTCTGTACAGATTCTGTAAGACTGCCCTTGACAAATTTCATTTGATTGCATGCAATGATCCTTTTTTCACATGTTATGAAGTAAATGTCAATTTTAATTTGGCATGCATTTTCATTGCCTCTCAGTATACTTCAATAACGCCATCGCAAGAATACAATTGCAGGCTGTTCAAGCAGATAAATATACCATCAACATGGCAGACACGCATTTCTTTTAACCAACAATGCTCTCTGACACAATGTGGGGGGGGGGGAGAGAGAGAGAGAGAGAGAGAGAGAGAAGAGAGAGAGAGAGAGAGAGAGAGAGAAGAGAGAGAAGAGAGAGGAGAGAGAGAGGAGAGAGAGAGAGAGAGAGAGAGAGAGAGAGAGAGAGAGAGAGAGAGAGAGAGAGAGAGAGAGAGAGAGAGAGAGAGAAGAAAAGAAAAAGATTGGGGAAAGGAATGGTACATGCTGCTTCCTTGTTTGACATTCAGCATTTAAAATGATAGACCAGGGAACTCCCCTATGTTGGCATCCATGGGGAGGAGGAAATGCCCTGCTGAGTGTGATGTCTATTGCAGAAAAGACAGGCGAGAACCATTTCCTCCTGGCCGACACCACAAAACGTTGTAATATTTAGGACCGATAAATTGTATTGTAATATGAGGTGTGTGTGTGTGTGTGTGGTGTGTTATGCACTTTTGGACCGTGGACAGAATTAAAATGAAAACTGGTTGTTGTACAATGTACAGGTAAGGGGTAGGGGGCATAAAAATGGTTTTGGCCAGTTAAAAAGAAATCTTCTGGGGGTTCAGGGATGGATTGGAGATGGACCCTAATTCTCTACTACACGAATAATTGTCGTGTGTGTGTGTGTGTGTGTGTGGTGTGTGTGTGTGTGTGTGTGTGTGTGTGTGTGTGTGTGTGTATGTGTGTGTGTGTGTGTATGTGTGTGTATTGTAAATGAATAACTTTTGCTGGTAAAATATTGATTCAAACATGGCACTGAATGTTGAAGTTACATGAGATGGTTTGCCGGAACGCTCCCAGTGATGATTGGAGGAAAGTGCTTGTTAGTGATCATGGAAGTGAAGTGTTCGGGTGTGAATGGTTTGTCCTGTGATCACAGTCACATCTTTGTGTGTCTGTGCGCAGGGCATACAGGCTCCGGAGGAGTGTTTTGTTTTTGCATCGATCTGTGGCATGAAAGAGTTTGGACAAATGGTTAATGTGAATGTGCTGAATCACTCATGAGGAGGGGTCACCTGTTGTTTTGAAGAACTTTTGATGAGCCGAGTTGACATCCGGGCCATGTTGAGTGCCATGTATTCGAACCGTGCTGTTGGTCTTTCAAGGGCAAGATTGTGGAGTTGTTCATCCTTGCCCCCACGGTTTTGCGTGCATCGTATGTGGATGTATCGTTGTGCAGTGGAAGGCATTTTGCAGAAGTGTATTAAAAATCACACATTAGAATGTGGGATGTTTTGTTTTATTTCATTTTTTTCCAGATGACATGTTGTTTGGCAGGCCAGGTTGGCAAAAGCGTGACCTTCCGTTACAGTGGGTCAGAATAGAGAGATGGAATGTGATGGACAGGTGTTATCATTGTAGGAAAGCTGAAACATGGTGGCACGCACGATATTATGGGATAGCTATGCCAATGTGGAGGTTAATGCAAAAGTGATTCTTCTCTCACCCATTTCTAGTAAATGCACACCTGTGGGGTGAGTCTCCATGAGCCAGATGCATTTGGGGGAGAACTTGCAATATGACCATTCTTCATGGAAATTACAGCACTCTGTAATTTCCTCCTGTGGAAATTTTGATTTTCTGTTGATTTTCTGTAACTTTGTTGAAATGATTCACGCACTCGTTCAACGTCTGCTGCACTTGTGCTTTGTCGACCAGTACTTTTCTGTTTCTGAAAACTTCCAATCTTGTTAAACCCCTTGTATGGCTCTCCGATACTCGTAACACCATCTTCTGTGGAAGGAAACTTCTTGCTTCTGTTTGCTATTCAGTCCTCCCTCTAGAACATGGTATTGATCTGGTGGAAGTATCTCTGTGAGCCTCCACACTAAAGTGTTGAATCAGTGGAGCACTGCGAGTGGCGAATTTCATTGGTCGAAATGGCATCCAATTTTGCCAACTTCAGAGCGAAAGTACCGTTAAATTGAAAGTTGGCATGCAATTGGCAATCACCGGACTGTCATATTAAACATACACCTCCCGGAGATGCCCGGAATGTCAAATATGTCCGAATTGTACAAATGGACACTTTTCTAGGAGTCGGAACAGCTTGTAAGTTCGATTCTGGGGCTTAAATTTTGGAATTATTTTTAGTTTAACAGATACTCGTGGTGATCGCATGTACGGAAATGAAATAAACCAACGAACGCTGACGTCTCCATGCATTTATAAGCATCGCAATGTACGCAGTGATTCAAAGCTATGATGAACAGGCATTCGATAATATGAGTGAGGTAAGTGAGAAAAAAACTATCGTCAAGAAATCATTGCGGCCTGTTCCAAGTAAAGGCAAGGTTAATTAAATGAGATTCCTTATGTCTGAAGTATACTGAGAGGCAATGAAAATGTGTACCAAGGTTGAGCAGGCCAGAAAACATGGTGGCTTCAGACCCCAGCGAGGTTACCTAGGATGCGTGTCAAGACCCTATGGAGAGCGATGACCGAGGATGCGCCTTATAAAGGATAAAATTGAATAAGGCCGTTAATTATCTTAAAAAGGGATGTTTTAATTAACAAAACACCCAATTTTCAGTCTTGCACTTCCTTGTAGTTTTCTTCGTGTGCCTGCAAAGTTTCAGGTTGGTAGGTTTCATGGTTTGGCAGTTATGGAGGAGACACACTCACACACACATGCGCACACACACACACACACACACACACACACACACAACACACACACACACACACACCACCACCACAGACACACACACACACACCACACACCTCGTTTCATCAACCCATACACAAACTATCCTTTAAGCATTCAAGCATAGTCAGATGTTCATATACAGTATATACAATCATATATTCCTATAGCAAACCAAGAATCCTTAAAAGTTCAAGTCAGTAAAAACCTTAAACTTCAAATGAGATTTACTCGTGAAACTTACACGACAGGTCCCCGATCCGCACGGAACTAAATGATGTTCTCAAGGGCCCTTAGAACTTCTCAGGCACAGTTTTACAACCAGCTTTTCTCCCGCTAAATTATTCTACTCAATTCCTCAAGAGATTGTCACTCAGAGAAACAGAGACAGGATGTATGGCTGTACAAATGTGCAACACCACAAAAGGAGAGAGGAAGAGAACCTCTTATAGTTTCCCTTTACCTCTCCTTAAGTGGCCAATTGCATCCACACTGCTGAGCCAGCACTGCTCCGGCCTCTTTTCAAACAAGACCACTTCACCCATAATTTCCCTTTGTTGGTCTCCATTATATGTCACCTTACTTATGCTTTGAGTCCTTAGGCAGTCCTCGGTAAGTCAATATCTATGGCTTTTCTATTGCTTAGCTCACAACGGCTCTGAGTTTCTTTTCAGTTCTTACCAATGACGTCTCCGCCACACTGTGACTCGACATCCTATAACCTTTCAAGCAGTGCCTCACTGGACGACTTACAACACAAGCAGCGCAGCACTGGATGACTTACAACTCACACAGCACCTCACTGGACAACTTACAAATCATGTAGCGCCTCACTCGGTGATTTACAAATCACGCAGCACCTCACTCGGCGACTTACAATGGTTGGCAAGATGTCAAGTCAAATACCAACCCCCCTTAAAGTCCTTTCCCAAAACTACCAATCCCTGTATCCACCCTATTTTGTCCAATAAACGATCCTTACTGTACTTAAATAGTACTTATTGTGCTTACTTTTAAATCTAGGTTCGGATCTGCGCAGTGTCCATAGAGAGAAGCAGAGCAAATTGCCCGGCTGTAGCAAATACGCTTCCACCAAGAGCTTTCAAATGGCCTCTCTTACCTTTTGTAATCCTCCAGGTGCCAAGTGTTTGCTGCCTGTCCGGTGTTCACTCCACTGCTCTCTCTGAACATGGCAGATCCCAGACGAGGCCCCCAAAACTGTGGTGGAGATTTCCAATCAAAAGAGAAAACCCTTTAAAATTTAACAGATCATTTATTATAAAAAACCACATATATGTGGAAAGAAGAGTTTGTCTCAAGAGTCCAAGCAGATCTCTACCTCTGAGCCAGAATGCATGGCCTTTTATACAATTGGAAATTGGGAGGGGGCCAGAACATCACAGGGCACTTGGCCCATCAAAATACAAGAAAGCTTTGTTTGCACACGAGGTCCTTTAAGCAAAGAGAAAACAATCTTGAGCATAATTAAGCAGATTGTATTGTGAAAGATTGTGTGTCTTCGGCATGATGTGTATGCACAGAAAACCTACATTTACTTTAGACAATGATAAGCATTTATCTCAGAATGCAAATGGAGCATCTGGTTTGCACAACTTTTGCAACACAATTAGAAGTCAATGACCTCTGCAGTTCGATGAGACTCCTGTTGATAAGAGGACAATGGGAAGACAGAGTTCATGTTTGTTTAACTTTGCAATTGAATAGGAGCCAGAGTTAATGAGAGTCATTCCTCTGGGGACCAGACTCGCTGGCATCACCAAAGTAATTCTCCCCAATTTGCCAACCAAGTGGAAAATATATGATTATATTGTTACATAGTTAACTAACATACTATACCAACTTGTTTATAAAACAACCTTCAGTATGAGTTGATTTATCAAGTATATATTTTAGAGTAACAAATATAAAGATGGATACATATTTCCTTGAACTAATCAAGGACTAACAAGATCTCCCTCCAGACCTCGATGCACTTGGGCCAGCATGGGGATTATATATTCGTTATTATTGTTTTGGTTTGAAAGTCATCTGGTTTGAAATGTTCTCTTTGAGTGGTGCAGTGATGGTGTTGAGCATTTACTAGTGGATTCAGGAGAGCACTTTCTCAACAATGAGAAAGGCAAACAATATGTTAATCAGGCCTAAGTCACATTTGCCACGGCGGCCGTGGGGTCTCCAAAATCTACGGCCACTAGCAATTATACGGCGGCCGCAGTATTTCCACGGTCACACAATGTAGCAGTCACATATGTTTTTATTTTCGGGGAGCCGCACGGCGTATTTAGAAATTGTGGAGACCGAAAACGTGGTGGTGCCGTCAGGGTCTTTGATTTGATGTCGCATGGTGACTTAGGGCGTCCTGCGGCTGCTCATGAATTTTCAAGGCAGACGCAAGGTAGCCTCAAGGTGCCCGCAAGGCGACCGCAGGGGGGGGCCCTAAGGCGAACGTGCGGCCAGACGGACGGTAACGAGTGGGTATATATACCAGTTCTTTTTTTACTGAAATAAAAATATACAGTTCGGAATATACCAGTACGTGGTGCCCCCACAATCCGAATTTGAATTTGTTCCAGGAGGCTGTTCGGATTGCAAAAAGTTCGATTCCCAAACTATTTTCCAAATAAGAAATAATGGAGTGAATTAATCTGTTCCTGGACCCCAAGAAAACCCACTTTCAAGACACTTTCAACTGAAATTTCCCATGTTTAAGGTAAAATAAAGATGAGTAAATGACCTTCGGTGGCGGTGTATTGTATGTAAACTGGTACAATCACCAATCCAAAGGTTCACACAGGCTCGAGCTCCGGCCTGGGTTCCGATCGCTCGCACACTCTGCGAGCGCTGCCCCCAGGGCAGCTCATCGAACATGATGCCCCAGAACCACAATCACTTCATCAAATGCATCGGGCTGAGGTAATCATGGATATTCCAAATTACAACCGGTTTTTCTGTGAAATTAAATCCTTGCCTGACAGTCCGTCACACACCACGTGTCGGATTGCTTTTTTGTTATTAATTAAAACACAAGATGAGTAAAAAAAAAAAACAGCACAAATCAAGGTGAAAACACGAGGTAAAGTAGCGATCGACACACGAGAGATGCTTTCACGAGGATTTCCCACGACGAACTGGATGAACAAAGCGCGAAGATGCGGCTCGAACAGGTGGGAGAACACGTGAACAAAGGGATACAACTTTTTTGCAACTCCATAGTCCTGTATCATATTCTGATGAGCTTTTGCTAGAAAACAATGAAAATCAATGTTTTTTTTGTATTTGTTCAAAAAAGTTCACCCATGACTAACTTTGAAATTTGCATGACTTGCATGACCTAAATTGCTCGCTCACAGCATTGATTGCTTCTGCTGATGTTTAGTTTTGATGGCTCTTGTTTCCAGTGATTTGTCAAGGATTTCAAAGCAGTCTTGCAGGGTAGTAAGGCTTTTTTAAAGTTAAATAAATAATTAAACAGGGTTCTAGTTTTTGGAAATCCACCCAAATGCAACTGAGTATAAAAATTTCAAAGTTAGTCATGGGTGAACTTTTTTGAACAAATACAAAAAAAACATTGATTTTCATTGTTTTCTCGCAAAAGCTCATCAGAATATGATACAGGACTATGGAGTTGCAAAAAAGTTGTATCCCTAGTGAACAAACATGAACGCTATGTTGTGTTCGGTTTTTTAAAATGTATTCGGTTTTTAGGGCAAAATTCATTTTTCATTGATAAGAGACTACGGCAGCCGCACGAATAACGCAAGCCCACCGTACGCCCTACGTACGGTCGACGTGGAAACACAACTACGTCACAACTACGGCATGTCGAATTGCTGCGGCCAATGTAGAAATGAAAAAAGTTATAACACTGCGTTATAATTCCACGGCGACCCCTACGGCCTGTAAAAGATAGCCAAACGGCGTAGGGCCACCTGAGGCCACCGCAGAAACTCTGCGGCCGCCGCACGTTTCTGTCAATTCAGAGGGCGTACGGCCGCCGTATCCTCACCGTAGAGCAAATGTGACTTAGGCCTTAATGATCCTAAGTTTTGACAGATATGTTACAGTTATATGAAATTAACAAGAAGACAGTATATTTGAACAGAGATTCGATTCCACTCATTTCTGGCCTGTCAGGCAGACATTGTAGCAAAGAAGCTAACAGGCAGTCCAATCTGCAAATGTAATGAGTTCTGATGAGACAAGCAAACAAAGAAACTCATACCATGAGCAGTCCATTTCTGCAAATGTAATGCGTTCTGACTGTCATTGTCAGAGCTTCTATAAGCATAATTATCTTGCACACAATGGAAATCTATCTCAAATCTATCTCAGTACCTTTACCGACAATGTTTCCTGGCGAACCATTCCTTATATGGTGATGCAGTGACCTATACTTTACAACAGATTTTATACTTCAATATTGTTTAAAAGCAAAAATATAGAGAAATGAGTACATAATGTGTGGACAAAGAACACTTATCTCAATATGAAAAATATTTGTTTCAGTGTGATTAATACAGAAACACCAGTGCTTTGCAATAGTCATGTGATCCATAGAACTCTCTATTACCAAATTGTCCATGTTTATATTTCACAAGATGGAATTAATTATTTTTACTTCCACACCACACACTCAGGAATGTTCAGTCGTTTGCCAGTCTTCACACTTTAGTAGCTACCCATATTTCCCAGCACTCTGAGTCCACCAATAATCTGTATAAACTGAACCCTGGCTTATCTCCACTCCATTTAGTGAGTGCAACCACATGTTGTAAAGTTGATTCAGGATTTTTCAGTCTGCAGACTGTTTTTCCTATCTGATGCTTTAATTGGAAACTTCAAAGTGTCATTCTTACAGAATGTCATTTGCTGAACAAGTCTCAGCCTTTGCAAATAGCAGCAGCGATTTGGGCAACAAAAAAGTTACAAGATGGCAGATAAACAAAGGAATTTGACATTGTGATGCCATGTGAGAGGCCTCCATACTACTGCTCCTGGTGGATGTCCATAATTTTGTCATCTCGTCCATAATTTTGTGGGAATTAACTTGTCCATAAGGATGGGTTCTTCGCTCGTAGGGAAGGTGGAAAAGCCCCGATCTTCAACCCAAACAATGTTCATGACAATTGCTGGGGGTGCCTTTGAAGCTTCTTAAGGAGTACGGGACTTTAAATTTGATTTTGAGGGAGGAGAGTGAAGGGTTCCATTCTGTAATTGGGGAGAGAATGGTTTATGTTTGCTTGTGCAGTTATTTTGTTTCACAGTGGATCCGAGTTAAAGGGTGGTAGAGTAATTTGATAATTGTACTGGTCTACAAAAATATAGTTTTTTTTTTTCTTGCATAGACTTTGGAAACTGTTTTTGGCTAATTTTGGGCTGCTGAATCCAAATCTGAGCTCAGATTTGCTCTATCACATCAAGTTTTTGTGCTATCTGTATGCTCCATATTCATGGATTTTTACAAAAGTTGACCATCCAGTCTGGTAATCTTGGTGGGGATAAAACAACAAAAGCTTGATTATTCCGAGTACCCGTAGCTGTAAACAGCCCCTATGGTAAACAGCCTGCCATGAGCAAAGTGAAGTTATTGTCTGATTCTCCTAAAAGAATCAACGTATGCATCAGTAGTTTACGTCTATGACGTATTTGTGATTTGCAGCTGTGAAGACTACCTAATCTGCTGTTAAGACTCTACCTAATCTCGTGAGTCGTGAGCATTACTGTATTACGCGATTCTCAGTGGGCGGGCACAGCTGACTCAGTGGGGTTGTTTATACCGGTACCTGGTACCTTACACTGTAAGCTAGCTATGTCTACACCTTCAAAGAGAAGAAAGTGCTGTAACGACCCAGATATCTTCTGCTATATCTGTGGATACTTCACTTTAGCACCTCAAAGACGCACCATCACTACATTCGTCAAGAGAGTGTACCGTGCCTACTTTAAAGTACCGCTTGGAGACCAGGACAAAACTGGGCCCCTCATAAAGTATACACGACTTGTGTCGAAACTCTGAGATCATGGTCTCAAGGAAAGAATGCTAAGCTCAAGTTTGGTGTGCCGATGGTTTGGAGAGAACCAAAAAAACACCTAGATGACTGCTACTTCTGCCTTGTAAATGTCAAAGGATTCAATAAGAAAAAACAAGCAATACATGAAATACCCTAGCATACCCTCTGCTATACGGCCAGTTCCTCATTGTGACGAAATACCTGTACCTGTTTTTACGAGCTCGCAGAGATTGATGAGGAAGCACTTACTTCATCCACATCTTTATCGCATGATGAATGATGAAGAAGCAGATGCAGAGTACAAGCCATTGGATTCGTTTTTTGATCAACCTTCTCTGTTAGTCAGCCTGAATTGAATGATCTGATCCGAGATTTGAATTTGCCAAAACAATCTGCTGAGTTGTTGGCTTCCAGACTGCAGAGAAAAACCTTCTCAAACCTGGCACAAGTGTCTCATTTTATCGCAACAGAGAGGCAGAACTGAGGAAGTACTTCCACTCTGATGGTCAACTTGTATACTGCAATGATGTTGAAGGGCTTCTTCTCGCTATTGGTGATGCTGCTGCGTATCATTCAAGTGAGTGGACTCTTATGACAGTTCGAAAAAAGTTTGAAATGTTTTACTTCACAATGGAACATCATATGATCGCATACCCTATAGATCAGTGACCTGAAGGAGAAGTATGCAAACATCAAGTGTACTTGAACGATTGAAGTACCACGATCATGAATGGTTGATCTGTGTGGATTTGAAAATGGTGAACTTCTTTTGGGGCAACAAGGAGGTTCACCAAATACCCTTGTTTCCTATGCTACTGGGACAGTAGGGCTAAGGAGGAGCACTGGGTGAGAAAGGAATGGCCATCAAGGAATAGTTTGATACCTGGTGACAAGAACATATTAATGAACCACTGGTTGATGGAAAAATATCATCCTTCCACCATTGCACATCAAACTCGGTCTGATGAAGCAGTTTGTTAAAGCTCTTGATCACCTGGAGACTGCTTTGGCTACATATGTTCAAACTTTCCGAGTCTTAGCGACGAGAAGAAAAAAGCAGGGATATTCGACGGACCTCAGATCAGAGCATTACTCAAGGACCACACTTCGTTACGACGATGACCGCTGTCGAAGCTCGAGCGTGGAATGCATTCACTAATGGGTGCAGAATTTCTTGGGAACAAGAAAGATGACAAACTACCGAGAGATTGTGGAGGAGCTGCTCCTTAGTCTGCGAGCGCTGGGGTGCAGAATGAGCATCAAGGTGCACTACTTGCACAGTCACCTGAGCGAGTTTCCAGATAACCTTGGAGATGTAAGCAGGAACAGGGTGAACGTTTCCATCAAACATTAAAGTGATGGAAGAACGTTATCAAGGTCGTTGGGACTCAAATATGATGGCAGATTACTGCTGGAGTTTGATGAGGGATGTCCCAGATGCTGTACATAAGAGATTGTCCACAAAGAGGAGGTTTACTATGTTGTAATACGATTACACCTGTGCCTTTGGATACTTACGCTTTCAAGTACCGGTACTTATTTTGTTATATTCCATATTTTTGCATTTATTGCTGCATTCTGAATGTCGTGAAAAGTCACAAAACTCAGAAAATGCTTTGAGCTTGAGTGATGCCTTGTATTTAAGTGATGTACACCATGTTAAGGGGAACTTTTTCCGCCATATATTTAACTAGTTTAGTGAAATTTGTAAACTTTTCATACATTAAAAATATCGAGAAAATGTGTAAAAATATGTGCAAGCAAGCATGGATTATATGTTGTATGATTAAATATTGTAATTGAAGTAGGTACCTTTCATTGTAAACATTTTTGCATCTATCGATCTTCTAATGCAACAGTGTTTTTCAACTTCGAGTGTAAAATGCTGTTTTCTCAAAAATAATGATTTTTCATAGTTCAAAAACCTGATGTGATAGGCAAAAACTAATGACACATTTGGATTCAGCACCCAAAAGTTAGCTAGAATCCGTTGAAAAACCCCCATGCAAGAGAAATCGTGTTGACCAGTGTAATATGCTCATTGATCTTAAAAGGTAGATTTTTATTTATTTATTTGAGAATCAGCCCATTGAGGTTATGAGCAGGTGTCTTTGTATGCTTCACAATTCAATGATGTCCCAAACATGTGGTCATTTTTCCCTTTCCCAGAAGATGTCAGGCAAAATTAAGTTAATATATAAGGTCTGCTGCCGTTCAACAAAAAGTTGAGCTATTCATCAAGTCCAAAGATTTCTTGTAAAAAAAACTTATTTGATTGAGCCTGATCTGCAATCTCATCTGAAGCTTTGACATGGCAGAAAAAGGTGTTGTGCTTTCTACACCTGAAGAGCTTGTTGGTTTCATTTCACCAGTTACTGCCCTTCTTTTCAATATTTGGGTCCACGTTGAGCTACCATTACAATTGTGCTCATTGTTATGCTCCGAGATCCCCATTGAGTTGCCCTACAAGGCGTGAAGTTAAAAAAACCCCAAGTTACCTTGCCTGGCACAGCTACTTTCAAAGTGCGACAGACACATCTTCATCTTACTGCGACAGATTGAATTCTGTATGCAACTTGTGTAACTTGCAACATGTTCTCTTCCTGTTTTAACACAGTACATTCTGTCTTTTTAAGAACGGCTAAAAAAGGAATCACAAAGACAAGTGTCAAACAGATGTTCGATATCTTCCGATACATCTGAGTGCACTTGTCAAGTGTTATGTACTACAACCTTGTCTTTGGGGTGACATGTTAGTGTTCTCATTGGTATCACCCAAGGGTGTGATGCAGGGATTCCAGGTTTCACATTCCATATATACGATGTGTTTACCGATTATTTATTAATGCATTTTTATAATGTACTGAAGTCAATACCATTACCTTTTATTGTGCAATTTATGTCCAACCTCTTGCATGAAATCAAAAATAACAGTATTTTGCTGCCATGTAAGACCTGGTTGCTTTATATACTGCATCTAACCCTAAAACTAATAACAATGTCCATGGCAACTAACTTCCCAAATTTGTTTCGAGAATCAAGCTAAGCAGAGGTAATTTCCTTTTATTTCATGAGTGTAGCCTGCATCTAATAGTCTTTATGAAAGCAAAGTGTAAACTACGTCTAAATATACATTTACAGGGAGTACACATAAAGCATTCCAAGTTCTTCTTCTTCTTTCCAGCCTATGGCTGCTGGTTGCATCCTTTGTTGGGGGCACAGCTATGGCACCGATGCAGTGCCCTTGATTACCAGTACACTGATGCTCATTTCACCAACCTCAGAAGGATGACAGGCTGAGTTAACCCCACCTGGTGTTAATTCAGTGGCCGACGGGGCTCAAACTCAAGACCCTAACATCACAGGCCAGCCAGGCCAGCCACCCTAACCACAAAGCCAACACCAGGCTTATTCCAAGGTGTGTTCATTGTAATACTGACCCTGATACTGTCTTTTAACGGTTGCCATGGAAACTGTCAACACTTGTGTGCTAATCATCTTTTAATCAGTGGAAAATAAACCTTATTATGAAACTAAAAGTGAATCCAAAGCACAACATTTGGCAAAAATATTAAACTTCTCTCGTTTTAACACATTTTGATGGGATTTTTTTCATATCTTCACTGTAAATGTCGTGATCTTTGACTTTCACCATTGACCTTGACTTTGACCATTTTATATTTTTTCCTTGAAGCCAACTGATAAATGCTTTCAGGAAACATATAATGGAGCATTTGAATCGGTCATTTAGTCCTACAATTAACTTTTATGAATTATAAATCGAGGTTAGAATATTTTTGGGGGTGGTTACCATGGTTACCCGATATCGCTACTTTCAGTGATTTCCAAAACTACTGCCAAAAAGCATTTTCATGAATCTTAGAATGTGTGCTTTACAAAAATACGTGTTGGCAGTCTCCAACATACGATACTCCTTGGACCAATTTTTTCAGATAATGCCAATAGGCTGAACCACAAGACCTCAGAAGAAATCTACCCATCCCCCACCCCCCACCGAAGTCCTCTACCCACCCACCCAGAGTCCTCAAAATTCATCTACCCACCTCCAGTCAAAACTAAGTTCTCAAAAGTTCTCACCCCCTCACCAAACACTCACCAAATGCATATGATTATATTACTAAAAGTGTTGTCATTACAACGAAATGACAATACTTTTAGAGTTGAATGTCTAAAACCTTCAAACCAAAGCGCATGGTATTGAGAGACTTCATTAATGACTATGAGCAACAACAGTTGACATCGCAATATTGCAGTTGAGAATATTGATCAATCAGATCACAAAGCGAAAGCTGATGCAATATGTTCCCGCTTTGCAACAATTGAAAGCAATTTACGACCACTGAACTTCTTCTTACTTCCAGAGTATTTACCATCTCTTCTGATTTGTCAGGTTCGACCTTTGGAGGACTACCAATAACTTGGGAAAATCGGATCACAAAAAGGAAGTGTTCCTGCCAACATCTCAGCCAGACTTATCCGTCAGTTCTCTTATGAATTATGTGAACCTTTCATGGACATAATCAATGCGTCATCCTACTTTTAATTTGAAATTAGTCACTGGTTTTGACACCAATACAAATTTTTATTATGGACCCTCGGCATCAAAATCTACAGATATGAACAAATAGTTTCAAATGGAGCACCTCGCCACCATTAGAGCATTTGCAACATCAGATGTGGCAATAAATGCGAACTCTTGCTCCCAGCTTGCCGGCTCGATGACAGAAGACGCCATTTGAATTTTTGGCGCCCCCATCCCTACCCCATTTAGAATCCTGTGTGGGCCTGGGCAAGTTGCTAGTACACGCAACAGAGAAGTCCCAGCACAGTGGAAATGGACATAAGTTGTCCATATTCTCAAATGGTCCACTGCCACCATTGACAACTTGTGCCCAGTTGCTCTAACTGATCATTTCTCAAAGATTGCAAAACATTTTATAGCACATCGAACGATGGAGGCATTGAAGTATCGCCGTGATCCCAAACAGTTTGGAAACATCAAAAGTGCATCAACCTCGCAATGCCTGATTAATATCCTTCACACACTTCATGAGAATGCAGAAACGTCGGAATCAATTCGCTTCGATTATGCTACTGGACTTGTCCAAAGCGTTCGACCACATTGATCACATGATAGCTCCTTCAAAACTCCTACAAATGGGTTTTGCTTCTTCTCTTGTTACTTGGATAAGCGACTTCATTTTTATTCACAAACTGTGTTTAAGTACCTTGGCAAATGTTCTGAGTGGATTTGTGTGCATGCCGGAATTCCGTAGGGAACTAAGTGGGGGCCTGTTGTATCCTTTGTCATGATTAATGATGCCGGCTGCAGTGAAGTTGCCACTGGCATACATTGCTTCAAAATATGTCAACAATCTGACATTTATTGAAAAGCATAGTACTGTACTCGTATGGAATCCTGCATGTGTGCCGTTCTTGAGAAACTTCACAATCGGTGTGCAGGATGTGCCTTAATCCCAAAAAGTGTACATCTGTTTCCCACCCCTTCCAACCTGTCAATGAGTGATGTCGCAATCCAAAATTATATTAGCAAACTATTGGGTATTTTTATCCAGGCAGATCTGAAATGGGATGCTCATATCATTTATATTGTTAAACGAGCTAACAGTCGTTTGTATATGCTTCGGAAGTTGAAAAATCATTTCCTTGCAAGCATTGATCTTGTAACCATTTTCACATCTTTTGTCTGCCCTGTATTGGAATATGGGGCTCCCGTGTCGTTGAGCAGAATTACAAAGCAGGAATGTAACACAATTGAAATTTTTGAGAAAAGAGCGGGTAGAGTTATCTTTGGCCGGAACTATTATAGTTACTTTACACAATTGTGGACCGGAGTCACTCAAGAGGAGATGTGATCAACTCTGTCATGCTTTTATGAGACTGCTGCCAAATTCCAAGCTTCACAATTTGCTACCCACAGACAGGTCTCATAGTAGCTACCAATTACAGAACTCAAAGTAATTAACTGAATTAAGATGTAAAGCGGCAATATTATAGAACAGCTGAATGCTATATTTTATCTGCATCATGAATGGATCCCAGTGCCCGTTAAATTTTAAACTGATGTAATGTATCGATTTGAATCAAGATGGAATTTATCCATTTCCTTTGTTTTAATATGCTATTTATTTATTTATTTATTTATTTATTTATTGTATTTCTATATTTATTTTATTTGTAAAATTGATGATCTTAAAGCTTACCTCTATTCAGCCTTTGGCCGCCGATGGAAATTGTTTTGAAATAAACCTTTATTACTTCTACGTTAAACATTGTTGGCTGAGTCAGTCTCATAAACCAAAGATCTTCAATTTGTATCAATGTCAATATTCCTTCTGAATCTGGTGAACAAGATAGTTGCAAACAATTTCCCCTCTGCTGGTGAGAGATGGACATGATTGTGACCAACAACAATTGTGCAAAACATGAATGCGGAATTTCTTTTTCTCAGAGATCGAGAACAATTTTTGATAAAAAATATAATTGTTGGTTTACAAAGGGCTTATTCTTACCTATCATCCAACTTTTTAGAGAGTCAAATTGACTCTGATTATGCATTTGCTTTATTGTCTGTAAGGTTGGAGAATCAAGGTGATACGTTTGCTTATCACCACATTATGTTTTACATTGTTTTGCTTAACAGTTTTAAAGACATGCAAGTTAAGGCCGTTTCATGACAATGACAGAAACTGAGGTTTGTTTTTGAGATTACAAATTCAATGACTGAGTCAAACAATGCAAAAACTTGAAAGAGGAAGAAGTGAAGAAGCCATCATGTTAATCGAATACAAGTCTGGACACACTAACTCTCATAACATGATTTTCTACATACAGAGATGCAATTCGACAGCACATTAATATTAAACATCTATGTTCGAATCATTAGAACATGCAAACACATCTTGATCAACTGAACATAACTCGGAAGAAACTGCTAGTGAAATTCAAAGCCCCTGTTTGGCCATGGAGAATTTCATATATTTGAAAAAACAGAACATCATCTATCTATAATTCCAGCAATGTGTGTGTGTGTGTGTGTGTGTGTGTGTGTGTGTGTGTGTGTGTGTGTGTGTGTGACCGCTGTTTCTTGACAACCGCTGGTCCGATCTAATTGAAACTTGCCAGATATATTGCTGGGGACCTGAGGATGTGCCTTTTCAAGGTTTGATATTAATTGGACAAGTGCTTCCCAAGTTATGGCCATTTATTTACCAAACCAATGACAAGACACGTTGTTGCGTGGGCGTGGCCGATGGGGAAGGGAAGCTCAGCCGCGTTCCCCATTACGGGTTACAATGTACGGGCTTCCGGAGAGTGATGACTTCGTGTATTCTCATAATTTCTCGATTTCTTATGCGCATTTATGGATAAACACAATGCCCCAAGTTATGATCGTTTTCATATGAGACGGTGCATAAATTTTGGTAACATCAGAGTGCTGGTATGCTCCGAACCAGGAAGTAAATTTTTTTCTCTCTCTTCTCTTCTCTTTTTGTTTTTCCTTGCCACGACATTGCGAAAAGGTAAAATACGTTGGCGCTAATTGAATAATTGGGTATTAAAACTAAATTGCGAATAATCGTAACTGCGAATAATATGCGAAGTTCCGGGCCATGCACGTCCGGGCACTCGAGAGCGAAGAAACGGCCTGTGTGGTTGTTGTTTGTTGCTCGCGGTTTGAATATTTATTTATTTAATTTTTTTTTTTAACGGGCACGTACTAGTATCCATAATTTTGATATACCATACTCTTGACAGAGCGTTGGTGCTACTGAAGCAGTTTCTTGGCAAGGGTTATACTGGGTGGTTTGCCATTGCATTCCCAGCATTGTTCTTTTACTGCTGAGCATGAAGCAAGGAAACACAATTACGAATCTATGGTTACGAATGAATAAAACTCACCCCAGACTAGCCTATGATTTATCTGAGACTGGGACTGAATACCAAACTTTGAGGGAGAAAATACATGATAAAATATTTCACAACTTCAATAATACGATAATGTGGCTCGAACAACTACGACAACTACAACTACAACAGTCTGAATTATTCCCACCTTCTTGTGGGGCTACCAGTGAACATTTTCCCTTTTGCCCAACTCTCTCATGAACCAGCTAGCTCGGCCTGAGATGAAATTAATGGTGACAGGAATTTGGAATTTAACTAGTGCCAACAATCTTACCAACACAACAAAGAACACCATAGGATATTTAGCACCAACCAACCAATGCTTGCAGACAGGACATTCCGTTGAACGTCCATCTGTGGGATGGCACACACATTGATGAACCACCATGCCTGTGAAACACCAGAATGACAGTTTATAGGTGTGTCAGGATTCAAACCGAGGCTCGATGGCTTTGAGTTGAATGTGTATACCTCCAGGTTATCCTGTTAATCCGAGGATCTAGAATACTTACGGTAACCTTTTAACTAGCTACAAACTGCAAAATTTTTGATTATCCATTGGGCCTTCTAAACTAGATGAAATTAACCTTTATTTGAAACATATATGAGAGGTCATGCATAAAAATGTTTTGTTATGGCGAAACAAATGAACATTCTTGGCCCGGGTTAATATGACCCACGAATGCATTCACGCAAAGTTTTTTGATATGACATTTTCCCGGCGATCATGAAAGATCCTGAAAGACAAAAAAAACAACAACACACACAAAGGAATAAGCATTACCCTTTATTTGAAGCATACATGATAGGTATTGCACAGAAAAAAAATCCATAACAAATGATATGGGGACAATACTCTGCGCAGAGCGTTGGTGCTGCCTAAGCAGTCTCGTTGGCTATTGGGCACAATCCTGGACAGGTCATCACTCCGATGAACGATATGATGTTTTATGTTGTTTTTTTTTAAATGCATCTTTGGGTTAAGTTAATGTGAGAATGTTTTTAAATGCTTCATATATTTTAATAGAACGTCTTGAATGTTAAACAGTGTTCAAGTCAATTTTTTGTTGTTAAAAATGTGCATAAAATTGATTTCAGATGCTATATTTCAAACCTTGTCCAGATATTTCAACAGGTTTGAAATAGCTGTTATGTCAATACCATCTATGAAGCCAACCATGGGCCTCAAGCATTTATTTGATCTTAAAATGGACAAATGCAGTTTGGGCCCTCGGGATTTTATTATTTCGTAAAACCTACAAGTCTTCTATTTACAGATACGTGGAAAGATTAGAACTCAAAAAACGAAACGAAAAGAAATCCACCGAGCTCTGCCATGTTTTTTGAGGATGACACAATTGCATTCGGTTGACCGAGCCAAGCTGATTATGATTTATGCTTGCATCATACTAAAATATGCAATTTGGTGTCTGTCTGTCTGTCTGACTATGATGCATTCGGTCGTTACTTATCCAATCTCCACCAAACTTGCCAGGGGGACGAAGGGTCATACTATGAAGGTTGTAGTGACTTCATTTGCCCCTCTCCCCATTAAGTGCTTTCGTCTTGGACAAATGCTGTGTTAAGGTGTACAGATAGCATATCATGGTGTTTCCCCAAGACAACTTCTAATAAAAGTAACTAGAGAGTTCAGAGAACACCTTACCCTACGCAGTCTTGAGAAAAGGACATGGAAACTGTATTTTCAACTCTTGCATTGAGTTTACGAGCACAATCCCGTATTTCCTATGAGTCGTAATTTTGTCTGAATCTCGATATTCCACAATGTTCAGAGCACGAGGGGCAAATTTGATTGGTCGAGATGGCATTAAACGACATAATATTTTGTCCAAGTACTGCAAAACTGGAGGTTTTTGGTCATGCCAACATGCACACGTGCAATAGAGATGCACCAAAGGAATACACTTGTTTTGCTGTTGGTCGATCAATTGTTTTAAATAAAAACAATTACAGCCATGAGTGCTTGACAACCAGATTTGGGAATACTATGACATAACAAGGCAATCAAGTGGGTGATTCCTCATCCACCTGCATAAAATGTTCTGTGTTAAGCTCATCACCCAATATTAGATTTTGGGCAGAAAATTGTTCGCAGTCAGAACAAATAATTGGACTCCATACCCGACATTAACATGCTGTACCGATGCAGTTTGGGACCGAGAACCGATCTGCGTTAAACAGCTCGGGGAAGGACACACATTAATCAGAGCAGGTGCAATCCATATGAGGGCGAACAAATTGAAAACATCTCCCGGTTTCCACTTTTGCAGACTTTGTTGACCTATGCAATAATGTGGGAAAGAATATTAAACTCACCGCCAAATCAATGTGGGTGGCTTTTATGAATTTAAAAGTGAACAGCATGCTGGAATGTTAAAAAATGAAAAAGTTTGCCATTGCCATTGTTGTAACACAAGTGAAGTTGAGTTCCAAAAGGGATCAAGGCCAATGCTTTATAAACTCAGATTCAGTGGTGAATTTATTGAGGTTGACTTTGTAAAAACCAAAGTTCGATGCAAAAATATCCCACAAGATGGAGAAAAAAGTTGTAAGATGCATACCATCAGTGAAGGAGGTAAATGTATTTGAAGTTGTTCGGGACTTCTTGGCAGTGTGCCAAGAAAGGGTTCTGGCTTGGCTTAGCCATAAGCAGTGACTAGCATAACCCGCGCTCTGCGCGACATGTTGGGTGGGTGTGTTTGAGAAAGGAACTGATGCAGAGTATCAGTAGTAATTTTACTTTAATGCAGTAAGTGGAATACGATTTCACTGTTTCAGAACCATTTTATTTACTTTTTTTGTACCATGCACCTCATATGGTCTTTGAGATAATGTAAGCCGAATATCACGTTACTGCGAGCGCAGAACAAAGTCGAAGATAGCGCGACACGAAACCACAAACTCGGAAATAATATATAAGATGGAAATGATCAGAGTGACAGGATTGAGTAAGTAAAACGTACTAATCTGTGTGTTGCACAGTAACCATTATGTCTTTGTCACTGGCATATACAATTCTAAGCTATTTTGGGGGGTTTGTCACTGGCACATACCATTTCTAAGCTGCTTTTGCCTAAAAATTCTTCAAAAGCACAAAGGCCTGTTTGGCAATGAGCTTGGGAAACTCAAGGACACACAGGCCAAGCTCTTCATGAAGGAGGGGGTGGCGCCTCGTTTTTGTAAACCGAGACCAATCCCATATGCCCTGCAAGACAAGGTGAAAGCTGAGTTAGACAGACTTGAAGCCTGTGGAGTTATCGAACGGGTGCCATACTCGGACTGGGCCACTCCAGTCGTCACGGTGCTGAAGAATGGTGATGTCGATTATGCGGGGACTTCAAGGCCACGGTCAAACCCAGGTCTTAGTATCGAGCAGTACCCACTTCCATCAATCGATGAGATATATGCGCGGTTGGCAGGGAGTAAATTCTTTATGAAATTCGATCTGCGGGATGCATATTTTCATCTAGAAATGGACCCCGGGAGTAGTGACCTTCTGAC
>CM068956.1:36825635-36841646 GCA_035128595.1 Eptatretus atami | reverse complement strand
CAATCATGTTGAGAAGTACTCCAAGGAGAACAACATCGACAACAAATCTTTGCTGCTTGTACACAATGCTCCTGCCCATCCTCAGCAAATGGAAGACTGGTGTGAAAACGTGCAGGTAGTACTTTTACCACCAAATACTACCTCACTTTTACAGCCTATGGATCAGGGAGTTATTGCTGCTTTTAAAGCCTACCAAAAGAGAGGATCCCATGCAAGAGAAATCGTGTTGACTCAGTGTAATATGCTCCATTGATCTTAAAAGGTCAATTTTTAATTATTTATTTGAAGAATCAGCCATTAGGTTATGAGCAGGTGTCTTTGTATGCTCACAATTCAAATGATGTCCCAAACATGTGGTCATTTTCCCTTTCCCAGAAGATGTCAGAAAAATTAAGTTATATATAAGGTTGCTGCCGTTCAACAAAAAGTTGAGCTATTCATCAAGTCCAAAGATTTCTTGTAAAAAAACTATTTGATTGAGCCTGACTGCAATCTCATCTTGAAGCTTTGACATGGCAGAAAAAGGTGTGGTGCTTTCTACACTGAAGAGCTTGTTGGTTTCATTTCACCAGTTACTAGCCCTTCTTTTCAATATTGGGTCCACGTTGAGCTACCACATTACAATTGTGCTCAATTGTTATGGCTCCGGACCCCATTAGTTGCCCTATCAAGGCGTGAAAGTTTAAAAAAACCCCATGAGTTCCTTGCCTGGCACAGCTACTGTCAAAGTGGCGTCGACGACCAATCTTCATCTTACTTGCGACAGATTGAATTCTGTATGCAACTTGTGTAACCTTGCAACATGTTCTCTTCCTGTTTGAACACAGTACATCTGTCTTTTAAAGAACGGCTAAAAAAGAATCACAAAGATCAAGTGCAAACTATGATGTCGATATCTTGCCGATACATCTGAGTGCACTTGTCAAGTTTATGTACTACAAACCTTGTCTTTGGGGTGACATGTTATTGTTCTCATGGATCACCTAGGGTGTGATGCAGGGATTCCAAGGTGTCACATTCCCATATATACGATGTGTTTTACCGATTATTTTATAATGGCATTTTTATAATGTAACTGAAGTCAATACCATTACCGTTTATTTGTGCAATTTATGTCCAACCTCTTTGCATGAAATAAAAATAACAGTATTTTGCTGGCATGTAGACCTGGTTGCTTATTACTCATCTAACCTAAAACTAATAACATGTCCATGGCAACTAACTTCCCAAATTTGTTTCGAGAATCAAGCTAAGCAGAGGTAATTTTCCTTTTAATTTCATGAGTGTAGCCTCATCTAATAGTCCTTTATGCAGCCAAAGTGTAAACTACGTCTAAATATAACATTTACAGGGAGTACACATAAAGCATTCAAGTGCCTTCTTCTCTTCTTTCCACCTATGGCTGCTGGCTTGCAATCCTTTGTTGGGGGCACAGCTATGGCACGATGCAGTGCCCTTGATTACCAGTACAGCCTGATGCTCATTTCACCAGACCTCAGAAGGATGACAGGCTGAGTTTAACCCCACCTGGTGTTAATTCAGTGGCCGACGGGGCTCAAACTCAGAACCTCTAACATCAACAGGCCAACAGGTCCAGCCACCCTAGACCACAAAGCGCAACACCCAGGCTTTATTTCGCAAGTGGTGTTCATTGTAATACTGCGCTGTACTGTCTTTAACTGGTTGCCATGGAAACTGTCAACACTTGTGTGCTAATTCATCTTTAATCAGTGGAAAATAAACCTTAATTATGAACTAAAAGTGAATCCAAAGCACAACATTTGGCAAAAATTAAACTTCTCGTCGTTTTAACACATTTTGATGGGATTTTTCATATCTTCACTGTAAATGTCGTGATCTTTGACTTTTCCACACATTGACCTTGACGTTTGATCCATGTTTATATTTTTTCCTTGAAGCCGAACTGATAAATGCTTCAGAAATCATATAATGGAGGGATTTGAATCGGTCATTATTAGTCCTACAGATTAACTTTTTATGAATTAATAAATGAGGTTAGAAGATTTTGGAGTGGTTAACCATGGTTATCCAGATATCGCTACTTTCAGTCATTTCCAAAAACTACTGCCAAAAGCCATTTTCATAATCTCAGAATGTGTGTTTAAAAAAATACCGTGTTGGCAGGTCCTCCACACATTATCGATACTGCCTTTGGACAATTTTTTCAGATAATGCCAATAGGCCTGAACCACAAAGACCTCAGAAGAAATCTACCCATCCCCCACTCCCCATGCGCGAAAGTTCCTCACCACCCACCCAGAGTCCTCAAAATTCATCTACCGCACCTCGCAGTCAAAACTAAGTTCTCAAAATTTCTCACCCCCTCACAAACACTCACCAAATGCATTATGATTATATTACTAAAAGTGTGTCATTACGACGAAAGACAATACTGTTTAGAGTTGAATGGTCTAAAACCTCAAACCAAACGCGCATGGTATTGAAGACTCACATTAATGACTTGACGCAACAACAGTTGACATCGCAATATTGCAGTTGAGATATGATCAATTCACAGATGCACAAAGCGAAAGCGATGCAATATGTTCCCGCTTTGCCAACATTGAAAGCAATTTAGCGTACCACTGAATTCTTCTTACTTCCAGAGTATTTACTATTACTCTTCTGATTTGTCAGGTTCGACCTTTGGAGGACTACCAATAACTTGGGAAAATCGGATCACAAAAAGGAAGTGTTCCTGCCAACATCTCAGCCAGACTTATCCGTCAGTTCTCTTATTGAATGATGTGAACCTGTTCATGGACATAATCAATGCGTCATCCTATCTTTTAATTTGAAATTAGTCACTGGTTTTGACACCAATAACGTTTTATTATGGACCCGCATCAAAATCTACAGATATGACAAATAAGTTTTCAACTGGACACCTCGCCACCATTGAGCATTTGCAACATCAGATGTGGCAATCGCCGACTCTTGCTCCAGCTTTGCCGGGCTCGATGAACAGAAGACGCCATTTGAATTTTTGGCGCCCCCATCCCTACCCCATCTTAAATCCGTGTGGGCCGCTGGGCAAGTTGCTAGTAACGCAGACAGAGAAGTCCCAGCCCAGTGGAAATGGACATAAGTTGGTCCATATTCTCAAATGGTCCCACTGCCACCATTGACAACTTGTGCCCAGTTGCTCTAACGATCATTTCTCAAAGATTGCAAACATTTATAGGCAACAGTCGAACAGGAGGCATTGAAGTACTGCCGTGATCCCAAACAGTTTTGGAAACTCGAAAAGTGATCAACCTTCGCAATGCTCCTGATTATATATCCTTCACACACCATTGAGAATGCAGAAACGTCTGGAAATCAATTCGCTTCGTTATGGCTACTTGGACTTGTCCTAAAGCGTTCGAACCATCATTGATCACAGATAGCTCTCAAAACTCCTACATAATGGGTTTTGCTTCCTTCTCTTGTTACTTGGGATAAGCTGACTTCATTTTTTATTTTTTTTTTCACGAAACTGTGTTTAAGTCCTTGCAAATGTTTCATGAGTGGATTGTGTGCATTAGCTGGAATTCCGTAGGGAACTAGTGGGGGCCTGTTGTATCCTTTGTCATATATAAGTGATGCCGGCTGCAGTGAATTGCCACTTCGGCATACATTGAACTTCAAAATATGTCACCAATTGACATGTTATGAAAAGCATAGTACTGTACTCGTATGAATGCCTGCATGTGTGCCGTTCTTGAGAAGACTTCACAATCGGTGTGCAGGATCGTGCCTTAATCCCAAAAAGTTGTACATCTTTTCCACCCTTCCAACCTGTCATGAGTGATGTCGCAATCCAAAATTATATTGCAAACTATTGGTATTTTTATCCAGGAAGATCTGATAATGGGATGCTCAATGCATTTATATTGTTACCTGAGCTGACACAGTCGTTTGTATATGCTCGGAAGTTGAAAATATTTCTGTGCCAAGCATTGATCTTTGTAACCATTTTCACATCTTTTGTCTGGCCCTGTATTGGAATATGGGGCTCCCCGTGTCGTGAGCAGAATTAAAAGGCAGGAATGTAACACAATGTGAAATTTTGAGAAGAAGAGCGGGTAAGAGTTATGCTTTGGCTGCGGAACATTATAGTTACTTTAACACAATTGTGACCGGAGTCCTCAAGAGGAGGTGTGATCACCTGTCATGCTTTTATGAGACTGCTGCCAAATTCGCAAGCTTCACAATTTGCTACCTCACAGACAGGTCTATCAGTAGCTATCCAATTACGAGAACTCAAAGTATTAACTGAAATTAGATGTAAAGCGGCAATATATAGATACAGCTGAATGCTATAATTTATCTGCATGAATGAATGGATCCATGGCCGTTAAAATTTTAACTGATGTAAGTATCGAGTTTGAATCAAGATGGGAATTTATCCATTTCCTTTGTTTTAATATGCATTTATGTTGTATTTATTATTTATTATTTATTGTATTTCTATATTATTTTATTTGGTAAATTGATGATCTTAAAGCTTACTCTATCAGCCTTTGGCCGCCGATGGAAATTGTTTTGAAATAAACCTTATTACTTCTACGTTATAACATTGGTTGGCTGATGTCAGTCTTCATAAACTCAAAGATTCTTCTAATTTGTACAATGTTCATATTCCTTGTGCAACTGGTGAACAAGATAGTTGCATTAACAATTTCCGCCCTCTGCTGTGATGAGATGTGGACATTGATTGTGACGCACAAACAATTGTTTGCAAACATGAAAGCGGATTCTTTTTTTCAGAGATCGAGAAACAATTTTTGATAAAAATATATAATTTGTTGGTTTTACAAAGGCTTATTTTACCTATCATCCACTTTTTAGAAGAGTCAAATTGACTCTGATTATGCATTTGCCTTATTGTGCTGTAAGGTTGAGAATCAAGTTGAACGTTTGCTTATCACCTACATTAAATGTTTACATTGTTTTGGCTAAACAGTTTTAATAGAACATGCAAGTTTAAGCGTTTCATGACGAATGAAGAAACTAGGTTTGTTTTTGAGATTACAATTCAATGACTGAGTCAACAAGCAAAAACTTGAAGAAGGAAGAAGTGAAGAAGCCATCATGTAATATCGAATACAAGTCTGGACACAACTAACCTCTCATTAACATGATTTTCTACATACAGAAGATGCATTCGACAGCCATTAATATAACATCTATGTCGAATCATTAGACATGCACACATCGTTGATCAACTGAACATAACTCGGAGAAACTGGCTAGTAGAAATTCAAAAGCCCTGTTTGCCATGGAGAAATTTCATATATTTGAAAAACAGAACATCATCTATGCTATAATGCCAGCAGTGTGTGTGTGTGTGTGTGTGTGTGTGTGTGTGTGTTGTGTTGTGTGGTGGTGTGTGTGTGTGACCGCTGTTTCTTTGACAACCGCTGGTCCGATCGTAATTGAAACGTGCCAGATATATTGCTGGGGACCTGAGGATTGTGCCTTTTCAGAGGTTGATTATTGAATGGACAAGTGCCTTCCAAGTTATGGCATTTATTTACCAAACCAATGACAAACACGTGTTGCGTGGCGTGGCCATGGGAAGGGGGAAGCTCAGCCGCGTCCCCATTACGGGTTACATGTACGGGCTTCCGCGAGAGTGATGACTTCGTGTATTCTCATAATTTCTCGATTTCTTATGCGCATTTATGGATAAACACAAGCCCAAGTTAATGATCGTTTTTTCATGATGAGAACCGGTGCATAAATTTTGGTAACATCCGAGTGCTGGTTATGCTCGCGTAACCAGGAAGTAAATTTTTTTCTCTCTCTTCTCCTTCTCTTTTTGTTTTTTCCCTTGCCAGACAATTGCGAAAAGGTAAAATCCGTTTGGCGAATTGAATAATTGGTATTAAAACTAAATTGCGAATAATCGTAACTGCGAATAATATGCGAAGTTCCGGGGCCATGCACGTCCGGGCACTCGAGAGCGAAGAAGACGGCCGTGTGTGGTTGTTGTTTTGTTGCTCGCGGTTTGATATTTATGTTAATTTAATTTTTTTTTTAACGGGCACGTCTAGTATTCCATAATTCTTGGGATATACCATACTCTGACAGAGCGTTGGGTGGCTGACTGAACAGTTTCTTGGCAGGGTTATACTGGTGTTTGCCATTGCAAATTCCAGCATTGGTTCTTTTACTGCTGAGGCATGAAGCAGAGGAAACACAATTAGAATCTCATGGTTACGATGAATAAAACTCACGTCCCAGACTAGCCTATGATTTATCTGAGAGCTGGGACTGACGAATCACCAAACTTTGAGGGAGAAAATTACATGATAAAGATATTGTCACAATCTTCAAGGAATACATAATTGTTGGCTCGAACAACTAACACAGACGTAACAAGCTTACATACAGTTCTGATTTCCACCTTCTTTGGGCTACCAGTGACATTTTCTGCCTTTTGCCCAACTCTCTCATGAGCCAGCTAGTCGGTGCCTGAGATGAAATTAATGGTGACGAGAATTTTGGAATTAACTAGTGCGAACAATCTTACCTAACAACAGACAGATACACCAAGGAATTAGCACCAATCCACCAATGCCTTGCAGACAGGACATTCCGTTGAACGTCCATTTCTGTGGGATGGCACACACGTTGATGACAACATGCCTGTGAAACAATCCAAGAATGACGAGTTTATAGTGTGTCAGGATTCAAACCGAGGCTCGATGGCTTTGAGTTGGAATGTGTAATACCGTCCAGTTATTCCTGTTAATCCGAGGATTCTCAGAATACTTCGGTAACCTGTTAAACTAGCTACTAAACTGCAAAAGTTTTTTGATTACCATTGGGCTTCTAAAAAGTAGAATAAATGAAATAATCCTTTATTTGAAAATATATGAGAGGTCATGCATAAAAATGTTTTGTTATGGCGAAACAAATGAATCATTCTTGGCCCGGGTTAAATATGACCCACGAATGCATTCACGCAAAGTTTTGATTATGACATTTTTCCCGGCGATCATGAAAGATCTGAAAGACAAAAAAAACAACAAACACACACATAGGAAAAGCCATTACCTTTATTTGAAGCATACCATGAAAGGCTATTGCACAGAAAAAATCCATGACAAATGATACTGGGGACAGATACTCGCGCAGAGCGTTGGTGGCTGGCCTAGCAGTCTTCGTTGGCTATTGGCCATAATCCTGGACAGGTCATTCACTTCGCGTGAACGATATGATGTTTTATGTGTGTTTTTTTTTTAAATGCATGGCTTTGGTTAGTTAATTGGTGAGGAATGGTTTTTTAAATGCTTCATATATTTATAATATAACGTCTTGAATGTTAAACAGTGTTCAAGTCAATTTTTTGTTGTAAAATGGTGCATAAATTGAGTTCAGATGCTATATTTCAAACCTTGTCCAGATATTTGCAACAGGTTTTGAAATAGCTGTTATGTCAATCACCATCTATGAAGCCAACCTATGGGCCTCAAGCATTTATTGATCTTAAAATGGAAATGCAGTTTGGGCCTCGGGATTTTTTATTTCGTAAAACATACAAGTCTCTATTACAGATACGTGGAAAGATTAGAACCAAAACGAAACGAAAAGAATCCACCGAGCTCGCCATGTTTTTTGAGATGACACAATTGCATTCGTTGACCGAGCCAAGCTGATTATGAATTGTATGCTTGCAGTCGATAGCTAAAATATGCATTTGGTGTCTGTGCCTGTCTGTCTGCAATGATGCATTCGTCGTTACTTATCCATCTCCCCAAACTTGCCAGGGGACGAAAGGGTCATGATATGAAGGTTGTAGTGACGTCATTGCCCCTCTCCCAATTAAGTGCTTTCGTCTTGGACAAATTGCTGTGTTAAGTGTATCAGATAGCGATCTCATGGGTGTTTCCCCACGACAAACGTTCTAATAAAGTAACTAGATGAGTTCAGAGAACCCTTACCCTACGCAGTCTTGAGAAAAGGACATGGAAACTTGTATTTTCAACTGCTTGCAGTTGAGATTACGGAGCACAACGTATTTCTAATCAGTCGAATTTTGGTCTGAATCTCGATATTCCACAATTGTTCAGAGCACGAGGGGCATTTGATGTGGTCGAGATGGTTCATTAAAACGACATTAATATTTTGTCCAAGTACTGCAAAACTGGAAGGTTTTTGGTCATGCCAACATGCACACAAGTGCAATATGAGGATGCATCCAAAGAATACACTTGTTTGGGCTGTTGGTTCGATCAATTGTTTTAAATAAAAACAATTACAGCCATGAGGTGGCTTGACACCAGATTTGGGAATACTACACTACATACAAGGCAATCAAGTGGCGTGATTCCTCATCCACCTGCAATAAAATGTTCTGTGTTAAGCTCATACCAATATTAGAGTTTTGGGCAGAAATTGTTCGCAGTCCAGAACAAATAATTGGAGCTCCATACCCGACATTAACATGGCTGTACCGATGCAGTTTGAGTACCTGAGACCCGATCTGCGTTAACAGCTCGGGAACGGACACACATTAATCAGAGCAGGTGCAATCCATATGAGGGCGAACGAAATTGAAAACATCTGCCCCGGTTTCCACTTTTGCAGACTGTTGTTGACCTAATGCAAGATGTGGGAAAGAATATTGTAACTCACCGCCGAAAAAATGAAATCAATGTGGGTGGCTTTTATGAATTTTAAATGAACAGCATGCTGGAAATGTTTAAAAAATCGAAAGTTTGCCCATGCTTTGTTGTAACACAAGTGAAGGTGAGTTCAAAAGGGATCAAGGCCATGCTTTATATAACTCACAGATTTCAGTGTGAATTTATTGAGGGGTTGACTTTGTAAAAACCAAAGTTCGATGCAAAAAATTATCCCACAAGATGGAGAAAAAGTTGTAAGATGCGAATACAGTCAGTGAAGGAGGTAATTGTAGTTTGAAGTTGTTCGGGACTTCTTGGCAGTTGTGCCAATGAAAGGGTTCTGGCTTGGCTTGCCATAAGCAGTGGACTAGCATAACCCGCGCTCTGCGCGACATTGGGTGGGTGTGTTTGAGAAAGGAACTGATGCACAGAAGTATCAGTAGTAATTTTTACTTTAATGCAGTAAGTGGAATACGATTTCACTGTTCAGAACCATTTTATTTACTTTTTTTGGTACCATGCACCTCATATGGTCTTTGGAGAAATGTAAGCCGAATTATCACGTTACTGCGAGCGCAGAAACAAAAGTCGAAAGATAGCGCGACAACGAAACCCAACTCGGAAATAATATATAGAATGGAAATGATCAGAGTGACAGGATTGAGTAAGTAAAGACGTACTAATCTGTGTGTGCGCCACAGTAACCATTTATGTGCCTTGTCACCTGCATATACATCTAAGGCTATTTTGGGGGGGGTTTGTCACTGGCACATACCATTTCTAAGCTGCTTTTGCCTAAAAATTCTTCAAAAGCACAAAGGCCTGTTGTGGCAATGAGCTGGGAAACTCAAGGACACACAGGCCAAGCTCTTCATGAAGGAGGGGGTGGCGCCTCGTTTTTGTAAACCGAAGACCAATCCCATATGCTGCAGACAAGGTGAAAGCTGAGTTAGACAGCTTGAAGCCTGTGGAGTTATCGAACGGGGTCGCCATACTCGGACTGGGCCACTCAGTCGTCACGGTGCTGAAGCAGAAATGGTGATGTTCGATTAATGCGGGGAACTTCCAGGAACGGTCAACCCAGGTTTAGTATCGAGCAGTAGCCCACTTCCATCAATCGATGAGAATATATGCGCGGTTGGCAGGGAGTAAATTCTTTAGTGAATTCGATCTGCGGGATGCATATTTTCATCTAGAAATGGACCCCGGAGTAGTGACCTTCCTGACAATCACACATGTCAGGAGCTCTTATCGGTACACCCGCTCTGCTTTGGGGATTGCTTCGGCCCCACCCTGTGGCAGAAAGCGATGGATCAGGTTTGTTGTAGGTCTTCCCGCCAAGACCTACCTGGATGACGTACTTATTGCAGGAAAAAGGCTGAGGAGCACCTTCAATCACCATTGGACAGAGTGCTGCACGAAGTGGAGGCTTGTGGCTCCGCTTGAACAGGGACAAGTTGGTGCGTTTCTCAAACAAACGGTTTGGACGTACCTTGGGCACAATCATCACACCGGAGGCTGCTGGAAAGGCCCACGGAAGGTTGGAGGCGATCCAGCACATGCCACCACCACGGGCAAGGTCAGCTTCGCTCATTATTTGGTAATGGCCAAGGTACTACAAGAGATTCGTGAGCAACCTGAAGCTCTGGTTGGCCCGGTTTAACGCGGCTGCTCAGAGAGGGAACGCTGGGCATGGAGATCCGATCACAGGCACTTTCAATCGTGTCAAGCTGCTACTCCAGAGGATAAGATTCTCGTTCACTGAACGGAGCCTACACGTCCGCTCTTTTTAGCATGCGACAGCTCCGCAATACGCATCTCGGAGCAAGTGTAGTCACACAAAATGGACGATGGTTTCGGAGGCCCTGTTTTGTTTTGCATCTCGCACCCTGTCGGCAGCAGAGCGAAATATGGCCCAAATCGAGCGGAGGCCTCGCCTCGTCTGGGAAATGCGGAAGTTTCACCAACACTGCTTCGTCACCATTTCACCTTGCAGACTGATCACAAAACCGTCTCAATTATCATGGAAACCAAAACCGAGGTGTTTCAAGTGGTTGGCGGCGGCACGAATACAACGATGGTGTTTGTTCCTGTGCTTGGCCCCCCCCTAAAACCCAAAGCCCTTAAGATAATCCATTCCGGGCAGCGAGAAAGCATGCCAACTGCGACAGTACCTCTCTCGCTTCCCTTTGCAAGGGGGATCCATCTTCGTCCTGAATCATCCGATTAGTGTTTGATTGTGTTACAACTGAGCAAAAATCCCAGTGTGGGCCGGTCACGGCTAAGCAGGTGGCTGTTGAATCAGCCGGACACGATTCCTCGTGCTCGCCTGTGTCATCACAGCGATCTCTACTGGAAAATTTGGCAACGACCTGGCTTCAACACCTGAGTATCAACCGTTTGCGTCTAAATCATCAGAGCTGGCTTTAGCTCAAAGTTGTATTATGTGGGGTAATGGAGAACGGTGATTCCCGCAAACGTTCAGACAACATTTGTTCTTGATGAACTCCTGCCAGTCACCTTCGGCGTTGTTTAAAAACCAGAAGTCTAGCCCCGTAGTCTCTTGTGGTGGCAGGGTCGGACAGGAATTGAGGCATGATGATTAGCTGCCTAACAATGCCAGTCAGACGCCCGCAATCACGCGGTGTCGTGCTTAATGGCCTATTCCAGACAGGCCATGGCAAAGAATTCATGCTAGATTTTGCTGGTCCATTTAAGGACAAGACATGTTCTGTTGTTGTTGATTGCGTTCTCCAAGTGGCCAGAGGTTGTTGTCATTGCAATCCACAAACGGCAGAAAATACGGTTGAAAAGCTACGGTCAATCTTTGCAAACAAAGGATACCCGAAGTTTTGGTTTCTGATATGGTCCGCGCAATTTGTTTTCTGGTGTTTTTCATGGCTTTCATGGTTCAGAAGGTGTCAAGCATCCTCAAGTGCAAGGCACTATACACCACAGCACGAATGGCCAGGCTGAGTCGTTTGTTAAGGCTTAAAACGTGCTTGCGGGAGAAACGGGGTCATCTATGCAAGCAATGGTTTGATGTGTTTTTGTTAGATTATAGATAATGCCTGTTCACAACCAGCCATAGTGATACACCTTCTATGGCTTTGTATGGGCATCATTGAGGTCGAGACTGGATTGTTGAGACCAAGGCAGGTCGGTGCTGGGGCGGTATCACGTCCAACGCTGTGCGCCACCTTTGAAGTAGAGCAGCGTGTAATGGGTACGTGATTATTCCCGGTGGAAGTGGGTGCCGGCAAGGGGGACCATCTTATGGGTAATAATGGCGGTCTCCGTGGTACTCGGCCAGCCAACTGCATGGTAAAACTGATGATGGGAAGGTTGTGGAAATGGCACGTTAAACAAATTCATGATCGCATTTCAGCATCACCATCCGTCCGGGTACCATTGGGTCGGGACATGTGGGACCACCACCTATGGTTTCGGTTGAATCAACAATGCAGACGTGCCGGCACCGACTGGGTCTTCCCGCTGAGAAGAGAGAGAGAGAAGAGAGAAGAGAGAGAGAGAGATGAGAGAGAGAGAGGAGAGGGTTCGAGGTGTTTACCCTGAATCAGTCTCCTGAACAGAGAACACGCACAAGCTTGTTACCTGGTGCTCTTTGATGCTAAAATGGGACGAGTCCAACTGGTATGTCACCCCTACCGACTCAGAGGAATCTGTTTGCCTATGTCTCCCAGCTGCCCGTTCGTACCTAATGTCCCTAGCTGCCGTTCCATACCTGGATGGATCATGAAAGCGGTCTCAGTAATTTTGGAGGCTTTTTGTCTGTTAACCTCTTGGCCATTTATTGAGGGGAGGAAATGTGCTGTATGTAGTTGGATGGCTTGTAGCTCACGTGATTGGGTTTTTGTATTAGTTTTGATATTATGTTCCGCCCGCTAGGCGGCGTGCACTGTACTTCACGTTTCCCGCAATAAAGTAGAGTTCCCGCTTGCCTGCGCTCAATTGGCCTAAATGAATCTTTTGTCCGCCTGGTCCGTGAACACACATACAGTACTTTGGGGGTCTCTCGTAAAACATCCTTTAAACATTTCCTGCGTTCCAGCTTCACCAATGATGGATATGGGAGCAGTAACAGGGTTAAAATTTGTTTTCAGCTATTTCCTGCTGAAGGATTCAGGGTTACATTTAAAGTGACAGCAGGTTCATGACTAGTGTCTGTGTGTCACCGTCAATCGGATTTCCAAAGGAGAGTTTTTTAACAGTGAAACACGGTTCCATTTACTGCGATACACAGGTAAAGTGGTCTCTGTAAGGAGAGACGTCTCTGTCCGTCACCGGCAAGTAGGGTAAACTTGTTGGCCCGTAGGGTACCGGGGTCCATTTCCGGGTAAACATTGAAGAGTGACGTCAAGTCACAACTAACAGGAACTTACCGTCTTGACAGTTCCTCGTTTGTAAATGCACCTGTCTTCTGGTTAAGACCATCAGCGTAAAGTCTTTCTCTTCCTTGATGAACGAAGGTGAACCATCACAACAACATTCGTTTTGCTGTTGGACTATCGACTTGGAGAACTTGGAGGACTGGGAGGACTTGGGGCGTTATTACCGGACACGGGATTCGCTTCTTCACAGCGAGGAAGAAGAAGAAGACGTATCCTTGTGACGAGGTTTGTTTCACTCGTTTACGAGGTTGACTTTGGATAAGATCGTTTCAAGTGTCCGAAATTACCAGCATTCCGAACATTTTTCAGGGGTGTCAGTGGTTACGTATACCTGGTAATCATGATTATCAATTTTGAGTTTTTAAAACAATGCTTCAAGGTTCTTTCAAGCGTTGAGAGGGAGGAAGCACCAACATAAGGCTTGTCTCCGAAAAGACATCACATGCTTTCGTCCGATCGTCCTGGCTGTAAGGGTAACTATGGATTTGAGAAACCAACAGAACGCATAACGAGATAGTGTCGGAGATCCAACGTCTGCATTCTTCAGGAAAGAAGGAGAAGTTCGAAGATCATGACCTTCATCGCGCCGGTGTGTCCAGAGGGAGACACGCACGAAATGTCCGTCGTCTGTTGATAGTCCGGTCGATACGATTTCGTGAACCATTCTGTCCAGACAACGAAGATTACCACAACGTTTGTTCATTTCGCGAGGCTGCACGAACTATTGTCAGTACCCGCCCACACGCACTTGTTTCGCTGTAGCGATAACGAGATCTCTCGACGCGGACGTCGTCGGTGGACACACGACACACACACACAGCCACCAATAGCTTTTCTTGTTAATGCTATACCGAGAACGGAATACAAAGTCATGTTTAGGAAGGGGGAGGAGGGAGTCTACTCTCGTGCAATATAATACGAGCCGGACAGTTTCCAAAGGAAATAAAACAGCTACAGGGAGAAAATCGACTCAAGTTGAGGGCGGGATGGCCGCTATAAATCATATCACAAAGAAGCTGTGCGGTCTTTCCTCTCTCTATCTCGGGCAAAAGTATGATGACAGAAAACAGGGGGATGGGGAGGGAAGGGGAAAGAGATGCTGAAGGGAAACGCGAAATACACAAGGCAGCTGCCGGGTGGGGTGGGGTGATAGCGACCGCGCCCGACGAGGGACAGCCGCCGGAGCGCAAGACGAGGTCCTAACCGAGAGGTAGGAAGAGGGGACGGGTGGGGAGCACAAATACCGATGTGTAGAAGAACACAGGAAGGGAGGTGAAAATGATGGCGAACGGGGATACGAAAGGCGAAAAAACAGGGCAGGCCACACTACAACACCACACAGCCGCCATCGACACTCCACTCGACTCAACACGAAAACAACCAGCGGGTGAGACAGACAGACAACAGAACTGACTCAGAGAGACAGACTGAGAGTACAGCAGCAGACTAGACGCGCAACAGACAGAAGTGAAGACAGACAGAACATGAGAGAGAGAGTGAGAGAGAGAGACATCAGACTAGAACAGAGAGACAGACAACAGATCAGACAGAGAGAGACACAGACAGACAGACAGAGAGAGACGAAGACACAGAACACAGCGGAGGAGAGAACAGGGAGGGAGAGAGAGACAGAGATACCAGAGAGAGAGAGCGAGAGAGAGAGACAGACGGAAGAGAGAGACAAGAGACAGGAGACAAGCAGACAAGAGACAGAGAGAGAGAGAGAGACACACAGAAGACAGCAGACTAGACAGAGAGACAGATTGTGTGTGTATATAAATAATGTGTGTGGTGGTGTGTGTATATATATATATATATATATATATATATATATATATATAATAATACACATATATATTATATATACGTACTGTATACTGTATATAATATATACTCATGTATATATATACATATATACATAAGTAAGTCCTCGCTAACCGGAAGTTCGCATATCGTGGTTTCGATTATTCGTAATTTAGTTTTAATGACCAATTATAATATCGCAACATTTTATGCCTATCGTATGTCATTGCAAGGAAAAACGCAAAAAAAAAAACTTTCAAATTGCTGCAAAAAACAACAATCACACAGATGCGCATAAACACACTTTCCTTTCCTGCGCATGTACTGAACGCTGTACTGTATTCTTTACGTATTCTCTTAGATCGCTTGCATACCTTCCGTGCTGATTACGTTCCCAAGCGACCCGAAGTCTTTTGCCGAAGCACACTCGTTCAAGAGACAACGAAAGGCTGTCACATTGAAGTAAATGGTATAATTAAAAAGACATGAACGAGGTGAAGGACAACGGAAATCGGCCGCGCGCGAGCAATCCTGCATCGACTGTACATTCGATCGTTCAAAAGTTCGCTAAAGGACGAGGCTGTACCCTTATTATTCAGCGGAATGCAGAAGGGATGTAAAACTCAAGCCGCTTCTGTTTACGTTTCTGAAAACCACGAGCGCTAGGGTTGCCTCAAGCCACAACTTCCGTAATATGGCGGTCAAAATACAAAGGCTTGATGACTGGGGCATTGACCCACGATTACGTGTCAATTACTTCTCCAATCATGTTGAGAAGTACTCCAAGGAGAACAACATGACAACAATTCTTTGCTGCTTGTACGAATGCTCCGCCCATCCTCAGCAAATGGAAGACTGGTGTGAAAACGTGCAGGTAGTATTTTACCACCAAATACTACCTACTTTACAGCCTATGGATCAGGGAGTTATTGCTGCTTTTAAAGCCTATTATGTTAAGCATACCATGCTGCAGCTTATCAAAAAAACTGATAAGGACAAGCTATCAATCAAGGAGTTTTGGGAACATACAACATAAAAAGGCTTTAAAAACATTAAGGATTCATGGCGGAGGTGAGTGCCTCCAAATGAACCGCTGTGTGAAGAAAGTGTGGCTGAGTGTGTCCACAATTTCAGGGGTTGCTGATGTTCCATTGATA
>CM068956.1:36820819-36825022 GCA_035128595.1 Eptatretus atami | reverse complement strand
ACAATCCATTTTAACATTTCCTGCAGTTTCAGCTTCACCACATGATGGAATGGCGCAGTAACAGGGTTAACATTTGTTTCACTTATTTCCTGCTGACAAAGGATTTCAGGCGTTAACATTTACCAAAGTGACAGCAGGTTCATCACTACGTGTTTGTTGTGCTGTCACCGTCAATGGACTTCAATAGGAGATTTTTTTTAACGAGCTGTGAAACAGTTCCATTTACTGCGACTAACAGGGTAAAGGTTCCTCTGATAAGGGAGAACGTCTCTGTTCCTCACCGGCAAGTAGGCGTAAACTTGTTGGCCGTAGTAACCGGGGTCCATCATCCGGGTGGTAAACATTGAAGATGACGTCAGTCACAACTACAGGAACATTACCCGACAGATTCTCGTTTGTAAATGCTACCTTCTTCTTGGGCTTAAACGACCAATCAGGTAAGCTCTTTCTCTTCCTTGATGAACGACGGTGAAACCATCACAAACATTCGTTTTTGCGTTTGGACTATCGGACTTGGAGAACTTGGAGACTGGAGGACTGGGCTTTTACCGGGACACGGGATTCGCTTCCTGTCACAGCGGAGGAAGAAGAAGAAGACGTATCCTTGTTTGACGAGTTCTTTTCATCGTTTTGACGACGGTTGACTTTGGGAGAAGATCGTTCAAGTGTCCGAAATCACCACATTCGAAACATTTCAGGGTGTCAGGGTTACGTATACCTGGATAATCATGATTAATCAATTTTGAGTTTTTAAACAATGTTCAAGGTTCTATTCAGCGTATAAGGAGGAAGCACCACATAAGCTGTCTCCGAAAAGACATCACATTGCTTCGTCCGATCGTCCTGGCTACGTAAAGTAACATAGTGATTGAGAAACCACAGAACCAATAACGAGATAGTTCGGAGATCAACTCTGATCTCAGGAAAGGAGGAAGTTCGAGATTTCATGACCGTTCACGGCCGGTGTGTCCAGAGGGATTCGAGCACGAAATGTCCGTCGTCTGTTGATTAGTGCCTGTCGATACGATTTCCGGTGATGACCAGTATTGAAGATTACCACACGTTTGTATCATTCGCGAGGCTGCACGATTTTGTCAGTACCGACTATGTTTCCTGTAGCCGATAACGAGATCCTCGACCGCTGACGTCGCGGCTGGGACACAGACAACGCTCATGTGTTTTCTTGTTAAGCTTTCAAAATGCGAATAACGAGAATACAAAGTCATGTTTAGGAAAGGGAGGATGGGGTTGATTATCTCGTGCAGTAATTAAATACGAGCCGAGACAGGTTTCCCAAGAAATAAACACAGCTACAGGGAAGAAAAATCGATTCAGTGGAAGGGGCCGGGATGACGGCCGGCCCTAAATAAAATCTATCCACAAAGACAGCTGTGGGCTCTTTCTCTCGTTCTATCTCTGGGGAAAAAGTATTGTGAGGAGGAAAACAGGGGGATGGGAGGGAAGGGAAGGCATGAACCGAAGGAAAACCGCCATAATACAAGGAAGATGGCGGGGTAGGTGGGGTGATGGACGGCGCGAGGAAGGGCGGAGCGCGAGGTCTAACGAAGAGGGAGGAAGGGGACGGTGGGAGCAACAAATAACGATGTGTAAAGGAACAAAGGAAGGGAGGCTTGAAAAATGATGCGAAAAGGGGATAGCAAAGGCGAAAAGAACAGGGCAGGCACAACCACCAAAACCACACAGCCGCCATGACACTCCACTCGACTCCCAACAGCAGTAGGGGGTGAGACAGACAGACACAGCACACTGAGATGAGAGACAGACTGAGAGTGAGAGAGTGAGAGACAGACAAGACAGTGGAGACAGACAGGACAGTAGAGAGAGAGTGACGGAGAGGAGACGACACAGACAGACAGAGAACGACAACAGCATAGACAGAGAGAGACACGACAGACAGACAGAGAGAGACAGAGACACAGGACAGCAGACGGAGAGAGAGAGGGGAGAGAGAGACAGAGATACACAGAGGAGAGAGAGACGAGAGAGAGACAGACGGGAGAGAGACAGAGACAGAGACCAGAAGACAGAGACCAAGAGAGGAAGAAGAGGAAGAGGAAGAGAAGAGAGAGACACACAGACAGACAGACAACAGGACAGGACAGAGAGACAGATGTTGTGTGTATATATATGTGTGGTGTGATGTGCATTATATATAATATATATATATAATATATAATTATAATATATACACATATATATTAATTCATACTTGTACTTATACTGTATATATATGATTACTTGTACTGTATATATATACATATATTACATACAGTAAGTCCTCGATACCCGAAGTTCGCATATCGTCGTTTTCGATTATTCGTTTAATTTGTTTTTAATGACCAATTATTAAATTTCGCAAACATTTTATGCCTATCGTGATTGTAATTGCAAGGAAAAACGCAAAAAAAAAGACCTTTAAATTGCCTGCCAAAAAAAACGAACAATTCACACAGGATGCGCAATTAAAACACACTTTCACGTTTTCCTGCGCATGTACTGAACGCTGTACTGTATTCTCTTCGTATTCGCTTCCAGTATTCTCTTCAGTATTCTCTTCACGCTCGCCTGCATACCTTCCGGTACATGAAATCCCAAGGACCCGCAAGCTTGTTGACCTAGCAACACCTCGTTTCAAGAGACAACGAAAGGCTGTCCACATTGAAGGTGAAATTGGATATAATATAAAAGACATGAACGAGGTTGAAGGGCACAACGGAAATCGGCCGCTGCGCAGCAATCTCTGCATCGACTGCTACATTCGTTCGTTTCAAGTTCCGGGTTAAAGGACGGGCTGTGACCTTATACCTCAGCGCGAAATGCAGAAGGGGAAATGTAAAACTCAGGCCGCTTCTTGTTTACGTTTCTTGAAAACCCAGACGACGCATACCAGGGTTGCCCATCAAGCCACAAACTTCCTGTTTAAATATGCGCGCGTCAAAACAACGGCCTTGGATGACTGGGCATTGATCCCACGATTACTGAATGTCAATTACTTCTCCAATCAGTTGGAGAAGTGACCCAAGGAGAACAACATCAGACAACAAAGCTTTGCTGCTGTACACAAATTGCTTCCTCCCATCCTCAGCAAATGGAAAGACTGGTGTGAAACGTTGCAGGTAGTGACTTTTACCACCGAATTACTACCTCATTTTACAGCCTATGGATCAGGGAGTTATTGCTGCTTTTAAAGCCTATTATGTTAAGCATACCATGCTGCAGCTTATCAAAAAAAATGATAAAGACAAGCTATCAACAAGGAGTTTGTGCGAACATACAACATAAAATGCTTTAAGAAACATTAAGGATTCGTGGGCGGAGGTGAGTGCCTCCACAATGAACGACTAGTGTGAAGAAAGTGTGGCCTGAGTGTGTCACACAATTTCATGGGTTTGCTGATGTTCCATTGATTACAAGTCAAATTGTAGACCTGGCGCAGGAGGCTGGTTTGAAGAGGTTGACGAAGAGGATGTGGAGGACTTGCTGGAGTCTCATGCAGAACCCTTAAGCAATGAAATCTCATGGAGTTGGAACAGCAGTGGGCTCTTGAGGAAGAAGAAAGAGAAGACTGCTGTGAACCCTTCATCCAAGGCACTCACTATGAAAACCTCAGCCAAATCCTCAGCTCGTTGAAAATGCCATAGAATTTGTTATCAAGCAAGATCCAAATCTTGAAAGGAGCACTGATTTTTAGCGTGTTGTAATGATGCCTTTGTTGCTACAGGAACTTTATGCAGCAAAGAAAAGAAAGCCATCCAGCCACTCTCCACGCATTTTCAAGCCAAAAAGATGCAGCACCAACTACACCATCATCCAGGATGCTCCTTCAACCAGTGCCAGAGACCGTCCCGCTGGTGAAGAAAGTGACAGCACAGTGTCAAGTGAAGAGGGGGACGATTCGCACTCCGCAAGTGTGACTTGTCCACCGCAATCAACTCCGTTCCTCCAGCCTCGGGGTAAGTCGCCACTACTCGAGGAGTTGGTTTTGTTTATTTGTGTTTATGTCCAAAATTTGTGTTTATGTCCAAAAAATTCCAAGCCAAAAACGCATCCCCCTTTAACACATTGTTTCTATGGGAAAATAGGTTTTGTTTAACACAGTTCACTTATCATAAGGTTTCAGGAGCAACCCTGCGAAAAGCGAGACTTACTGTATATATGTATATATATATATATATATATATT
>CM068956.1:36805819-36818319 GCA_035128595.1 Eptatretus atami | reverse complement strand
CAATGCAAGAAGAAGAATAAGTATGGACTTGTACATTTGAATCAAGTTTATGAAAAGGAAATAGCACGAACACAGAAGCGATTAAGATGTGTGTATATATATATATAATATATATATTTATATATATATAAATATATATATATATATATATATATATATATATATATATATATTATGTCGTAACGTCAATCACCCTTCACCAAGGTATGAAGACAGATGATGTGTACTAGAGAAAGCTGTTTATTATCCACCAAGGTACGTGTACACGGGAGCACGGCAAACACCAGGAACATATACTCGGAGGGGTGCCTTCACTGTCTGAGACGGTTTTATCACTCCTTATGTACTCGGTTTTATCTTTGGACCAAATGTTTATCTCACAATTTGTCCTTTCAACCTAACCAGCTGCAAGGCAGTTGGCTCATTTTATTACAAGAATGGTGAAACAGAGTAGAGATAAGAGGAAATAACGGTTCACTCCCTCGCCCTGCTCCCACAGCGCTCCTCTGGATTACTCAAGGTTAATCACAAATTCATATTTCTACATACACTGTTCAATTGTCCTTTTTCCAAGCAGCAGCCAAGAGTATAGTTTGAATAACATCAAGCCTGCAAAAACACATATAATGACTTGGAAAGCAAAGCTAAATAGAAAAAGGTATGATTCCCGACACATATATATATATCATATATATATATATATATATTAATATATACATTGACATTTGATGGGTACATGCTGTGAGCCTCATTAGTGATGCATTGCTGTTTATTCTATCGCTGATGATTCGCAATAAGTGATGAAACCGTCCGATACCTGAGGGGATATATAGCTTGGGATGTCGTGTGTGTACTATGTGGAACGTCTTTATAGTTTTTGAGGAACTCTTGGGAAGGGTTCGAAACAGCATTTAGCATTTACCTTGCGTAAGTCTTCTTGGGTTCTTTATGCAGCTACTTTGGCTGGAGGAGCATGGGAGGGTCAATAATTATATAATCCTAGCCACCTTGGGTTCCCTCCCAGACAGCCAGGAAGTTGTGGATACGGCAAGCGTCACTCACAGATAGCTCATCGATGACACGATTATGAGCTCGAAGCGTGTTTTCTTTGCAAGACTTTCTCATTTATTCACGAGGCACTCAACACATCAATATTTAATAGTCTTTTTGTTGTACACCGCAAAGACCTGTGAGTGAAGTGATTTCATTTGTTTGGCTGAACAACCTCGATGACAATGAACGTCTTCTCTCTATTTGCATCTGCCGCCAATTAAATCCTCCTTCTTCACCAACTGCTGGAGAGATGATGAAGGATTAATCATCAACCAGACTTCATTTACAACACTCCTTGTATTTTATATGTGTGAGATTTCTTTTGTCTGGTTTAAACATCGAGCGTTAAATATCGCTGACAATATAATCGAAATTGCTACCCCACCACTTCCTCCATTGGTGCGGTTGCATCCAGCTCGCCACTGGACATGTCTCACCAGCTACATCCCGACACCGACATGCAACGACTTGAAACCCAAATGGACCACTAACTGCCTAAGTGCAGGTCCTAACATGTCATCTCAAAGAAGAGCCTGGTCGTTGTTGTACAAGGGGAACCAGCAAGGGCCGAGACGACAATCCCATAGGCCTGTGCGCGAGGCAACATGCAGATTTCACATGTTGTGTATCATTGGCAATTTGGGGAGAATGCACACAAGAGTGTTCAGCCTTGAAATTTCGCAAGCCGCGCCCTGTTCACAGTCAGGAACGCTAAAGCCAGCGATTATCAGCGACAGGTCAGTCTGCTGACCAACAACCAGTCGCTAATATTTTTCATCATGACAAGACATTGCTGTTACCCGGTTTTTAGTTGACCTGAAGCTGATTTCAGTGTTTTACCCCAGCGGTATATGGACAAACGTGTAACCATCTGCATTTTACTCTCCAAGCTCTCAACAAATCCACCATTTCCACATACGAGTGAAAAGATCGGATAACTCTTTACTTGGCCTGAGGCATGTTTACTGTTTGATTTTTATCATTGCTGATCTACCCATCCCTATTATCGGAGCTGATTTCTTGAAGCATTTGGATTTGCTGGTGGATGTCAAAAACTAAAAAGCTCCTCGACTATACCACAAATCTTTGTGTCAAGGGTATAACCTCACTGCCTCTGTCAGTCCAATGTTTGTCAAGTCCAATCACCCAAGCCAGTTATGATGCCATCCTTCAACAAGCGAGCATAAATAACTCAGCCTACTCCAGTGGTGGTAGTCAAGCACCACCACTACTTACCATAATGATACGTATAACCCGCCAGTCGCGGTCGACCAAGTCGACTATCTCTGGTCATTATGCAATTGCTAAAACCAGAGTTTGACCACATGCTTGAGCTGGGTATCATTCAACTTTCAAGCATCAATCGATGTTCACCTTTACATATGGTCCAGAAGAAGATTTCTTGGTGATTGGAGGCCCTGTGGATGACTATACACACTGAACTTGGGACACAGTACCAGAACGAATTACCCTGTACCACACCTGCAGGATTTTACTTCTAGACTGTGGAAAGCAAGTTTTCTCCAACCTTGACTTGGTGAGAGGTGTATCATCAGATTCTGGTAGAAGCGGGCTGATGTAGACAAGGCAGCCTTTTGGCCTATTCGAGTTGTTGCACATGCCCTTTAGGTTACGCAATGCGGCACAAACTTTTCAGTGCTTCATCACTGAGGTCATCTACGGTTTGCCTTTGTTTATGCCGACATTGTATTATCTGCTCATAACCAGCGAGATGATCAAGGAGCGCACAACAGCATTTGCAGATTCTATTCACTTACTTATCACAAAATGGCTATCATTTAATCATGCCAAATGTCAGTTTGGATGCCTAACTCCAGTTTTTAGGGCACATTGATCGACACGGCATGGAATCCCTCCACTGGCTGACAAGGTCAATGGTGATCCAGGAACTAACTAGCAGCCAACATCAGTTGCGTATACCTAGGGGAGTTTCTGGGCATGGTGAATTTCTGCAGAGAGATCATCCAACTGTGCAGACACCCTTCCTCCACTAACTGACCTCCTCACACGACATGGGAAGGAGACAAAAGACTTTGATTTGGACTGTCGAATGTGGTGCTGCTATTACCACAGTGGAAGTCTTTGCTAGCAGAGGCACAATGTTTGTCCATCCTGTTAGATGCACCACTATGTTTCATGGTGGATGTGTTGGATTGGCTAATGGGTGGAGTATGACTCCAACAGCATGTGGAAGAACAGTGGAGCCCATTTCCTTCTTTCCCAAAAGGTTGCAGCCAGCAGAGATAAGAGTTACAGCACCTTTATCATGAGTTGCGCAGTTTACTCGCAATCCGCAATTTCTTACGCGCTTGAGGGTCAGCAGTTTTGTGTTTACACTGACCATAAGCTTTAACACATGCTTTCCAAGCAGAAACCAATATTACTATTCACCAAAGAAGTCCAACACCTTGACTACCTTTCTCAATTACCACCAAAAGACGTCAGGTTGAGCGGAAGAAAGAATACTGGAGCTGATGCTCTCTCATGACTCGATATCAACACCCTCAACACAATAACCTCAATCAATTTCACAGACTTGCCATGGCACAGCAGAGGGCAAGTAACTGTAGCATCTCAGATCCAGTCACATCGTTCAAGTTCAGTGAAGGTACCTCTCCCTATCTCTGAGGCACGATGTTTGTGACCTATCCACTGTTCCCCCTATTGCCATATGTCCTGCTGAGTTCAGATGCACCATATTATCAGAGCAAGCAGTATTCTTTGTGACTCAACATTTTTGGTGTTGGTAGAAATGTACCGTGATGTGAGAAACTGCTCCAGAGCCTGTCTGCAATGTCAATGAGCGAAAATACGTCATCACATGGTAACACATTTGGGTTACCTTTGCATCTTCTGATGCCCATTTTGATCACCTTCACATTGATTTAGTCGGTTGTCTTCCACCATCTGGTGGCAAGACATATCAACCCAAGTGTGTTGACCATTTCACCAGTTGTCCGGAAAGCTATTCCAACACCTGACAGATGGCAGAGACCATAGCAGAAGCTTCGTTTCCAGAATGCTGACATTGTTTGGTGCCCATCCACTGCTCACCACTGACAGAGAACGACAGTTTGAGCTACACTCTTTTCAAAGCACTAACTGATTACTTGGAAGTATATGCACCAGAACTACTTCTTACCACCCCACCTCAAATGGCTTGTCGAACGGTTCCATCGACAGCTTAAGTCTTCACTAAGAGCATAAGCAGACTCACATCGCTGGATGGCATACCGGGAGTGCTTTTGGGCATTCATGATATGGTGAAAGCTGATCTGGTTGCAGCACAGCCGAGTTCGTTTTGGATCAACAGTTTGCCCCCTGTGCAATTTTTGCCCGACTACATTCACACCAGTTTGGAACCCGAGCAATTAGGTGGACAAATTGCGAAGGACAATAAGTGAGTTCCCTCAAACCCACCAATGCTCAAGCAGAGTTCCACACATCTGCACAAAGATATTTTGTCTTGTTTCCATGTTTATGTAGTAACGACAGTGTCAGGGCTTTCTGCAATCTCCTTACCACGACAACTTCCAAATCATTACCAAGAAGACAAGTACTTCATCCTTGATTTTAATGGGAAATCCAAACGGGTCCGTTTAGACAGACTCAAAGAGTCTGATACAACTCATTATACAGCAATATAGCCAAACAGAACTCCCCCCCAGCTACATCGACTCCCACTGTTCCTGTATGTACTCATTTTCTTTCTTCCAATTTGAATCTATTATGGTGGAGTATTCATTAAATTATACATTTCGTGATCTGCATTGATTTACCGCGTTATGTCTTTGGATTTAGTTAGATGAGGGTTGGTTGCGTATCGTGTCCAAATTCAACCCTCCGGAACGCATCTTCGATTTATAAGACAATGCTATAGGGAAAATCTTTTTAATTTACGCATTTTCGCTCTACACACTACTTTCATGGAACACATGGAGTTCATATCGCGGAGAGAGTGACAGGATATCAAATCAATTACTTCTTGTTCAGAGACTCAATTGCTCACATACCAGTTTTCATGCCACTCTTCAGCTCATGGCACATAAAGTGATGCGGAGAAACTGTTGCTGCCAAAGAAGAGATCACCTTCTTGTCCTAGACATCTTATCCCACCACTTGTAACTTGAGCAGCTGCACAGGGCTACATTGTGAGTCAGTCCTTAAGTGCAATTGTTGCCAATACCAATGATGATGAACATTTGAGCTAGCTGACTCTCTCCAACTTGATGACCTGATGGTGTATAGTGAAGTCCGTGCTGGATCTCCTCCGCACACAGGTTGTTTCAAAGAAACAGTGCAGTGGAAAACTTAACACCTCTTGTGCAAAAAGGATGTCATTCAGACAAAGTATTTTCTCTCAGCTGGTGGGTATCTCACTTGAGTGATTTCACCATGACGTCTGCAAATAAACATCTATGTATTTTAATTTAAGATTACCAAACACATGAAATAAGTATTTCGTTCAGTGTACTGGGACTTTGAAACATCCTGTATATTCTTTCCCTCACACAGATTGGATGAGTTGGGGAGCAGCTTTTTGTTTTTTTTGTAGACATTGTCAAGGCTCGATATGACAGCGAACACACAATGCACAACAAGGGGGGCAGGAGACAAGGGTGGGGCGAGAGGGAAGGACAAAACAGTTGGGAACAGGACATTTGGAGATCGTGGACGGAGAGAGCGATGGGGTGGGGAACACGGGGTAAAAGATGTACACCACAGGGACTTCAGGAAGGAAGGCAGGGAAGGCAGGGAATTTGAAGAGGTGCTTCAAAGTTGAGTTCCCAAACTTGTTCTTTCATTCAAAGCCAATGTTCCAATCAAGCATCTCAACATCACCTCCCTTAACCTACAGGCTACTTTAATGTAATTTTCAGTTCAAATATGGGATTTTTTTTGGCAAACGATGATCCTCCTCTGTAACAGGTCCTGATGTCTCATCACACTGGTCTTACAATCATTTGCTCTGCTAGCTCCCTCTATTTTTTTCTCTCACACAAATCATTCCCCTCATTCATCAAGCTTCTGAATGGAGAAATTGCCAGTGACAGACCAATTTACAAAAAGGAAGTGAACTGACCCAGTAATTACGTACCCAGAGTCTGCGTTGTCCTATCATCAGCAAAGTTAGGGAATCAATCATTGCATCTGAGTTAGCTTTTTTAATCATCCTATTTCCAACAACCAGTTTGGCTTTTGCCAGGAATTCAGCTTTGGATATGTTTTGGCTGTTCACTAGCAGTTGATGGTACGGATATATTTGAGGATTTCAACAGGGCGTGAGACCTAGCCTGGATCAAAAGTTCAGCTTTGGCCAAGTGAAGCTTCCTGTGTAGAATTTCGGACTTACTTTCTCACACTAGAACATGTCCTTCTCAAAGACATCATTCTTGAAAAAAGATCCAGGTCATGAAGAGTGAGCACAGAAGGTAAAAAGCAAGCCTGACAATGACGCTGCTGTTGGACAGAACAATCAAGGCAATGCGAACAGAAAAAGGGGGGAGAGAGAGAGAAAGAAGGGGAACACAGTAACCTGCAAATAAGGTGGGCTTCAAGAGGTTAATGGGTTTAAAAGATCACAGCAAAAATCGAATCTGTCATGACAGGAGATGATGATGCACTGCGATGCTTGGAAGCCCTGGAGCAGAGTTGAGATTTAACAGCCTCAGGCAAGCGGTTTTCAAAAAAAACGGAAGAAAAAAGAACAAAAGAGTGGAAATTGGCCAGTAATGCCTAGATTTGGGGAATGTAACCACAAGGGAGTTACTGGAAGAATGTGTGTGTCCTGGAGTTACTGGTTAGGTTTGGAGGATTAAAAAGAGAGGAGCATCTCCGGAGAGAGCTGGTATAAAAAAACAAAACAGCAGGCCACAACCCTCTACTATATCAGAACAACAAGCCTTTCTGCTTGTCATAAACACAAGAATGCAATAATGCTGAGAGCTGAATTCCACAAATCCAGAGAGACAGGTGTGATGCTGGAATACCAGCCCATATGAGAGAACAGTACTTGATTGAGGTACAGACAAAGGACTTTAAAGCTGTGCAGTTTTCTGATTTTTGAAGGAATCACATGGATGACAGAGGATGCACAGGAGTAGCTGCCTTTGGAGGACAAGCTTTGTACAGGGTTCAGCACAGGAGCAGCTATGGCTAATGGAGAGGCTCGCAGTTCAAAGCACTCGACTCTTCCAGTGGCTGATCATGGAATTGTGGTTCGTATAGGAAACGGTGAGACAGATTTTTCTATGATTGAAAGACCTGTTGCATTTGTCGACCAGTACTTAATAAATCCAGATCAGCAGAGAGTGATGCAGCTGCTGCCTGCCTGTCATGGAATGGTAATAGTAGCTTGGTTTTTACAAACCTGCAAATGTTTTATTTCATCACCTGACTTTTTAAAGTTTTTTTATTTTTATCTGAAAGGATGTGTTTCAGTATTCAATTGTTGGGGATGGTTGGAGCGTCTGAGATTAAGCTTCTGATGATGCTCGGAGGTCAGAGGAGAGCAATGTTGGAGAGTATATGGAAGAAACAGAGTGACCGCTGACCTGCCTGCAAGTCACAGTCCTTCGAGCTTCCGCTCATAATGTAAGATTGCAATTATTTTAAGAGGAAGAATGAGATTTATCTCCATAATAGCAAAAGTAATGGAATCAGTAATTTTCAGCAGACCTCAACACTTTTGTTTTCTGTGATCTCTTCCATCAGTTTGGCTTTCATTTCGGTCATTCCACTCGCATGGAAGCTGTCTCCACACAACAATGGATGGTGCCCTCATCTGAATACAAGAGCTCGGGCAGCTTATCTCACTTGATATCTCTCATGTATTAATTGATTTCTGTTTGGTACTCTGCCATGATTTAGAGTTCCATACCTAGGACTGCGTATCAGATTTTCCTGTGTGCTCACCACAAAGGATGCTTTGAATTTAATGCATATCCCATGCTGTAGCCTATATAGGGCTGATAATCCCTCAAATATTGTATTCTGGGACCAATATGGTTCTTGATATACGGGGTGTCCCATAAGTGGATTACCCCTTTTTCTGAGCTGAAAAGGATCGTGAATTCGATGAAAACGCACGTTCTTGCATCAAAACTTGGGTTTAAGGACTAATGAAGATGGATCTGCGTAACACCACGCAGTACATCACATCAATGACATGTCTTCATCACTAGAAAATACCCATCATTTGAAGATGACTCCATTCTGTGTGGGATAGTTCCCAAGCCTCCATCAGGCAGGCTGCGAGCAGCATCCCTGTCTGATTGATCTGGAAAAACAAGTAATTGCTAGTCTCTCTGAACATGTTTTAGTGCAAGAAGAGTTCTCACTTTATCCTCTGTAGGGATTACTGGGCAAATCTTTCAAATTGATTTCTGCGGCCACCTCTGGAGAAGATTGTCATGTGAATTTTTGAGCCTATCACTACAACCTGCTTATGGCAGGTCATATCTCCAAGCAGGTCTCCAAACGTACCACCACGTGGTATTATCCACAATTCCAAGTCCAATTCCTCTTCACTGTCCTCACTTATAATGGTGTTAACAAAGCTGTTCATCTGAGTATCCATGGAATCCACATGTGTGGATATATTTGCTACTGTTTCACTTTTTACAAACCCCCCATCCATCCACCATCTATCATCCATCCATTGGATTCATCTCTGTGCAGAGACATTGATGCTGCTGAAGCAGTAATCCTTGGCTATTTGGGTAATCCGGACAGTCGCCACTCCGACACAGGGATACCGCAACGCTGCACTCATTTTGCCAACCTCGAGGAGAACAGGCAGTCACCCCCACCTGGTATTATTCAACAGCCGTGGGAGGTTTGAACTCAGGACTCTACAGATTCCCAAGTCACCACCCTAATCATTATAGCAACACTCAGGATATCTCCTCCTCCAGACCCCTCTTGCCAGGCCCTGTAGCTAAAGGCTTATCCATGTTTTGGAATCTTGCATTAGTGAGCCCAAGTCTCAGGGTCTTGCTTCTTCATGCTCCTCCGCAGGCACGGTTCTATGGGTTTCACTTATTTTTTTCTATGTCTGGCTGTCTTCTTTCCTGCAACCGTGCCCTTTAGCGCAATTTCTGCCCCCTCCAGGTTGCAGTGCATCTCAAAGGTCGGGAATCATTACGCGGACCAATTTGATATTCATTTGCAGCACTTGTCCAAGCGGACTTCCAACGGAGGGCAGGAAATTTGGTAATGTTTTGCCGATTATACTGCACAAATCATATTCCCGAAAAGCTATTTGGAAAGGTCTCTCAACGTCAAAAGCATCTAGACCTAACAACTAGGGCAGGTTGCTTAGCGACTGTACAAATATTATGCTGGTGCTCGAAATGCATCATTCTGCTTGTGCAGAGTGGAGTGTTGCCCAATTCTTAATGGAATCCTATTTCCCATCTGAAATCTAAAACCAGATTAGATGCCTCTGAGCAGTTGTGATAATCCCATAACAAATAATGCTGTGTTCTAATTTTCATGTCCTGAGATTGAAAGCCAATTGTTTTCTTCTCAAATATATAAGTGGTGTATTCCGATACCACCCGTCACGATGGTAAGAGTTGAACACCAGAAAGGGCCATGAACAGGAGAAAAGAATGGGAAATGCATGGCTTGACACAATAATCTGCGGAGGGAAGGTCGCTCCACTCGAGTTTGGGTTAATTGCTTCAATTGTTTTATGTTGGTGTATATTTGCATTTCAAATAATTTGTCAAGCAAAGGGAGCATCCATCATGCTGCATTAAACACAAAGTTTTCTTCCTCTAATCTTTTGGCAGAACATGCAAAGAAAGCAAATATAAAGGGATCTGGACAAAACTATTTCTTCATAAAACCATGCTCTTCATGGGTGCTTCACTCGTGTTACTAAACGCACATACATGGGTTTTAATGTAGACTTGCGGATACTGCAGATCTCTGAAGCCTATATGGAAACCTTCTCCTAAAAACAAAACAGCTCTGTTTATGATGGAATTGCTTCCAAATGCATGACATCTAAGGAACCAAAGCCACAAAGTCGTACTGGGCGAGGACAATTTAAGAAGGATGGAATCAGGTTATGGCGGCTAATGCATTAAATGCAATATTATGCGCATGAAGCATTTAATCTTGTGTTAATCTGTTTTTATTTTTAACTAATGTCCAAAAGGACAACTCCGATGCACAATTCAAACACCACCCACTTCTGAGAGAAATAACAAACACTTGGCGAGAGTAACGGCAATGCTTTTGATGATAAAGTGTGGCTCTCAAAACAAATGAGTAGTTTACGGATAGTGTGCACTTTGTCATCCATTCAAGACAAAAATGTTTTATGACATGAAGACTAATGCTTGTAAGTTGCTGAAGACTAAAACAAAGGTTTGCCAAGTTCGTCTCATGTTGATGACATACCTTTGTCAAAATAAATGCAGAATCTCGCGGTAAACAGACATTTGCCAGCCTGGATAATAGGGAACCACTTTTAATTGGCTGTTGGAAGGGCACACGACTTAAGTTTGCACTTTGACAGCCAATCAACACAAAGAGATGAGGCACTGATTGCTTTGACAAGAAATATTTTGGAAATACATAAATGAATGTGCTGCTCTATGGTTGCTTTTCTAAATAATGAATGAAGTGCAAAATTAGACCTGTAGCTTATCTGGCTCGGGCTAATTGGTAACCCAAATGTTGGTGTAGCGTTCTGACTGGGGTCTGGAGAGAAGGTTTTTTGAAGGGAATTACATGACTTTCCAAATATTTATCAAGTCGCCATTTGGCAAACTTTTGGTCATGATCGGCATGGCACCTCTCACAAGTAACAACCGACCCTGGGCGCTAATGATGTGCAACCCAAATTTGGTAAGATTCTGGACTGATGGGTCTGGAGAAGAAGACTTTGAACGGAACTGAACGTTGATGTTCTTAGGGCCCGTCACACCTTAGACGTTTAACCACAATTCGGCACGTCATATAAAAATGTATGTAAAACGTTGGCGTACGCTGAAATTTGATGTTTTTTTTAAACGTTTTGGGCGTATTCATAACGTGTATGGTCGTATGCATAACTATTAGTTAACGTGTAGCACGAAACGTTCCTCGTTGTGTTATTGATAACTTTTACCAACACGAATTGCTTTTGCCTGTTGCTCGGCGTCACAAGCCTAGCCAAACGATAGTTTAAGTTCCGCATAGCGCGCTAAACGTATCGCTCGGCGAACTCGTGGCGTGCCTGTTAGAACCGTGCCGCACGCCGATTTAAATCATAACCGCCTGAGAATTTGACGTAGTTGTCCTAACATCGGCCCCGTCACACCTTGACGATTTTGCCAGCGTATGCTGGCGACCTCCATGAAAAATCGTGTCTAAAACGAGCTTAGTTCGCACCCGTCCCAGATACGGAGGTACCCACGGTAAGTTGTGTTATGTTAAGAGTAGGCTGGAAAACAATAAGTACGCTGTTATATACGTGGTACGGTGTAATACGTCGTGAAATTTCAAGCATGCTGAAAATTTTCGACGTACTCGGCGTATGGACTAACAGTGTCCGCATGCGTTGTACATATTGGTTGCCATGCCCGCAGCTCCCGATCGATTTAACAAACAAAACGACGGACACACTTACTTGTAGGTTTACTCATAAGTTGAATAACACGTCAAGGTAATATTACATACCCGCAACCTCATTTTTCAAACCAATGGTAACGTCCTTTAACCTATGTAAGTGAGCGTGCTCTGAAATCCTATGATAAATTAAACGTGCTTTTAAAACTCGAATTGAGTAACGTGCATTGAACCTATTTGTAACTGCCTTGAACAATTACTAAGAACGTTGCTATGAATCCATGTAGAAACGTGCGTTTAACATATGTGTTAGCATGCGCTTTGGATCCTTAAGTATAACGTGCTTCTAACCTTTGATAACAGCATATACGTCTTATAACGTATCTCAAACGCACTTGTCGTATGTAGACATTAGATTTACGTTCTTCCGGAGACACCACTAGCAGTCTTTACTGAACGTGTTTTCTAACTTACATCTACCGTGTAATGGTTGTAAATGTGCACAGCGGTTAAGGTATATATATTACAAATGGAGCTTTCACAAGAGTGAACCCATCATGTTCCAGACTCCATGTTGAGTAGATGTCAATGCCTAAAGTCAGTATCAGTAGTAATATCTAATATAGCAGAGGTTGGTGTGCGTGACTAGTAGTAATAGTTATAGTAGTTGTAGTAGTAGCATTTGGTTAGAAGTAGTTATGTCTGCACAGTATAATGTATATCTTATTCAGTAGTCAGTAGTAGTAATATCTATGTCTATGTGAGTATAGTAGTATAGTAGTAGTATTGTCTATGCCAGTAGTAGTATGTCTATGTCGAAGTAGTAGTAGTATGTGTAGTATGTCTATTGTCTCAGTAGT
>CM068956.1:36802735-36805794 GCA_035128595.1 Eptatretus atami | reverse complement strand
ACAATCCATTTTAACATTTCCTGCAGTTTCAGCTTCACCACATGATGGAATGGCGCAGTAACAGGGTTAACATTTGTTTCACTTATTTCCTGCTGACAAAGGATTTCAGGCGTTAACATTTACCAAAGTGACAGCAGGTTCATCACTACGTGTTTGTTGTGCTGTCACCGTCAATGGACTTCAATAGGAGATTTTTTTTAACGAGCTGTGAAACAGTTCCATTTACTGCGACTAACAGGGTAAAGGTTCCTCTGATAAGGGAGAACGTCTCTGTTCCTCACCGGCAAGTAGGCGTAAACTTGTTGGCCGTAGTAACCGGGGTCCATCATCCGGGTGGTAAACATTGAAGATGACGTCAGTCACAACTACAGGAACATTACCCGACAGATTCTCGTTTGTAAATGCTACCTTCTTCTTGGGCTTAAACGACCAATCAGGTAAGCTCTTTCTCTTCCTTGATGAACGACGGTGAAACCATCACAAACATTCGTTTTTGCGTTTGGACTATCGGACTTGGAGAACTTGGAGACTGGAGGACTGGGCTTTTACCGGGACACGGGATTCGCTTCCTGTCACAGCGGAGGAAGAAGAAGAAGACGTATCCTTGTTTGACGAGTTCTTTTCATCGTTTTGACGACGGTTGACTTTGGGAGAAGATCGTTCAAGTGTCCGAAATCACCACATTCGAAACATTTCAGGGTGTCAGGGTTACGTATACCTGGATAATCATGATTAATCAATTTTGAGTTTTTAAACAATGTTCAAGGTTCTATTCAGCGTATAAGGAGGAAGCACCACATAAGCTGTCTCCGAAAAGACATCACATTGCTTCGTCCGATCGTCCTGGCTACGTAAAGTAACATAGTGATTGAGAAACCACAGAACCAATAACGAGATAGTTCGGAGATCAACTCTGATCTCAGGAAAGGAGGAAGTTCGAGATTTCATGACCGTTCACGGCCGGTGTGTCCAGAGGGATTCGAGCACGAAATGTCCGTCGTCTGTTGATTAGTGCCTGTCGATACGATTTCCGGTGATGACCAGTATTGAAGATTACCACACGTTTGTATCATTCGCGAGGCTGCACGATTTTGTCAGTACCGACTATGTTTCCTGTAGCCGATAACGAGATCCTCGACCGCTGACGTCGCGGCTGGGACACAGACAACGCTCATGTGTTTTCTTGTTAAGCTTTCAAAATGCGAATAACGAGAATACAAAGTCATGTTTAGGAAAGGGAGGATGGGGTTGATTATCTCGTGCAGTAATTAAATACGAGCCGAGACAGGTTTCCCAAGAAATAAACACAGCTACAGGGAAGAAAAATCGATTCAGTGGAAGGGGCCGGGATGACGGCCGGCCCTAAATAAAATCTATCCACAAAGACAGCTGTGGGCTCTTTCTCTCGTTCTATCTCTGGGGAAAAAGTATTGTGAGGAGGAAAACAGGGGGATGGGAGGGAAGGGAAGGCATGAACCGAAGGAAAACCGCCATAATACAAGGAAGATGGCGGGGTAGGTGGGGTGATGGACGGCGCGAGGAAGGGCGGAGCGCGAGGTCTAACGAAGAGGGAGGAAGGGGACGGTGGGAGCAACAAATAACGATGTGTAAAGGAACAAAGGAAGGGAGGCTTGAAAAATGATGCGAAAAGGGGATAGCAAAGGCGAAAAGAACAGGGCAGGCACAACCACCAAAACCACACAGCCGCCATGACACTCCACTCGACTCCCAACAGCAGTAGGGGGTGAGACAGACAGACACAGCACACTGAGATGAGAGACAGACTGAGAGTGAGAGAGTGAGAGACAGACAAGACAGTGGAGACAGACAGGACAGTAGAGAGAGAGTGACGGAGAGGAGACGACACAGACAGACAGAGAACGACAACAGCATAGACAGAGAGAGACACGACAGACAGACAGAGAGAGACAGAGACACAGGACAGCAGACGGAGAGAGAGAGGGGAGAGAGAGACAGAGATACACAGAGGAGAGAGAGACGAGAGAGAGACAGACGGGAGAGAGACAGAGACAGAGACCAGAAGACAGAGACCAAGAGAGGAAGAAGAGGAAGAGGAAGAGAAGAGAGAGACACACAGACAGACAGACAACAGGACAGGACAGAGAGACAGATGTTGTGTGTATATATATGTGTGGTGTGATGTGCATTATATATAATATATATATATAATATATAATTATAATATATACACATATATATTAATTCATACTTGTACTTATACTGTATATATATGATTACTTGTACTGTATATATATACATATATTACATACAGTAAGTCCTCGATACCCGAAGTTCGCATATCGTCGTTTTCGATTATTCGTTTAATTTGTTTTTAATGACCAATTATTAAATTTCGCAAACATTTTATGCCTATCGTGATTGTAATTGCAAGGAAAAACGCAAAAAAAAAGACCTTTAAATTGCCTGCCAAAAAAAACGAACAATTCACACAGGATGCGCAATTAAAACACACTTTCACGTTTTCCTGCGCATGTACTGAACGCTGTACTGTATTCTCTTCGTATTCGCTTCCAGTATTCTCTTCAGTATTCTCTTCACGCTCGCCTGCATACCTTCCGGTACATGAAATCCCAAGGACCCGCAAGCTTGTTGACCTAGCAACACCTCGTTTCAAGAGACAACGAAAGGCTGTCCACATTGAAGGTGAAATTGGATATAATATAAAAGACATGAACGAGGTTGAAGGGCACAACGGAAATCGGCCGCTGCGCAGCAATCTCTGCATCGACTGCTACATTCGTTCGTTTCAAGTTCCGGGTTAAAGGACGGGCTGTGACCTTATACCTCAGCGCGAAATGCAGAAGGGGAAATGTAAAACTCAGGCCGCTTCTTGTTACGTTTCGTGAAAACCCAACGACGCTACCAGGTTTGCCCTCAAGCCACAAACTTGCCTGTTAAATATGCGGGTCAAATACAACGGCCTTGGATGACTGCGGGCATTGACCCACGATTACTGAGTCAATTACTCTCCAATATGTTGGAGAAGTACTCAAGGAGAACAACATCGACAACAAAGT
>CM068956.1:36780235-36797735 GCA_035128595.1 Eptatretus atami | reverse complement strand
TGTTCTGGTTTAAACATCGAAGCTGTTAAATATCGCTGACAATATAATCGAAATTGCTACCCCACCCACTTCCTCCATTGGTGCGGTTGCATCCAGCTCGCCACTGACATGTCTGCACCAGCTACATCCGACACCGACATGCAACGACTTGAAACCCAAATGGACCAGCTAACTGCCTAAGTGCAGGTCCTTACATGTCATCTCAAAGAAGAGCCTGGTCGTTGTTGTAACAAGGGGAACCAGCAAGGGCCGAGACGACAATCCCATAGTCCTGGTGCGCAGCAACATGCAGATTTCACATGTTGGTATCATTGGCAATTTGGGGAGAATGCACACAAGAGTGTTCAGCCTTGAAATTTCGCAAGCCGCCCTGTTTCACAGTCAGGAAACGCTAAAGCCAGCGATTATCAGCGACAGGTCAGTCTGCTGACCAACAACCAAGTCGCTTATTTTTCATCAGTGACAAGAATGCTGTTACCCGGTTTTTAGTTGACACTGAAGCTGAGTTCAGTGTTTTACCCCAGCGGTTATGGACAAACGTAAACCATCTGCATTTACTCTCCAAGCTCTCAACAAATCCACCATTTCCACATACGGTGAATGATCGATAACTCTCTACTTTGGCCTGAGGCATGTTTACTGATTGATTTTTATCATTGCTGACTTACCCATCCCTATTATCGGAGCTGATTTCTTGAAGCATTTGGGATTGCTGGTGGATGTCAAAAACTAAAAGCTCCTCGACTATACCACAAATCTTTGTGTCAAGGGTATAACCTCACTTGCCCTCTGTCAGTCCAATGTTTGTCAAGTCCAATCACCAAGCCAGTTATGATGCCATCCTTCAACAAGACGCATAAATAACTCAGCCTACCTCCAGTGAAGTGGTAGTCAAGCACACCACTACTTACCATAATGATACGTATAACCCGCCAGTCGCGGCTCGACCAAGTCGACTATCTCCTGGTCATTATGCAATTGCTAAAACAGAGTTTGACCACATGCTTGAGCTGGGTATCATTCAACTTTCAAGCATCAATCGATGTTCACCTTTACATATGGTCCAGAAGAAGATTTCTGGTGATTGGAGGCCCTGTGGTGACTATTACACACTGAACTGGGACACAGTACCAGACGATTACCCTGTACCACACCTGCAGGATTTTACTTCTAGACTGTGGAAAGCAAGTTTTCTCCAACCTTGACTTGGTGAGAGTGTATCATCAGATTCTGGTAGAGCCGGCTGATGTAGACAAGGCAGCCTTTTGGCCTATTCGAGTTTGTGCACATGCCCTTTAGGTTACGCAATGCGGCACAAACTTTTCAGTGCTTCATCACTGAGGTCATCTACGGTTTGCCTTTCGTTTATGCCGACATTGATTATATCTGCTCATAACCAGCGAGATGATCAAGGAGCACGAACAGCATTTGCAGATCCTATTCACTTACTTATCACAAAATGGCATCATCATTAATCATGCCAAATGTCAGTTTGGGATGCCCTAACTCCAGTTTTTAGGGCACTTGATCGACGAGCATGGAATCCCTCCACTGGCTGACAAGGTCAAGGTGATCCAGGACTACTAGCAGCCAACATCAGTGCGTAAGCTAGGGGAGTTTCTGGGCATGGTGAATTTCTGCAGGAGATTCATCCCAAACTGTGCAGACACCCTTCATCCACTAACTGACCTCCTCACACGACATGGGAAGGAGACAAAAAGACTTTTGATTTGGACTGCTCGAATGTGCTGCTGCTATTACCACAGTGAAGTCTTTGCTAGCAGAGGCCACAATGTTTGTCCATCCTGTTAGATGCACCACTATGTTTCATGGTGGATGTGTTGGATGTGGCAATGGGTGGAGTATTCCAACAGCATGTGGAAGAACAGTGGGAGCCCATTTCCTTCTTTCCCAAAAGGTTGCAGCCAGCAGAGATAAAGTACAGCACCTTTAGTCATGAGTTGCCGGCAGTTTACCTCGCAATCCGCAATTTTCTTTACGCGCTTGAGGGTCAGCAGTTTTGTGTTTACACTGACCATAAGCTGTTAACACATGCTTTCCAAGCAGAACCTAATTACTATTCACCAAAAGAAGTCCAACACCTTGACTACCTTTCTCAATTTACCACCAAAATACGTCAGGTGAGCGGAAAGAAGAATACTGGAGCTGATGCTCTCTCATGACTCGATATCAACACCCTCAACACAATAACCTCAATCAATTTCAACAGACTTGCCATGGCACAGCAGAGGGACAAGTAACTGTAGCATCTCAGATCCAGGTCCACATCGTTCAAGTTCAGTGAGGTACCTCTCCCTATCTCTGAAGGCACGATTGTTTGTGACCTATCCACTGTCACTTATTGTCCATATGTCCCTGCTGAGTTCAGATGCACCATATTATCAGAGCAAGGCAGTATCTTGTGACTCAACATTTTGTTTGGTGTAGAATGTACCGTGATGTGAGAAACTGCTCCAGAGCCTGTCTGCAATGTCAATGAGCGAAAATACGTCATCACATGGTAACACCATTGGGTTACCTTTGCATCTTCTGATGCCCATTTTGATCACCTTCACATTGATTTAGTCGGTTGTCTTCCACCATCTGGTGGCAAGACATATCAACCCAAGTGTGTTGACCATTTCACCAGTTGTCCGGAAGCTATTCCAACACCTGACAGAGTGGCAGAGACCATAGCGAAAGCTTTCGTTTCCAGATGGCTGACATTGTTTGGTGCCCAATCCACTGTCACCACTGACAGAGAACGACAGTTTGAGTACACACTTTTCAAAGCACTAACTGAGTTACTTGGAAGTATATGCACCAGAACTACTTCTTACCACCCCACCTCAAATGGGCTTGTCGAACGGTTCCATCGACAGCTTAAGTCTTCACTAAGAGCATAAGCAGACTCACATCGCTGGATGGCATACCGGGAGTGCTTTTGGGCATTCATGATATGGTGAAAGCTGATCTGGTTGCAGCACAGCCGAGTTCGTTTTTGGATCAACAGTTTGCCTCCCTGTGCAATTTTTTGCCCCGACTAACATTCACACCAGTTTGGACCCGAGCAATTAGGTGGACAAATTGCGAAGGACAATAAGTGAGTTCCCTCAAATCCCCACCAATGCTCAGCAGAGTTCCACACATCTGCACAAAGATATTTTGTCTTGTTTCCATGTTTATGTATGTAACGACACTGTCAGGGCTTTTCTGCAATCTCCTTACCACGACAACTTCCAAATCATTACCAAGAAGGACAAGTACTTCATCCTTGATTTTAATGGGAAATCCGAAACGGTCAGTTTAGACAGACTCAAAGAGTCTGATACAACTCATTATACAGCTATAGCAGAACAAACTCCAGCTACATCGACTCCCACTGTTCCTGTACTGTACTCATTTTCTTTCTTCCAATTTGATGTAATTATGGTGGGTATTCATTAAATTATACATTTCGTGATCTGCATTGATTTACCGAGTTATGTCTTTTGGATTTAGTTAGATGAGGGTTGGTTGCGTATCGTGTCCAAATATCAACCCTCCAGGAACGCATCTTCGATTTATAAGACAATGTCTATGGGAAAATCTTTTTAATTTTACGCATTTTCGCTCTACACACTACTTTCATGGAACACATGGAGTTCATATCGCGAGGAGTGACAGGATATCAAATCAATTACTTCTTGTTCAGAGACTCAATTGCTCACATATCCAGTTTTCATGCACTCTTCAGCTCATGGCACATAAAGTGATGCGGAGAAACTGTTGCTGCCAAAGAAGAGATCACCTTCTTGTCCTAGACATCTTATCCCACCACTTGTAACTTGGAAGCTCTGCACAGGGCTCACATTGTGAGTCAGTCCTTAAGTGCAAATTGTGCCAATCACCAATGATGATGAACATTTGAGCTAGCTGATCTCTCTCCAACATTGATGACCTGATGGTGTATAGTGAAGTCCGTGGCTGGAGTCTCCTCCGCACACAGGTTGTTTCAAAAGAAACAGTGCAGTGGAAACTTAACACCTCTTGTGCAAAAAGATGTCATTCAGACAAAAGTATTTCTTCTCAGCTGGTGGGTATCTCACTTGAGTGATTTCAATGACGTCTGCAAATAAACATCTATGTATTTTAATTTAAAGATTACCAAACACATGAAATAAGTATTTCGTTCAGTGTACTGGGACTTTTGAAACATCCTGTATATTCTTTCCCTCACACAAGATTGGATGATTTGGGGAGCAGCTTTTTGTTTTTTTTGTAGACATTGTCAAGGCTCGATATGACAGCGAACACACAATGCACAACAAGGGGGGCAGGAGACAAGAGGGGCGGGAGAGGGAAGGACAAAACAGTTGGGAACAGGGACATTTGGAGATCTGTGGAAGGGAGAGCGATGGGGTGGGGAACACGGGGTATACAAGATGTACACCACAGGGACTTTCAGGAAGGAAGGCAGGGAAGGCAGGGAATTTGAAGGAGGTGCTTTCAAAGTTGAGTTCCCAAACTTGTTCTTTCCATCCAAAGCCAATGTTTCCAATCAAGCATCTCAACATCACCTCCCTTAACCTACAGGCTACTTTAATGTAATTTTCAGTTCAAATATGGGATTTTTTTTGGCAAACGATGATCCTCCCTCTGTAACAGGTCCTGATGTCTCATCACACTGGTCTTACAATATTGCTCTGCTAGCTCCCTCTATTTTTTTCTCTTCAACAAATCATTCCCCTCATTCATCAAGCTTCTGAATGGAGAAATTGCCAGTGACAGACCAATTTACAAAAAGGAAGTGAACTGACCCAGTTAATTACGTACCAGAATGTCTCGTGCCTATCATCAGCAAAGTTAGGGAATCAATCATTGCATCTGAGTTAGCTTTTTTTAATCATCCTATTTCCAACAACCAGTTTGGCTTTTGCCCAGGACATTCAGCTTTGGATATGTTTTGGCTGTTCACTAGCAGTTGATGGTACGGATATATCTGAGGATTTCAACAGGGCGTGAGACCTAGCCTGGATCAAAGGTCAGCTTTGGCCAAGTGAAGCTTCTTTGTGTAAATTTCGGACTTACTTTCTTCACACATAGAACATGTCTCTCTCAAAGACATCATTCTTGAAAAAAGATCCAGGATCATGAAAGAGTGAGGCAACAGAAGGTAAAAAAGCAAGCCTGACAATGACGCTGCTGTTGGACAGAACAATCAAGGCAATGCGAACAAGAAAAGGGGGGAGAGAGAGAGAAAGAAGGGGGAACACAGTAACCTGCAAATAAGAGTGGGCTTCAAGAGGGTTAATGGGGTTTAAAAAGATCACAGCAAAAATCGGAATCTGTCATGACAGGAGATGATGATGCACTGCATGCTTGAAGCCCTGGAGGCAAGAGTGAGATTTAACAGCCTCAGGCAAGCGGTTTCAAAAAACGGAAGAAAAAAGGAACAAAAGAGTGGAAATTGGCAGTAAGCCTAGATTTGGGGAATGTAACCAAGAGGGAGTTACTGGAAGAATGTGTGTGTCCTGGAGTTACTGGTTAGGTTTGGAGGGATTAAAAAAGAGAGGGAGCATCTCCGGAGGAGAGCTGGTATAAAAAAAACAAAACAGAGGCCACTAACCTCTCTACTATATCAGAACAACAAGCCTTCTGCTTTGTCATAAACACAAGACATGCCAATAATGCTGAGAGCTTGAGATTCCACAGAATCCAGGAGAGACAGGTGTGATGCTGGAATACCAGCCCATATGAGAGAACAGTACTTGATTGAGGTACAGACAAAGGACTTTAAAGCTGTGAGTTGTTCTGATTTTTGAAGGAATCACATGGATGACAGAGGATGCACAGGATGTAGCTGCCTTTGGAGGACAGCTTTGTTACAGGGTCAGCACAGGAGCAGCTATGGCTAATGGAGAGGCCTCACAGTTCAAAGCACTCGACCTCTTCCAGTGGCTGATCATGGAAATTGGTGGTTCGTATAGGAAACAGGGTGAGACAGATTTTTCTATGATTGAAAGACCTGTTGCATTTGTCAGACCAGTACTTAATAAATTCCAGATCAGCAGAGAGTGATGCAGCTGCTGCCTGCCTGTCATGGAATGGGATAATAGTAGCTTGGTTTTTACAAACCTGCAGAATGTTTTTATTTCATCACCTGACTTTTTAAAGTTTTTTTTATTTTTATCTGAAAGGATGTGTTCAGTATTCAATTGTTGGGGATGGTTGGAGGTCTGAGATAAGCTTCTGATGATGCTCGGAGGTCAGAGAGAGCAATGTTGGAGAGTATATGGAAGAAAACAGAGTGACCGCTGACCTGCCTGCAAGTCACAGTCCTTCAGCTTCGCGCTCATAATGTAAGATTGCAATTATTTTAAGAGGGAAGAATGAGATTTATCTCCATAATAGCAAAAGTAATGGAATCAGTAATTTCAGCAGACCTCAACACTTTGTTTTCTGTGATCTCTTCCCATCAGTTTGGCTTTCATTCGGGTCATTCCACCTCGGGCATGAAGCTTCTTCCACATCAACAATGGATGGTTGCCCTCATTCTGAAACAAGAGCTCAGGGCAGCTTTCTCACTTGATATCTCTCATGTATTAATTGATTCTGTCTGGTACTCTGCCATGATTTTAGAGTTCCATCTAGGACTGCGTATCAGATTTTCCTGTGTGCTCACCAGCAAAGGGATGCTTTGAATTGAATGCTATCCCATGCTGTACCTATATAGGCTGATATCCCTCAATATTGTATTCTGGGACCAATATTGGTCTTGATATACGGGGTGTCCCATAAGTGGATTACCCCCTTTTTCTGAGCTGAAAGATCGTGGACTATTCGATGAAAACGCACGTTTCTTGCATCAAAACTTGGGTTAAGGATCATAATAGAGATGGAGCTGCTAACACCACGCAGGTACATCACATCAATGACATGTCTTCATCACTAGAAAATACCCATCACTTTGAAGATGACTCCATTCTGTGTGGGATAGTTCCCAAGCCTCCATCAGGCAGGCTGCAGCAGCATCCCTGTCTGATGATCTGGAAAAACAAGTAATTGCTAGTCTCTCTGGAACATGTTTTTTTAGTGCAAGAAAGAGTTCTCACTTTATCCTCTGTAGGGATTACTGGGCAAATCTTTCAATTGATTTCTGCGGCCACCTCTGGGAGAAGTTGTCAGTGGAATTTTTGAGCCTATCAACTACAACCTGTTATGGGCAGGTCATATCTCCAAGCAGGTCTCCAAAGCTACCACCACGTTGGTATTATCCACATATCCAAGTCCAATTCCTCTCCTGTCCTCAGCTTATAATGGTGTACAAAGCTTTAATCTGGAGTATCATGGAATCCACAGTGTGGAATTGTGCTACTGTTTCCTATTTTACAAACCCCCCATCCATCCATCCATCTATCAATCCATCCATTGGGATCATACTCTGTGCAGAGCATTGATGCTGCCTAAGCAGTATCCTTGGCTATTGGGTACAATCCTGGACAGGTCGCCACTCCGACACAGGATACCAGCAAGCTGGCACTCATTTTGCCAACCTCGGGAGGATGACAGGCAGTCACCCCCACCTGGTATTAATTCAACAGCCGAGTGGGATTTGAACTCAGGATCCTCAGATCCCAAGCCCACCACCCTAATCATTATGCCAACACCAGGCATATCTCCTCCTCCAACCCCTCTTGAGGCCCTGTAAGCTAAGGCTATCCATGTTATTGGAATCTTGCATTAGTAGCCCAAGTCTCAGGGTCTGCTTCTTGCTCTCCGCAGGCAGGTTTATGGGTTTGCAATTTTTTTTCTATTCTGTGTTATTCTTCCTGCCTCGTGCCCTTTCAGCGCAATTTCTGCCCCTCCAGGTTGCATGCATTTCAAAGGTGGGAACATTACGCCGGACCATTTGCTATTCCATTTGCAGCACATTGTCAAAGCAGACTCAACGAGGGCAGAAATTTGGTAATTTTTGCCATTATACTGCAACATAATTCCCGAAAGCTTTTTGAAAGGTCTCTCAAGTCAAAAGCAACTGCTAACAATTAGGGCAGGTTGCTTAGCGACTGTACAAAAATATGGCATGCTCTGAAATGCATCATTCTGCTTGTGCAGAGTGAGTGTTGCAATTTATAATGGAATCCTAATTCCCATCTGAAATCATAACCAGATTAGATGCCTCTGAGCCAGTTGTGATAATCCCATAACAAATAATGCTGTGTTAATTATTCATGTCTGAGATTTGAAACCACATTGGTTTTCTTCTCAAATATATAAAGTGGTTATTCCGATGAACCCGTCACCGATGTAAGATGTTGAACACCAGAAAGGCATGAACAGGAAAACAGAAATGGGAAATGCATGGCTTTTGACACAATAATTCTGCGGAGGGAAGGTCGTCCATCGAGTTTGGGTTAAATTGCTTCAATCTGTTTCATGTTGGTGTATATTTGCATTTCAAATAAGTAGTCAGCAAGGGAGCAATCCATCATGCTGCATTTAAACACAACGTTTTCTTCCTCTAATCTTTTGGCAGAGAACATGCAAAGAAAGCAAATATAAAGGGATCTTGTGGACAAAACTATTTTCATAAAACCATGCTTCTTCATGGGTGCTTCACTCTTTACGAAAGACATCATGGGGTTTTAATGTAAGACTTGCGGATACCTGCAGATTCCTGAACCATATGGAACTCATCTCCTACAGCTCTGTTTATGAGTGGAATTGCTTCCAAATCATGACATCTAAGGAACCAAAGACCACAAAGTGTCACTTGGCGAGGACATTTTAAGAAGGATGGAAATCGGTATTGCAGGCTAATGCATTAAATTGCAATATATGCCGCATGGAACTCATTTAATCTTGTGTTAACTGTTTTATTTTTGAACTAATTGCAAAAGACAACTCCGAGCACAATTCAAACACACCCCACTTCTGGAGAGAAATACAAACAACTTGGCGAGAGTAAGGCAATGCTTTTGATGATAAAGTGTGGCTCAAAAATGATAGTTTACAGGGATAGTGTGCACTTTTCATCCATTTTCAGACAAAATGTTTTATGACATTAAGACTAATGCTTTGTAAGTTTGCTGAAAATAAACAAAGGTTTGCCAAGTTCGTCTCATGTTGAATGTACAATTACTTTGTTCAAAATAAATGCACTAATCTCGGTAAACAGACATCTTGGCCAGCCTGGATAAAAGGAACACTTTTAATTGGCTGTGAAGGGCACACGACTTAAGTTTGCATTTGACAGCCAATCAACACAAAGAGATGAGGCATGATTGCTTTGACAGAAATTATTTGGAAATACATTAAATGACATGTGCTGCTTCATGGTGCTTTTCTAAATAAGAATGAAGTGCAAAAATAGAACCTGTAGCTTATCTGGGCTCTGGCCTAATGTGGTAACCCAAATTTGGTAGCGTTCTGACTGGTGGGTCTGGAGAAGAAGGTTTTTGAAGGGAATTACATGACTTTCCAAATAATTTATCAAGTTCGCCATTTTGGCAAACTTTTGGTCACGTGATCGGCATGACCTCCACAAGTTAACATCCCGACCCTGGCCTAATGTTGCAACCCAAATTTGGTAGCATTCTGACTGATGGGTCTGGAGAAGAAGACTTTTGAAGGAACTTACGTGATGTTCCTTACCTTGGCAGTGATATTCATGTCTCTGCTGATTCACTTACCTTGCAGTGATATTCATGTCTCCGCTGGCTGTGAGTCAGACGTCAATAGACGTCTGGGTCGGCCTGGGGAGTCATGGATTCACTGGATAATGGGGGTGGCACTGCCAGTACCTGTGCGGGAGGACGAAAGTCCGAGTCTTCAGGTCCTTGGTGCTTCCAGTCTTGCTCTTTGATGTGAGACTTGGACTCTGACCAAGGATCTGAGATAGAGAGTTAATTCCTTTGGACCAGGTCTCTTCGGAGAATCCTTGGCTATCGCTGGTCGGACTTTGTGTCCAACGAGCGGTTGCCGAGAGAGACTCGGATGAGATTTGTTACCTGCATAGTCCGTGAGTGTCTGCTGCGTCTGTATGGACATGTGGCTTGTTTTCCTGACGCTGATCCTGCTCACCAGATTCTCTCAGTGAGGGAGTCTCCTGAGTGGAGGAGGCCAAAGGGCCGACCACGTGCGTCGTGGTTGCAGCAGGTTATCAGCATCTCAAGGAGATGGGGATGGGCCAGGATCTGCCTGAGGATGGCCAGACGGAGGCCCCTGGAGTACCGGCGGAAAGTGGACGCAGCGACGCGCTGCTCTGACGCATGCTCCCATACCTGACCTGACCTTACGTGATGGCAATTTTGACACACTTCCAATAACGTGATCGGAATGACCTCTGTAATTTAACATCACAACCCTGGCCTGATGTTGCAAACAAAATGTGGTGGCATTCTGACTGGTGGGTCGAGAGAAGAAGATATTTGAAGAAATTTACTAAGTCAGCCATTTTGACCTACTTAAAGTCACGTTACCAGAACGAGCTTTACAATCCCTGTTACCAGTCAGGAAGTGAATGTTGCTGCCAAATTCCAGGCGGATCAGCCCAGCGGTTTGGCCGGAGAAGTCAAAATAGTAGCTGGATGGACAGTACGCGATGACAATACCTTATCTGGAATTTAAATTCCAGATCAGCCAAAAATCAATAATGATCACAAGAAGACATTAATATGGATTCAAGGTCTTGGTGCCACCTTGTACAACAACCAAACCTGTACCATACTCTATTTATAGAGCATCGGTACTGCAGAAGCGGTTTATATGACAGTCTTAAAAATATGTAATCTTAGGAAGATGCAATTCTTGTAGCACTTGATATCTTACAAAGTATCAATATTACATGTAAGCAAACCAGAACAGTCTAAGTGCTATTAAATGATGGGAGAAAAATATGTCATATAGATGATAATTATTTAAATCATCATATCGAATCAATTTACTCTTGGTCATTGATTCATTATGCCTGGTGTTGGCTTAATGGCTAGAGTGGTGGGCTTGGGATCCTGGGGTCCTGAGTTCAAATCCTGCTTAGCTGTTGAATTAATATCAGGTGGGGTTGACTCAGCCTGTCATCTTTCTGAGGTCGGTAAAATAAGTACCAGCTTGTTGGTATCCTGTGTTGGAGTGGCGACCTGTCCAGGATTGTGCCTAATAGCCCAGGAGATGGCTTAGGCAGCACCAACGCTCTGCAAAGAGCATGGTCCCAATAGATATATGGATTGATTCACTCACTCTCATATTCAGCTTTGCTCATGGTACATGGAGTGGTCACTCATGGTACATGGAGTCGTCGAACCTGGAAGCTCTCCACACGGCTCATGTTATGCCTTTAGAGAAGCAGAGATCTTCACCAATTATGATCAAAATTTGATCAATCTGACCTGTCTTCAATCTTGAAAGACCTGAGTTTGTGTGGTAAGGTATGTGGCTGGAGTCTCCTCAAATGTTTCCTCCTGTGCAAGTGATAGCAGGACTAGGGGAGCAGCTCGAGTGCACACATTTTATCTTTGTTTCCAAAGTCAATGTTCCCAAATCAAGCTGCTCACTGTACCCTCTACTGACCATACCACAGCCTATTCTCCAGATTGTGGGACATTTCCACTTGGCTAAGGTAGTAATTTTCAGGGTTTTTTTGTGATTAAAATCTCATTTCCCTTTACTATTCATGATCAACAAAATAGCCAACTAATTCCATCATGCACTCTCTACCATAAATAACAGAACACGTGATTGAATTTATATGACATGATGGGGGGGGGGGGGGAAACCTCTGACAGAGATAAATGCTGAATAATTACATATCCATTTCATTGTGACTTAATCACGTAATGTGAATGTCTTCACATAGGAATTCAACATGGAAGTAACAATCCCAACACCGGGTATGCCCACATTTGGCATAAACCACTTCATTGCACCGTTGTCACATTGATCATATGAGCACTCAAATCTGAGCTTGGGGAATGGAATTCCACCCCAGAACTAGTTCCTGTTTCAGCTCATGAAGGCTCTGTGGCTATCTTGGCAAGGTTCGAATGTGATGATCAATGATATCCCAGAGATGGCAGGCCAGGATGTCATGACATTAACGTCGGCATTGTCATGAGCGCTCCTTATTTGAAGGCCCTGTGAGCAGGAGATTTATCTTATCGTGCATAAAAATGATTCATGAATCATGTTTTTTGAAGGGTACGCAACACATGTTGCTGTAAGATCTCATTAATGTATCGATCTGCTATCAGGTTGCCATGGATGCAGATCGAGTTGGTGCGAAAGGTTTTAGTAATCCCATCCAACATCATAACACTTCCACATCCCAAATTTGCAGTTTCTTGGATACAGAGTGGGACATAAATTGCTCATTGTGTCTTCTGTAGACCTGTGCATGGCCATCATGCCTTTCAAGGAGAAACCATACAACACTTGCACATTGACTCCATTTCCATCAGTCAACTGTTGATTTGACCATTGCAAGCATACTTGGATGTGTCACGGTGCAAGTCTTGGATGTTGAACTGGACGACGAGCATGGATCCCTGCGTCATGGAGATGCCTCAAGACGGTGTTGACATTAGGCCCATGGGAGTTTGTTTTCAGTACTCTGGGTGGTTTGAAAATGATTGTGCAGATGGGTGATGCAAATGTATAAGTCCTGTCCAGGAGTCACTATCCTGCAGCATCCACTCTTTTGGCATATCTCCTGTTGATCCAGGGGCTTGATAACATCTTCTGATGAAGTCAAAAACAGTTTCTCTCCTCAATATTTAATTAGGGTGTCTGCAATAATTTAATTCCTCTAATTTTCTGACAGATATGGCATTGTAATATATTATTTCCCGATGCCACCGATGGTGAAGGAGGTTATGGTTTCACCCCTTTCTGTCTGTTTGTCTGTTTGTTACTTGGCGAAATCTTCGATTTTGTCAAGTATGTTGGTCTGTTCCGTTTGTTTGTTTGTTTGTCCGGTCGTCTACAGCCCAAAGGCTGGACCAGTCGTTCTTAATTTTTACACCTGTAGCAAATCCCGAGACGGTCCGCGTCCAAACCGTCTTAATCAGACTAAACGTCCGACGTGACGTCACAACAACGTGAAAACATGTTTTTGGACATAACTCAGTGACCGGAAGTCGTAGCGACTTCCTGTTGATGCCAAACAAACTTCAATGAAATATCTAAATGTTTTAAATGCATGTTTAGTACAAATTATGACAGTTTTCGCAAACGTATGACGTCAAAGTTTTAGCTATTGGCGTGATTTAAAAAAAAATTCTATTCGTTCTACAGGTCACAATTCTAACCGATTTGGATGAATTTTAACAGCTGATAGAAATCCACTGTGCAAAAGATATGTGACTTTTGGTGATGTTCAAGATCAGGATCTGGATTCTGCATCACTTTATTATCGCCCATTATAAACCAATGGGGAATTTTGTGAATTACACATGGCTATTTCTCAACAGTTTTGCACTTATTATATTGAAACTTATACTGTCTATTTAGCAGTAATATTAACTGTGTACAAAGTTGATCAATTGACCAAGGTCAAGGTCAGGGTCACCAAAACATGAAACACACATATAAAATACATATTTTTGTTTTACAACATATTTCAAACCTGATAAGGGATCGTAAAGCTGGTTGAAAGCAATGTTCTAGTTATTTCAAATATTTTCTACGATCAGAATGAAGGCAACAAGCACCGATGATAAGTTGTTGAATGTAATGGTGGCTTTAAATGAGTTGTGAAAATTTTCAATCTGCTGCGTTACCATGCAACGCGTGCTGATAATTGTTATTTGTGATGTCGGTCATTTTATTAATGTACGAACAAATAAACACCACACATTCCATGACATTTACAGCTTGGACACACACGGAAAGGTCAACTAATTCGCCAAGTGTCGTGCTAAGCACGATTTTTCATTTGTCTGTTTGTTTGTTATCTTGCCAAAACGTTTTTGCAAGATATGTTAGTCAGCTTGTTTTTTGTTTGTTTTTTTTTTTTGTTTGTTTGTCTGTAATCACGTATAAAATTCTGCAGAGCACAGTTATCATTGGAATTTTTGTAACTTCGCATATCAAGGGCTATGAGGCTTTCAGTGCATAAAATTTTGAAGGTCAAGGTCAAGGTCAAGGTCACTTGGTCGCAAATCAGGGGAGTCGACAAAACCTTATTTTGAGTAATTTTGATCGGATCGTCTTCAAACTTCATGGGAATTAGTTCATGGTCTGGCGCTCAGCTGATTATTTTTGGTGGCGATTGGCCTTGACTTCATGGTTAACGCCTAAGGTCAAACATATTTGACCCCAAGGTCAAATTTTCAAGTTTTAGGAACCATATCGTGTAGTACTCAAATTGAAACCTCGATGAGTGCTTTCTAGATATGTCAAGCTTGAGACATTATGACGTCATTTGGTGACGTTATGAGGCAACGCATATTTTTATGGTTACTCTGTAGAACGATTCTCATCGGAATCTCTCGTAGGCAGATATTCCTCAAGGAGTCGCTCCTGGTGGATAGCAGCTCTGTTCACCTCAGTGTGACTTAAAAGAAGTCAACCTGTGTCACCTTTTGGCAAGATACGGGTCACCCTAAGGGTGACATTGGTTTATTTGTTTGTTTGCCTGTTTGTTTGTTTGTGTGCAGGATATCTCAAAGTCAAAGTTGTGGAAGGATCCAGATTAAATTTTGTGGACAGGTTTGGTGTGTGACAAGGACAAACTGATTAGATTTTGGGGAAGATCCGGATCCAAATCCGACGACTAGAATTTTTTAAAAGTAATTCTTCACCATTGAGAGACAGGGCCAAAAACGATATAGTACTGTATAGCATAATATTTCAAAAATGTATTGGGCCTGATATGTTCTCATGGATTAGGCATTACCTGGTGGAGGTGTGCACTCTACCGAGTGCCCTTCTCGTTGCATGATGCAATTACATAACTTGTAAGCTTGCATTCAAGTGTTCTGCACATCCGTCGTGGCAAAAAAGGACTTAGAATGAACGCTGGAACAGTACTTCAACAATTACATTGTCAATTCTACATGTTTGGTTTTTTTTATGGTGGAGATTGTACAAGGAAATTCCCATTGGACACAATCTCACCACCCTTTACACAATCATCTCGATGTCAAACTCATGCATAAAATGCACAGGCATGTTAGAGGCAATGTAAGAATAGGCAGGTCTTATTCAAGGCCAATAAGTAAATAATTTATTTTCATATGTCAAGATAAATATGTATTTGTAAATTATGTCTTAAACATTGCAAATGCTTGTCTTAAATAATTAACGACCATAAAAATTTGATGGATGATATGCATTCAATTATGTAAATAAATTTAATGACAGTTGTATGAGTACATGATACTGTCATTTCCACGTGAGAGTTTAGATCATAGTTTTAAGCCTGGTGGTGGTTTGTGGTTAGCGTGGCGGCTTGGGATCTGAGGGTCCTGAGCTCAAGCCTCGTTTGCCATTGAATTAATACACCAGGGGGTTGACTCGGCCTGTCATCCTTCTGAGGTCGGCGAAATGAGTACCAGTGTGCACTGGTAGAGGGGCACTGCATCAGCGACACAGTTGCGCTTCCAAGAAATGACAGTACCCTGGCAGCTAAGCTGCCATACGCAAGAATAATAATAATAAGAAGATCACAGTTTTCACATTCCAAGAAAGGTAAACAATGGCAAAATGCAGGATCGAACCAGACGCAATGTTTTATGATATTATTCCCAGATGGTGACAATAAAATCTACTTCAATGTAATCTTTGAAACAGGGTTGCACTCACTGCCAAGTTAACTTATTAACTCACAGATAGCATCACTGAAAAGCACATGTAAAATTATTGGAGATGGTTTGTTTATCATGGTGCGAAAGGAGGAGTGAAACGACTGACAAGCTCAACAAAACAAACTCAATATCATAGAGATCTTGCCCTGGCCCCATTTGGGATAAACACAGTGGAGGCAAAGCTTGAAAGCACTAACTGGAAAGCTTGCTGCTTGGTCAGCATTCTCACTGAGGAAATTACAAAATAAATAGGAAAGGATAAGGATAGCAGGGTTATAGAGATAGACCTCGATATGAACCATCATAAATACTGTATTATCTTTCACTGTGAGTGTATTTATATTCCTCACTGCAACCATAAACTCGGTATTTATTTTTCAATCAAATATACATGCTGGAACAATGTGAAGCTAAATAGAAAAATTATATATATATATATATATATATATATATATATATATATATATATATAATTATTTTAATATATCACAAAAAGTAAAATGTGAAAAGATGTGGTATAAGCCTAGTGTTGTTAGTGGTAGAGTGGCTGGCTTGGGATTCAAGGTTCTGAGTTTGAGGCCTGTTGGCTGCTGAATCAACACCAGGTGTGGTTGACTCAGCCTATCATCCTTCTGAGGTCAGCAAAATAAGTACCAGTGTATTGGTATAGGGGCACAGCATCAAACAGCACAGACATAACAACAAAATGATAGTTACCTGATGATAAATATTGCAAACAGCAAGGAGAAGATTGTAATGTGGTGTCATTCGATTGTTAGTTTTTTTTTTTTGAGATTTCATCCTACGTTTTAACATTTCTTTGAATGTTTTTTCTTGTGTATGTATGTGGTATTATTGTTACGGCTGTGGAAATTCGCAACCACCATTCAGGTCCGTAGGTGAGGTATTTCTGAAGTAATGTGTAGTAGTCCAAACCCGTTGTCTAAAGGGATTTATGTGATTCATTCGGGTGTGACCTTGAGTCAGTCGTTTTTCTGTTCTTTTCTTTATTTTCGAACCAACACATGTCAACCACAACACGCATCTCCACCACAGCGCGACCGCGCTGCGGCGCGCGCCTCCGCCATCTGCGCGACAGCATCTTCGCCACTCGCATTCACAGAGGCTCCGTGCGGTTACGATTCTGCGAGGGAACATAAAGGCAAGGGGATGTGCAGGTTTTCCCGCCTGTTCTCCGTGTAAATTCTCGCGCTCGGGTGGGGGGGTGCGATCCGACCGAGGTCAAAGGTGAGAAAAGGTGGGGCCTCTTTTTGGGGGAATAATTCCCTGCCCCGAGAAAGACTGACTTTCCTCGCCCCCGCACGGCGCGGAGAGGGGGAACGAGAGGGCGCCCCCTTTCGGGACCCTCTCGAAGGGGGTGGAGCGAAAACGGGGGCGGAGTGGAGGGCGGGGCCCTATAAAGACGGACACGGCGCGTGCAAGGAGCTCTCTGTCTTTCCCCTCTGAGTGAGCTGTAGAGGAGTCGTGGGTTGTGAGGACGGGAAGGAGACGGAGCTCGGAGTTGAGGTCGTGGAGAAGGATCGATGGCACAGGGAAGTACCTTCTTTTTCTTTTGGGGTTTGGGCAAATGACTGTGGGAGGCGCCTGTCTTGTAAAGTAGAACTGTTGTGTTGCCGTGTGTGCGCGTTAGTCGGTAGTATCTCTGCGTCATTGTTTCTTTTCTTCTATTTGATATATGTGCATTCTGTGTTATA
>CM068956.1:36762420-36776634 GCA_035128595.1 Eptatretus atami | reverse complement strand
CATTACGCCCCGTCAACGTGCGCACATTAATCTCCGAGTATAGTTTGTAGCCTTCAAGGGAGAAGCTTTGCCATCCATCTCGGTAGGGTTTTAATTCCCTGGACACGACAATATTCTAGTTTTGTATTTTTAATTAATTTTCTGAAATTTGGATAATTTGTTCATCACTTGGAAGTTGTGGGTAAAGTCTTATGCTTTTACTGTATTGATATAATAAATGGAAAGTGTGATAAGAAGCCAAAGGGAATAAAGAAAAAATATAATCAAGGAAACATAAACTTAAACATTACATACTGTTTAACCTAAAGAAGGAAGAGTGCAGAAAATGAATACAATAAGAAGTTATAAACATCAATTATACACGAAGAGATAAATAAAAAGCACTAGGAGCTTTTGATGATAAAGAATTTTAGAGAATGGAATCAATAGTCTCCCTTCTGTTATAGTATAAGTGTTGGCGATATTGGGTGGAATTTAAAAGGGCTTACGCCGTCTTTTTACTGATTTTATAAATGATAGAACCAAGCAATAATCAAACCAAGAGTGGAGATTAATCAGCCTTGGTATTTAAATGCAAAACATAAATAATGTTGAGAAATATCAAATAGTCTTATTTGATAAATAACCGGGTAAAAGTAGATAAAGATAAATAAGCGGAAAATTTAATTACAAATAAGTTGGAGATTGTAATAATAAAATTAATATCCTTGAATGACTGAAAACTTTGATGGTTATCAAATTGAACAAATGGAAAAACAATTTACACATCTCAAAACTGATATGTTCAGGAGGTGGTCAAATAAGAGCATTAAGAAGAAGTTCTTATCATTTCATTTCTGCCTACAAAAATACTTAAACCAATAACTAAGTTCCAAAGTAATCTTTGTGAATATAACTCGATGGTATTGAATGTATAGGAAAAATTAATTTTATTCCCAAAGGAGAACATGAGAAAATATTCATTGGTTCGCCTTCTTTGAATGAAATGAAGACAATAAAAGACAGAAGTGCTTAATCAGTAAGTCTCAATTAACCATTTGTTTGTCGTGGGAGGGGGAAGATATCGTCCCTATTGAGCTTTTGGGGGCTTGAGTCAGTCTCAATTTTGCTTGCTTGCATGGGAGGAAGGAAGGGAATCAGTCTCAATTTTACGATTTGCTTGTATGGGAGGGGGAGGGAAATCAGTCTCTATTTTGGGCTTAACTTATAAGTTTTCCTTTTCCCCATCATGATTGACATGGCTGCCTCAGAAGGCCCATTTATCCTTACTTCACGGCGTGTTACTCTGCGCGAGCGCACGACAATAGCAGGTGCCGTGTACCGCGGAGCACTCCCTCCCTTCAACGTGCAGGTACCCACGTGAACTACGACACCACCGCTCGTCTCTCCCCTCTCTGGCTGCCTGGATCTTTCAATAAATCGTCTGAGTGTGCGTCTGAGTGTATGGCCCGTTCTATTAAGTGAACTGTTAATGTGTTTTCCATCATGTAAATTCTTGCTTGCATTTCCGTGATAAGTTTTACTCTGTTTCTGTTTTATATATAAATAATATTGTAAAATGTCCCAGTTCATGTTCTCATCGCTTCTTCATTGTCAGCATGGTTTGGATTGAGTTTAGCCGGGTCTTTGTTCCCGTTAATCTGCACATCCGAGGCCGGCACGGCTTGGCATTCGCGTTCGACTGCACCCGAACCGGAGTTGGTAGTCGGTGAGTCTGAACTGTAACCGCAGTCGGTAGAGTGACCCGGTTCGTCGCAGACGTGCGGGGCGTGTTGTTCCCCGTGCTGACGACACCGCGTAGTTAATTAAGGTAAATTGGTTCTCGACAAAAAGACCTACGCTAGCGCTGGAGGTATTGGCGGTTTCGTCGGTCGTTCAGCGACCCACACGCTCGCGGAATATCAAGCCGCGTACCTCAGAGGTCCCAAGAGGAGATTCGACACAGCTACAATTCGGGCAGTCTGGAGGGGAGACGACGTAACCCCCCCCCCCCCCCACTAGTGGTCGTCTCGCACGATCCCTGCCCTCAACAGTATCATATTGATGCATTGATAGCTACTTGGCAATTGGGCCTGCTACTTGGCAAAGCCCATCATCAGCTGGGCCTGACTTCTTTGGCAATTTTTGCTATCATTTCATTCTCTGTATAACCATTCATCTGCAGAAGAGGATCTGCCAGGTTTGAGAAGCAACAGAAATTCTGAAACTGTTCAGGCAATGAGGAGCAGATACATATTTTATAAGAATGTCATATTACCTTGCTGGACAAATGTAACAGAAGGAGCATCTGTCATATAGAATAAGTTGTAGTTCCTTCTTTCAGAAGAGAATAACAAAGGATCCTCAAACAAAATGACTTCTTTAAGATGTGCTACTACTAAACCCACAGCAGAAGTAGCAACTAGTCCATGCGGGTGTTCTGTAACGACCACGGACTAGGCCTGAAACAAACCACAAATATATTTCGACGATAAAAATGCAGCAACTAAAAGGCAGAAAGACAAGTGGTGTATTTGTAGTGGTAGACTAGTAGTAGCAGTCAGAATAGTTGAGTTTTTAAGATGTGCCAAAAAGAACTGTGTCAGGATAGTCACTATCTGTCTCTGCAAATTAATATTCCCTTTTTCATTTTAAATCAAAGAACTGCTATGTTTGCATCCATTTTTATGTTTGTGTTCTCCCAGAGAAGAAAGGAGGTACATTTTAAAAACAAGATGCGGTTACAGCAATCAGAAAACTGAGAAACACAACAGGGATTAAGAAGAAAGCATCTCCAAGGAATGAGATCTGTATGAAGGAAAGCCACCTTGAGATGGATATTTAACCGTCTACGAATATACCTCTGCGCATTCCTAAAACAACAGTCGACCAAATAATTTCACAATATCTATGATTACCTGGAGGGCTTGATTTTGCACATTTCCAACGTTGGGGAAATCCAGTGGAGCAACTGACAAAGTGCATTTACCCCCCTTTTCACCCCCCCTTCCCTCCCCTGAAACACACACACCACACGCCTGAAAACACACACAACACACAGCCTGCTATAGATTGTTGGTTGAGCCAAGGCAATTTCAAAGGAATATGCCAGGTGGTTTGCCTTTGAATACAACCATCACAATGCATCCATTTGCATTTTCATCTGAACAGTTCTGATGGCATGGTCACAACAAGGACACAATGGTGGCATTACTCATTGGCATCTGAAAAACCGCACACAATGTGACACAGTGTATAAATATAAACAGACCAGTCCAACAACTTGAAGTGATTGAAATTTTGTGCCAGTTAAAATTTTCAAGTCATCACCTGAATGGTGTGACAAACACAAATCACTTACTCCAGACTGTGTTGCAGAGTAATGTTTGCCTTTTGCCACATGAAAAGCTACTTTGTTTTGCCTTGTGGTGGCTTAATGGTTAACGTGATGTGCTTGGGATACTAGAGTCCTGAGCTCATAATCCTGCTCGGATGTTGAATTAATACCAGGTGGGTTTGATTCAGCTTGTCACCCTTCTGAGGTCAACCAAAATGAGTACCAGCTTGCTGGGATGATTGAGCCATTTGAGTATCCTTGCCAGAGTGGTGACCTGTCCAGGATTGTGCCAAGCCCAGGAGACTGCTTTGCAGCACTGGCACCTGTAGAGTTTTGGTCCTGGATGAATTTGGATCGGTATTTCATAAAAGGTTTCGATTTGGTACCTTCTACACTGTCTGTTGATGGATACAAAATGTAAACTCTTCATCTTGATAGAGGTCTGCGCTCCACCGAGTTCCGTTCCTTTATGCCAAGTGTCACTCTGTGAGTGATTTTTAATCACTTACTTGCGAAAATCGAAGATTTTCAGTATATGGGTCAGTCGATTTTGTTTTTCTGTTGTTGTCGAAAGACAAAGGGATACAGCGTTATCACCATGGTGATATCCTGAGCCTGCCACCACTTTTCTCATCCCACTTCTCCCTCCGTATCCCAAACGAAATTAAGACCGTCAGCTTGATGGATTTATTTAATTAATCTGCTGTTGGTGTAGCACAGGCATGATGGGCCGATTGGCGTCCTCCTGCATCAAATTCCTTATTTCTGCCTTGTGACCTTCCTGTGGTCAGTGGGCAACATTTGCACGAGATTGCAATAATTTGAAAAGCTCGTACTTGGGACACTTCCAAAAGGACACACACAATAAGCAGCTGTAACTGTCAAGAGTTGGAAGTCACAATCCAAGGTACTGTATGTACTTCGGCTGAAGGCCTTGTACACCTCAATGAGCGTGCATGGCTCAGAATAGATTTGCTCTGTGGGAATACCAAAGTGATGGCCAGCCTCAGAAGACAGCTTCGAGAGATGGCGATGGAACATGACTTTCAGTTCAGAGAATCTCATGAACTCGCACTCACTCAAACAAGATTACAAGGATGACCAGGTAATTATGCTCACGAGAGGCCATTCGGCCCATCATGCCTGCGCCACACCAATACAGATTTAATAATCCGTCAATACCCTATATCCAATACCGTCAAAAGATACCAATTCACTCCTTCAATACTTCAGTAGCTAGCTGCTCTCAAAGGTGCAATCTCTTTAAACCTCCTCTGTCTCACCATCGGCCATAACCTTTTCCATTCTGACCACATAACCAACCAACATCCAGAGACAGATGCCAATAGGCATTTTCTCCAAATGCAAGATCCTTCAAGCTCCACAGCCTTCTCACAGCTCACATTACAGTCACAGATCAGTAGAGTAGGCCTATGCTCCTCTTCTGTGGTTTGTCGCTCTATTCACCCAACTGGAAATTCAGTTTGATGTTGATCTAAAGGCCTGAGGTCATTGGTATTTTCCACAAGGATGCCCAAGTTCATGGAATACTTGTTCTTCCACCAAAGATCTTTGCAGCTTGATTCCTTGACTACTGTTCCTCTGGTCGAGCTACCATGCCCTCACGTCTCTTTTATTTAACTAAGCCTACCAGGTTGTTTTTGTGCGTCGAGTAACTACTTCCTCGTATACTCCCAATGGAGCCTTTGTCTTTGCCAGTCTTGTCATTTGTGTGCAAAGCTCCACAAAATACAAAGACTATTCTCCACTCAACTCCTCATCAACCTTTTCTCATGGATGTGGTCTGTCCTCCAGTTTGGTGGCAATCGGCTCAGTAGTTTGGTGTGATTGGTGTTACACACAGACAGACAGAAAATGACCATTTATTTATTAGAAGATGCCTGATGTTGCTTAGTGGTTAAAGTGTGCTGGCTTGGACCTTAAGGTCCTGAGTTTGAGCCCCATTTTCGTTGAAATAAACACCAGGTGGGTTGACTCAGCCTTTCAGTCCTTCTTGCGGTTGGTGAAATGAGTATCAGTGTACTGGGGTAATAACCATTCGGGTAAACCTGTGTCGGAGTGGTGACATGTCCAGGACTGTACTCCTTACAATGAATTGCCTTGACAGCCATATTGTGCCTTTATTGCACAAAAGGAATTGTATTATTATTATTTATTAGAAGATAATGGTTATTGGTAGTGTATGGCAAGCCTCATCATAACATTTACGAGTTGGCAACAATTTATGAAAGTTGGTTTAAACTAAAATAAATATATGATGGAAATGCATGACATTTGAAATGATTTTATGTGGATGTTGTGGATTTGGACCTGAATGGGATTTGAACCTGAGGAGTTTGACAATCCTTGTATAGTCTAATTTGGAAGAAAGGTGGATCAGTGAGACTAAGTGAAACTGGTAAAAGTTTTAACATGGGGAATGGGGGGAGGAGGGGAGTTCAGCAGGAAAAGGGAGAACGACGTTTGCACAAGTCAAAACCCATTTCCACAATTACAATTGGCTTTCATTTGCTGGAAAGTAGAAATACACACTCATTGGGGTCCAGAAGAAAAATGTTACATGGAATGACCTTCATATTTATTTTCTTTGAGTAGTTCAATTTTCCCAAGTTGTGTTCCTCATGTAAAAAGATTATAGTTGAGTAAAGATCTTGCTCAACTTTGCTGCAAATAGAGTGCGGATGTTACCTCGAGAAAGGAAGGTACAAATTCACATGAAGCGGTCTCTATGGAAACACAGCTACTCGGATAACCTTAAATGGCCATTGGAACACAAGCAGTGGGATGAGCAAATTTGGAATGTATAGTCTTTACAGATGATAGAGTTTCAAATTGTTCAGCACATCAACAATAATTTCTTATAAAGCACAGAGTAGAAAGCACCATGGTAACATATCATTGTACTACAACATTGACAGTGAAGCATGATGAAGATTGAGTTCAACTTGGGCTGCATCTGAACCAGTGGTTATAATGAATGTACATATGAAGCTGATCGCACGTATTATATATTCATAAATACAGGACAGATTCTGATCAACCACACCATCCCTCAAGAACATGAAACTTGGGCAAGGATTTGTCTTCCAGCAAGAGGAAGATTCGAAACACACGACGAATGTGGTTAACTGACATTTGACAGTGACGTCAAGAAACTCACAAGCACTACTTAGCCTAGACAAAAGCTGGTGAGAACTCAGCTCTCCCTACTAAATATAGCATCTCATAAGCTCAAACGCTCAACAAGGTAAATGGGGAGGATGGTTGAGACCCACAAAACAAAATAACACAGTAAGTTTGACAACTTTTGTGGGTGTGATTTGGCAGTTAATTGGAACAATCGTAAAATGTCCACTTTTATTCCCAAAACATTGTGGAAGACTTTCCCAATATAATATCATACCTCCATCCTTTGCACCATTTGTATTAAATGAGGATTAAAAGTGTAAACCCATGGGTTGAGATGATTATTTACATGAATGATGAGACATATGAATGGTCACAATGGACAAATTGAATACATGAGTAGAACTCGTAGATTCGTCAAAAAGGAATTCTGAACTACTATTTCAATGAGCCACCCATATTCTGTTTATTATCATTTGCGATGAAGCGACAATAAACTAGAAGGCACTCGTAGAGTGCATACCTCCGCCAGGCTGAACAGTTTATGTTTTGAATTCCACTGATAGGTGGATCTGAATCGGACCTTAACCAAAATCGAATCGGTTGTTTTGTCACTTAACCAACTCATCCACCTAGTTTTGTCATAACTCGTCGCAACTTTTTGAGATATCATGTTATAAATAGATTCTGGCCCATCTCTTAATGGTGAATAATCACTTTCAAATTCTCATATCCAGATCCGGAATCTTCACCAAAATTGATTCAATCAGTCCTTGGCTGACATCCAACCTGTTCACAAGTTTCTGCAGAATCCGTCCATAACCTTTTGAGATATCATGCAGTATCGTCTTTCGCCCTATCTCTCAATGGTGAAGAATCATTTAAAAATCAAATAATTCTCGTATCCAGATCTGGAATCAGATCTTCACAAAATTGAAACAATTCTTCCTTGTGGCACTCCCAACCTGTCCACCAAGTTTCGTGGTGAATCCATCCATAACCTTTTGAGATATTGTGCTATAAATCGTTTTTAGCCCAATCTCTCAATGGTGAAGAATCACTTGAAAATTCTCAGATCCGGATCTGGATTCGGATGTTCACCCAAAATAAGCGATGCTGCCTTTGGCCATTCACTTACACACCCACACAAAAAATTCAAACGGTTGCTTGAAAACTGTGGCGAAAAATCGTATCACAAACAGACAGACAGACAAATGCTATAGAGTATGGACCAACATAGATGGCGAAAAAATTTCGCCAAATATGGTCTCAAATTGAAAAGGATGGATTTTTTGAGTGCAGCAGAATTAATCGTTTTCAAAATCCATGAATAATTTAAATTGATGGATTATCCTGAACGTTTCTGCCAAATTGATAGAGTAAATTTACCTGGGGCAGGTATTTCTGTTGTTTTCCCATCACTGGGGAGGGATATTTTTGCTGGTCATCAATAAATCAGAAAACCTTTTGAATGTGTTCTCCAAAGTGTAGTCATGTGTCATGAAACGGAAGACCAGCAGGAACCCGAAGAAGGAAAGAGCAAAGCTGGAGGCATCAGGAGACCTGGTATGTCAAGCTTGAGTGGCACATCATCATGACAGATTTGCAAAATGTAAAATTATTGCAATCAACCAAATTATATAATCAATCGTATTTTATTAACAGAAAATTAATTTTGGCATTTGAAAAGCAGGCATTAAAAATGGAATAACTTTGGTTTACAAATATATTAGTGCAAGGTACATTGGTCGTAATAAACAATGGTTTCATAAATGCATTTTACATTGCTACTTGCAGAAGCCCATGGTAAAAAAAAAAAAAAAATAAAAAGGGAAGCCTTTTATTCTTGAGATGGTTGAAAGATCTCAAAAATGGGAGATGCAATCAGGAATGTCTTGAATTGTTGTATGCACGTGGTGCTTAAAGAAAAGTACAGAGTAAAGTAAGTTTGACAACTTACTGATTTTATTCAAACATTTGATTGGGTGAACTTACCATGGATTATATGAAGATAATTTTACGTGCCTTTTGGAGTCTGTCCACAAAGTCTTGTTCCAGTTTAATATATCATTACAACCAAACCAAAAGAATACATGATGATGGCGTTTTTTTGCATTTTGTCAAATAATTCATGAAGTTTATTGTGTTCTTCAGTACACCACAACGTGTGCACCCTTCGTGGCACGTAGCACACCAAGCGATAATACACTTCAATCTACGCGTTGGCCAACATAGCCCTCGTCCACTGCTGATGTAATGGTTAGCCTTGTACGAAGTGTTTCAATGTCAGCAACAGAGGTTTGGAAACAATCCTTAACATTCCACACTTAAAGAAGTCTAGGGCATCACATTGAGACCATGGAGGCCAGAAGACTGGCACAACAGGTCCAATCCATCTATCAGGTAAGTTCTTCATTCTAAAGTTTTGCACTCTCTGCAGTTATATGCGTGAAGATACAATCTCTTGTGTACAACTTTGTTTTTGTGTTATATTTTTCCGTAGATATTGAATTAATTTGGAGCAACTTTTACTTGTCATTTTTTTTTTCTCTCTGAGGACCATTGTCATGTTTCAGGGTTGGGCAGACAGACAGCATTAGCTTTAATTGTACTGTCGAGTGCATAGAGTGGTGTCAAATTCCAAAATCATCTTATTCCTTAACAACAATATTGCGGCCTATTTTCTTAACAGCAAAGAAAAAAAACATTGGGAGTGATTGAGGCAGCCTGATGGCACACCACCCTGTTACTTATACACCTACCGGGTTCAATTGTTTTGTCTGAAAAAAATTGTAATTTTCACAAAGTTTGGATTAATTTGAAGCAACGTTTACTTCATATTTTTTCTCTCAATGAGCATTTCCGTGTTTCATGGTGGACAGACAGACAGATAGGCGCATTAACCTATTCGAAAATCCAAATCCATTGAGACATAATCTGTGCAGAGCATTGGTGCTGCCTAAGCAGTCTTCTGAGCAATTGGGCACAATCCTGGACAGGTCGCCACTTCCGATGCAGATACTCGAATGATTAGCCTATTATACAGTAAATACTAGCAAGAACTGAGCGACACAATGCAAAATGTGATTTCAAGTCCTCAACCACCAACACCCCTCCCCCATCACACAACCTCCATCTGAAACCCCAAGTCATCAAGGCCCCCTCCTAAACCCCAAGTCATCAAAGGCCCCCTCCTAACCCCAAGTCATCAAGGCCCCCTCCTAAACCCCAAGTCCTCAACTCACACTCCCAACTCAAAGCCTTCAACCCCTCCACCCAACCACATCTCCTCAAGCATTTTTACTAAAATCATACATAATTTAATATTCATGCTACCACAATCACCGAGTTTGAAGTTATCTGACTTGGAACTCTTTATCATGAGTTGACAATATATGACTATCACAATGTTCTGGTGTAGTTTGCATCACCGACGATGTCTCAAAGTATCGCGATTTTATCACATTTAAAAAGTAAATTAAATTAAAAAACCCACTTTCGATTCTGACTAACCTGCGTATGTTATTTACGTCACATATGTGAATTACATGGCCATGCACATGTGAAATACAGCTTGTTGAAAAAATCCTGTATTTGCACACTAGCCTTGAAAATTTGGGTGAAAACCAAAGTTTATTTTTCTAAGAAGACTTCATTCAAATAGTGATCATGACTATTTCCTTCCTCCGCATTAAAAAAAAAAAGCAGAGTACCCACCCTCGGGCAATCTTGTTCCATGCATGCAACACAATCTTCTGATGCATACCTTTATTTGGGTGTGTATAGGCAACATACTCTGTATACCGAATATGTGTATCCAGGTGTTAAAAAACAATTATCAGGTTACCTGCATGAAGCAAAACATGCTTCTGCTTACAATTCAAACACCTCAATGCACTGGAAAACGTGGGGACAGGAATACTGACTGAAATGGTGGGGACTTGTAATTACCTTCCCCCACCTAGAGTAGCGCTACTCGACACACATTTACATAGAAAATTTGTGAGACCGCAAAGACTAAAAACACTTCCATATATTAATTGGGTCATGCTGATCCTCTGCGGCAAGTCTGGATTAATTTGCCCAGAACTGTAGGAGTATCACGACAAAGTAACAAACCTAAAACAAACCCACAAACAAACACACAAACACGGTCCTGTGATATATTATTATAGGTCAGGTCAGGTGAGGTATGGGAGCATGTGCCGGAGCAGTGGAGTCATGAATTATAGCAAGGATAGTAATTTTTTTCATGATAGATGATGCATTGTTCAGTTTTCAAATAATTCAGCAGTCCTCTTGTTTGTATAAAAGTTTTCTTCCGGCGGTGTATCGTGGACCGCTGCCGCGATCGCTCCTGAACAAACAAGCATTACGGCATTTCCTCTGCATGGTAATCGAAATGTACATTTATTTCTCAAAACGTATCTTATTTCGTGATAGAAGACACATTCCGTCTTCAAGTGCACATCAGAAGCCTGAAGCCTAAGGCCTACACGCAGCAAGCAAAATAACAGTGATGAGATTTTTTTGACATTGGAATTGTGGGTGGAGTCGAGCCAGGAAGCTCCTCCTGGATGGTCAGATAGATATATTATATACATATATATAATTATATATTGTATATATGTATAAATGTATTACAGATGTATAAATGTATATACAGATGTATATATATATATATATATATATATATATATATACAGTAGACTAGCCGTAAGTCGGCAGCATGTAACTCATCACTTCGCCTAAGTCGGCAGCATAAAAAAGTCCGAATTTATCTAATGTTAATCCCTTTGATAAAGTCTGTAAGTCGTCATCTCTAAGTCGTCACTTCGTCTAAGTCGTCAGATGTTGTCCGTTCCCGCGTAATGGAACTCAAGTAAATTACCACGCCTAACTCGTCACACGGAACTTCTGCCTCGTTAGAAGCCCGATTTCATGAATCGTGATGCGCGCTCATTGGTTTACACCGCAGTGATAGACTATTTATAATTGCACTGCGTTCAGCTCAGTCAGCGCGCCATCCCACATGCATGAAGAGGTAGACAGGCTGCGCAATGCAGTCTGGCGAAGGAGTAAAGGATCGATCGAGCTTAGTGTTGAAGTCCGATCATGGTTTATTGCTTGTTTTGTACATGACCACACCACTTTCACATAGGTATTGAGTGGTAGTCATCACGATGACTGTGTGTCATGTAATTTGTCGATGGTATATGAGTTTTCATTCCATATGAAAACTCATTCTACATTAATTCCACATTTGTTGATGGTCATATACCATCACCGATGGTATATGAGTTGTCTTACAGTTGTTCATTATCTTTACTTTTGATAAACTGATTCATGAATTCCATCTTTGCTTGATCACTTTCCAACTCACCAATGAACCCCACCTATGCCCCGAGGTTGTGTTTCCCTTTGGTACAATAGCCGGCTTAGAGATTGTTGCGCCCTCTCACACAAACGTGTCCAGGCCACGCACGACTTCATCCTTCACCCCACAGTCATCATGAATGTTCGCATACGCGTAAGTCGTCACAGGTCTAAGTCGTCACTTTTTTCTCGGTCCTGATGGTGACGACTTACGCCTTCGTCTACTGTATTACATATATTATATATATATATATATAATATATTATATATATATATTATATACATATATTATATTCATACACATATATATTATATACATATATATATACATATATATGTATATGATATAATATGTATATATGATGTATATATATATACACATATATATACTGATATATATGTATATATATACATACATATATACACATACACATATATAAATGACCGTTTTTACAGCCATTTTTTCCCTGCTGTGCAGGGTTGGGCTTTTTCTTGAGGCAATGTTTTATGGCCGATGCCCTTCCTGACACCACCCTGGTCGCCTCTTACGACACACAGGGATATGGTACACCTATTCTAACCGGGCATACACTGGGACAGTACACTGGTACTCACTTCGCCGACCTCGGAAGGATGACAGGCTGAGTCAACCCCCTGGTGTTAATTCAGCAGCCAACAGGGCTTGAACTCAGGACCCTGGGATCCCAAGCCGCCACCCTAACCACTAAGCCAACACCAGGCTAGATATATACACATATATATGTACATATATTGTTACGAATCTGGAAGCCATTTGCACACAGACAGACAGCAGCCCCCGCAGTTCAGTTATTTGATAAGTATGTGTTTATAGTCAGGGTCCCGTCCTTCTGTCTAATGGGTTAATTACATGTATGCGCTACGAGTTACTTTTATAGTCAGGTTTTTTATATATTTTCAATCATCCTTCGTTTTCGCACCATCGCCATCCATCATGTCACATACAGGGTGAGGTTCCCTCTGCCCACCGTGAGCTCGTCCAATCGATGGTGGCCGGCCTGACAGCCGACCCGAGATCGCCCCTCCTGCCTACAAGGGTGGATGGAGAATAGGGTGCTCCCCTGGTTGTTCCGTCTGGGTTCTCAGACACGCACGGGGGGAGGGTGGTCGTTGCCCCTCCAAACGAACCACCCCTTGTCCAATCAGGAAGCTCATCACCTCAGGGCTGGCTCCGCCTTAGCCAGATGGAGTGTTCGGCCCGACCAATGAGGGGCAGCCACTAGTCGCCCGACAACCCATCGTCCAATCCGAAGGCGAGTCCCTCAGAGCGGTTCCTCGACCCACGGGGGAGGGGAAGGAGAAGAGAAGGTTCGCCCCGTCGTGAAAAAGAAGAAGCCTCCTCTCTCCTGCTGGCGTTCTCATCTACCCGCGGGTGCTCGTCTCGTCTGGTCCGCTCCCGTGCTGGCTGGCGTCCGTTGCGTCGCTCCTGGTCCCTGGTGCTTGGTGCTGCGTTGTGGCGGCGGGTTCGAGTCCTGCCACCGGACAAGCTCGACCAGACCACACGAGGCGGACAGGTGCAAGAATCGGCTCCTGCCTAAGCTCGCCTTTCCCTCCCATGCTGAAGGCCAAATAAAGGCTGTGGCCACCATTTCTTGGGTGTGCGTGTGTGTGTGTTTGTGTGTGTGTGTGTGTGTGTGTGTGTGTGGCGCCAGTCTTTTAAGTAGAACTGTTAAGTGCTTTTCACTCACTGTACATTGCCTGTATTCCTTTTATTCGGATAACTCTGCTCTTTGTGTGCCCCCTCCCCGATTATTGTTTATAAATAACCCCCCCCCCCCCCCGTGTTAAATGTTCCAGTTCGTTGTCCGTGTTTTCTTTCGTTGACCCAGCACGGTGCAGGCTTGAGAAATAGTGAGGTCGTCGATGCCGTAAGTTGTCATTGGGACCGATGCGGCTCTGGTAACTCTGTCGGTTACGCCGGATCCGAGTCGGTATCTGCGACTCGGTTCGGACAGAGTCGGCCGAGGTGTGACTTCCCCGGTAATTTGACGACGTGGGTACTTTGGTATTTTGAAATTTAGCTATTGACCCTACCCCACGCCGTCAGAGAATTGGCGACCACAGTCTTTAAGTGACCCGTGACCTTTCGGAGTTGTCCGAGAGTCACGACCGAAATTCTGGGTGTTCGGTGGAGACGACTCTACTGCTCCACCTCGTGGTCGTTTATCGCCACCGACCGGCCAACAACAATATATACATACATATCTACACTTCTTTTTTTTTCAGTGCTGATACAAAGTCTACACCCTTTTCAAAATTCCTCCTTTTGTTGCCTTCTAGCCTGGAATTAAATTGCATTAAATCACACTTTTTCCACCTTTATTTACACATCACAA
>CM068956.1:36750875-36762278 GCA_035128595.1 Eptatretus atami | reverse complement strand
AAATGGCTTCCAGATTCGTAACAATATATGTACATATATATGTGTATATATCTAGCCTGGTGTTGGCTTAGTGGTTAGGGTGGCGGCTTGGGATCCCAGGGTCCTGAGTTCAAGCCCTGTTGGCTGCTGATTACACCAGGGGGTTGACTCAGCCTGTCATCCTTCCGAGGTCGGCGAAGTGAGTACCAGTGTACTGGTCCCAGTGTATGCCCCGGTTAGAATAGGTGTACCATATCCTGTGTGTCGTAAGAGGCGACCAGGGTTGGTGTCAGGAAGGGCATCGGCCATAAAACATTGCCTCAAGAAAAAGCCCAACCCCTGCACAGCAGGGAAAAATGGCTGTAAAAACGGTCATTTATATATGTGATATGTGTATATGTATTATATATATACATATATATACAATAATATAATGTGTATAATACATACATATACATAGTTATATACATATACATATATTATATTATATATTATATGTAATAATATATATGTGTATGAATATAAATATATGTATATAATATATATATATATATATTATATTATATATATATTAATAAAGAAAATTAATGTATATACAGTAGACGAAGGCGTAAGTCGTCACCATCAGGACCGAGAAAAAAGTGACGACTTAGACCTGTGACGACTTACGCGTATGCGAACATTCATGATGACTGTGGGGTGAAGGATGAAGTCGTGCGTGGCCGGGACACGTTTGTGTGAGAGGGCGAACAATCTCTAAGCGCGCTATTGTACCAAAAGGGAAACACAATCCTCGGGGCATAGGTGGGGGTTCATTGGTGAGTTGGAAAGTGATCAAGCAAAGATGGAATTCATGAATCAGTTTATCAAAAGTAAAGATAATGAACAACTGTAAGACAACTCATATACCATCGGTGATGGTATATGACCATCAACAAATGTGGAATTAATGTAGAATGAGTTTTCATATGGAATGAAAACTCATATACCATCGACAAATTACATGACACACAGTCATCGTGATGACTACCACTCAATACCTATGTGAAAGTGAGTGTGGTCATGTACAAAACAAGCCAATATAAAACCATGATCGGACTTCAACACTAAGCTCGATCGATCCTTTACTCCTTCGCCAGACTGCATTGCGCAGCCTGTCTACCTCTTCAGATGCATGTGGGACGGCGCGCTGACTGAGCTGAACGCAGTGCAATTATAAATAGTCTATCACTGGCGGTGTAAACCAATGAGCGCGCATCACGATTCCATGAAATCGGGCTTCTAACGAGGCAGAAGTTCCGTGTGACGAGTTAGGCGTGGTAATTTACTTGAGTTTCCATTACGCGGGAACGGACAACATCTGACGACTTAGACGAAGTGACGACTTAGAGATGACGACTTACAGACTTTATTCAAAGGGATTTAACATTAGATAAATTCGGGACTTTTTTATGCTGCCGACTTAGGCGAAGTGATGAGTTACATGCTGCCGACTTACGGCTAGTCTACTGTATATATATATATATATACATCTGTATATACATTTATACATCTGTATATACATTTATACATCTGTATATACATTTATACATATATATATATATATAATATATCTATCTGACCATCCAGGGAGGAGCTTCCCTGGCTCGACTCCACCCACAATTCCAATGTCAAAAAAATCTCATCACTGTTATTTTGCTTGCTGCATGTAGGCCTTAGGCTTCAGGCTTCTGATGTGCACTTGAAGACGGAATGTGTCTTCTATCACGAAATAAGATAGGTTTTGAGGAAATAAATGTACATTTCGACTACTCATGCAGAGGAAATGACGTAATGCTTGTTTTGTTCAGGAGCGATCGCGGCAGCGGTCCACGATACACCGCCGGAAGAAAACTTTTATACAAACGAGGACTGCTGAATTAATTTGAAAACTGAACAATGCATCATCTATCATGAAAGAAAAGTTACTATCCTTGCTATAATTCATGACGCACTGCTCCGGCACATGCTCCCATACCTCACCTGACCTGACCTATAATAAATATTCACAGACCGGTGTTTGTGTGTTTGTTTGTGGGTTTGTTTGTAGGTTTGTTACTTTGTCGTGATACTCCTACAGTTCTGGGCAAATTAATTCCAGACTTGCCGCAGAGGATCAGCATGACCCCAATTAATATATGGAAGTGTTTTTAGTCTTTGCGGTCTCACAAATTTTCTATGTAAATGTGTGTCGAGTAGCGCTACCTCTAGGTGGGGGAAGGTATTACAAGTCCCCACCATTTGCAGTTCAGTATTCCTGTCCCCACGTTTTCCAGTGCATTGAGGTGTTTTGAATTGTAAGCAGAAGGCATGTTTTTGCTTCATGCAGGTAACCTGGATAATTGTTTTTTAACACCTGGATACACCATATTCGAGTATACAGAGTATGTTGCCTATACACCACCCAAATAAAGGTATGCATCAGAAGATTGTGTTGCATGCATGGAACAAGATTGCCCGTAGGGTGGGTACTCTGCTTTTTTTTTTTTAATGCGGAGGAAAGGAAATAGTCATGATCACTATTTGAATGAAGTCTTTCTTAGAAAAATAAACTTTGGTTTTCACCCAAATTTTCAAGGCTAGTGTGCAAATACAGGATTTTTTCAACAAGCTGTATTTCACATGTGCATGGCCATGTAATTCACATATGTGACGTAAATAAACATACGCAGGTTAGTCAGAATCGAAAGTGGGTTTTATTTAATTTAATTTACTTTTTAAATGTGATAAAATCGCGATACTTTGAGACATCGTCGGTGATGCAAACTACACCAGAACATTGTGATAGTCATATATTGTCAACTCATGATAAAGAGGTTCCAAGTCAGATAACTTCAAACTCGGTGATTGTGGTAGCATGATATTAAATATGTTATGATTTATGTAAAAATGCCCTTGAGGAGATGTGGTTGGGTGGAGGGGTTGAAGGCTTTGAGTTGGGAGTGTGAGGTTGAGGACTTGGGGTTTAGGAGGGGGCCTTGATGACTTGGGGTTTAGGAGGGGGCCTTGATGAACTTGGGGTTTCAGATGGAGGTTGTGTGATGGGGGAGGGGGTGTTGGGGTTGAGGACTTGAAATCACATTTGCATTGTGTCGCTCAGTTCTTGCTAGTATTTACTGTATAATAGGCTAATCATTCGAGTATCCTGCATCGGAGTGGCGACCTGTCCAGGATTGTGCCCAATTGCTCAGGAGACTGCTTAGGCAGCACCAATGCTCTGCACAGATTATGGTCTCAATGGATTTGGATTTTTCGAATAGGTTAATGCCGCCTATCTGTCTGTCTGTCCCACCATGAAACACGGAAATGCTCATTTGAGAGAAAAAATATGAAGTAAACGTTGCTTCAAATTAATCCCAAACTTTGTGAAAATTACAATTTTTTTTCAGACAAAACAATTGAACCCGGTAGGTGTATAAGTAACAGGGTGGTGTGCCATCAGGCTGCCTCAATCACTCCCAATGTTTTTTTTCTTTGCTGTTAAGAAATAGGCCGCAATATTTTGTTGTTAAGGAATAAGATGATTTTGGAATTTGACACCACTCTATGCACTCGACAGTACAATTAAAGGCTAATGCTGTCTGTCTGCCCAACCCTGAAACATGACAATGGTCCTCAGAGAGAAAAAAAAATGACAAGTAAAAGTTGCTCCAAATTAATTCAAATCTACGGGAAAAATATAACACAAAAAACAAAGTTGTACACAAGAGATTGTATCTTCACGCATATAAACTGCAGAGAGTGCAAACTTTAGAATGAAGAACTTACCTGATAGATGGATTGGACCTGTTGTGCCAGTCTTCTGGCCTCCATGGTCTCAATGTGATGCCCTTAGACTTCTTTAAGTGTGGGTATGTTAAGGATTGTTTTCCAAACCTCTGTTGCTGACATTGAAACACTTCGTACAAGGCTAACCAATTACATCAGCAGTGCGACGAGGGCTATGTTGGCCAACGCGTAGATTGAAGTGTATTATCGCTTGGTTGTGCTACGTGCCACGAAGGGTGCACACGTTGTGGTGTACTGAAGAACACAATAAACTTCATGAATTATTTGACAAAATGCAAAAAAAACGCATCATCATGTATCTCTTTTGGTTTGGTTGTAATGATATATTAAAACTGGAACAAGACTTTGTGGACAGACTCCAAAAGGCACGTAAAATTATCTTCATATAATCCATGGTAAGTTCACCCAATCAAATGTTTTGAATAAATCAGTAAGTTGTCAAACTTACTTTACTCTGTACTTTTCTTTAAGCACCACGTGCATACAACAATTCAAGACATTCCTGATTGCATCTCCCATTTTTGAGATCTTTCAACCATCTCAAGAATAAAAGGCTTCCCTTTTTATTTTTTTTTTTTTTTTACCATGGGCTTCTGCAAGTAGCAATGTAAAATGCATTTATGAAACCATTGTTTATTACGACCAATGTACCTTGCACTAATATATTTGTAAACCAAAGTTATTCCATTTTTAATGCCCTGCTTTTCAAATGCCAAAATTAATTTTCTGTTAATAAAATACGATTGATTATATAATTTGGTTGATTGCAATAATTTTACATTTTGCAAATCTGTCATGATGATGTGCCACTCAAGCTTTGACATACCAGGTTCCTCCTGATGCCTCCAGCTTTGCTCTTTCCTTCTTCGGGTTCCTTCTGGTCTTCCGTTTCATGACACATGACTACACTTTGGAGAACACATTCAAAAGGTTTTCTGATTTATTTGATGACCAGCAAAAATATCCCTCCCCAGTGATGGGAAAACCAAACAGAAATACCTGCCCCCAGGTAAATTTACTCTATCAATTTGGCAGAAACGTTCAGGATAATCCATCAATTTAAATTATTTCATGGATTTTGAAAACGATTAATTCTGCTGCACTCAAAAAATCCATCCTTTTCAATTTGAGACCATAATTTGGCAAAAAAATTTTTCGCCATCTATGTTGGTCCATACTCTATAGCATTTGTCTGTCTGTCTGTTTGTGATACGATTTTTCGCCACAGTTTTCAAGCTACCGTTCTGAATTTTTTTGTGTGCGTGTGTAAGTGAATGGCCAAAGGCAGCATCGCTTAATTTTGGTGAAGATCCGAATCCAGATCCGGATCTGAGAATTTTTCAAGTGATTCTTCACCATTGAGAGATTGGGCTAAAAACGATATATAGCACAATATCTCAAAAGGTTATGGATGGATTCACACGAAACTTGGTGGACAGGTTGGGAGTGCCACAAGGAAGAATTGTTTCAATTTTGTTGAAGATCTGATTCCAGATCTGGATACGAGAATTATTTGATTTTTAAATGATTCTTCACCATTGAGAGATAGGGCGAAAGACGATACTGCATGATATCTCAAAAGGTTATGGACGGATTCTGCAGAAACTTGGTGAACAGGTTGGATGTCAGCCAAGGACTGATTGAATCAATTTTGGTGAAGATTCCGGATCTGGATATGAGAATTTTGAAAGTGATTATTCACCATTAAGAGATGGGGCCAGAATCTATTTATAACATGATATCTCAAAAAGTTGGCGACGAGTTATGACAAAACTAGGTGGATGAGTTGGTTAAGTGACAAGAACAAGCCGATTCGATTTTGGTTAAGGTCCGGATTCAGATCCGACCTATCAGTGGAATTCAAAACATAAACTGTTCAGCCTGGCGGAGGTATGCACTCTACCGAGTGCCCTTCTAGTTTATTGTCGCTTCATCGCAAATGATAAATAAACAGAATATGGGTGGCTCATTTGAAATAGTAGTTTCAGAATTCCTTTTTTGACGAATTACGAGTTCTACTCATGTATTCAATTTGTCCATTGTGACCTATCATAGTCATCATCATTCATGTAATAAATCATCTCGACCCATGGGGTTTACACTTTAATATCCTCATTTATACCAAATGGTGCAAAGGATGGAGGTATTATATTATATTGGGAAAGTCTTCCACAATGTTTTGGGAATAAAAGTGGACATTTTACGATTGTTTCCAATTAACTCGCCAAATCTACACCCACTAAAAGTTGTCAACTTACCTCGTGTTAGTTTTGTTTTTGTGGGTCTCAACCATCCTCCCCATTACCTTGTTGAGGTTTGAGGCTTATGAGATGCTATATTTAGTAGGAGAGCTGAGTTCTCACCAAGCTTTTGTCTAGGCTAAGTAGTGCTTGTGAGTGTTTCTTGACGTCACTGTCAAAATGTCAGTTAACCACATTCGTCGTGTGTTTCGAATCTTCCTCTTGCTGGAAGACAAATCCTTGCCCAATGTTTCATGTTCTTGAGGGAATGGTGTGGTTGATCAGAATCTGTCCTGTATTTATGAATATATAATACGTGCGATCAGCTTCATATGTACATCATTATAACCACTGGTTCAGATGCAGCCCCAAGTTGAACTCAATCTTCATCATGCTTCACTGTCAATGTTGTAGTACAATGATCATGTTACCATGGTGCTTTCTACTCTGTGCTTTATAAGAAATTATTGTTGATTGTTGCTGAACAATTTGAACTCTAATTCATCTGTAAAGACTATACATCTCCAAATTTGCTCATCCCACTGCTTGTGTTCCAATGGCCATTTAAAGGTTTCCGAGTAGCTGTGTTTCCATAGAGACCGCTTCATGTGAATTTGTACCTTCCTTTTCTCGAGGTAACATCCGCACTCTATTTGCAGCAAAGTTGGAGCAAGATCTTTACTCAACTATAATCTTTTACATGAGGAACACAACTTGGGAAAATTGAACTACTCAAAGAAAATAAATATTGAAGGTCATTCCATGTAACATTTTCTTCTGGACCCCAATGAGTGTGTATTTCTACTTTCCAGGCAATGAAAAGCCAATTGTAATTGTGGAAATGGGTGTTTGACTTGTGCAAACGTCGTCTCCCCTTTTCCTGCTGAACTCCCCTCCCTCCCCCCATTCCCAATGTTAAAAACTTTTACCAGTTTCACTTAGTCTCACTGATCACCTTTCTTCCAACATTAGACTATACAAGGATTGTCAAACTCCTCAGGTTCAAATCCCATTCAGGTCCAAATCCACAACATCCACATAAAATCATTTCAACATGTCATGCATTTCCATCATATATTTATTTAAGTTTAAACCAAAACTTCATAATAATTTGTTGCCAACTCGTAAATGTTATGATGAGGCTTGCCATACACTACCAATACCATTATCTTCTAATAAATAATAATAATACAATTCCTTTTGTGCCATAAAGGCACATATGGCTGTCAAGGCAATTTCATTGGTAAGGAGTACAGTCCTGGACATGTCACCACTCCGACACAGGTTACCCCGAATGGTTATTACCCCAGTACACTGATACTCATTTCACCAACCGCAGAAGGATGAAAGGCTGAGTCAACCCACCTGGTGTTTATTCAACAGAAAATGGGGCTCAAACTCAGGACCTTAAGGTCCCAAGCCAGCCACTTTAACCACTAAGCCAACATCAGGCATCTTCTAATAAATAAATGTCATTTTCTGTCTGTCTGTGTGTAACACCAATCACACCAAAACTACTGAGCCGATTGCCACCAAACTTGGAGGACAGACCACATCCATGAGAAAAGGTTGATGAAGGAGTTGAGTGGAGAATAGTCTTTGTATTTTGTGGAGCTTTGCACACAAATGACAAGACTGGCAAAGACAAAGGCTCCATTGGGAGTATAACGAGGAAGTAGTTACTCGACGCACAAAAACAACCTGGTATGGCTTAGTTAAGATAAAAGAGACGTGAGGGCATGGTAGCTCGACCAGAGGAACAGTAGTCAAGGACATCAAGGCTGCAAAGATCTTTGGTGGAAGAACAGTATTCCATGAACTTGGGCATCCTTGTGGAAAATACCAATGACCCTCAGGCCTTTAGAATCAACATCAAACTGAATTTCCAGTTGGGTGAATAGAGCGACAAACCACAGAAGAGGAGCATAGGCCTACTCTACTGATCTGTGAACTGTAATGTGAGCTGTGAGAAGCTGTGGAGCATTGAAGGATCTTGCATTTGGAGAAAATGCCTATTTGGCATCTGTCTCTGGATGTTGGCTTGGTTATGTGGTCAGAATGGAAAAGGTTATGGCCGATGGTGAGACAGAGGAGTTAAAGAGATTGCACCTTTGAGAGCAGCTAGCTACTGAAGTATTGAAGGAGTGAATTGGTATCTTTTGACGGTATTGGATATAGGGTATTGACGGATTTATTAAATCTGGTATTGGTGTGGCGCAGGCATGATGGGCCGAATGGCCTCCTCGTGAGCATAATTACCTGGTCATCCTTGTAATCTTGTTTGAGTGAGTGCGAGTTCATGAGATTCTCCTGAACTGAAAGTCATGTTCCATCGCCATCTCTCGAAGCTGTCTTCTGAGGCTGGCCATCACTTTGGTATTCCCCACAGAGCAAATCTATTCTGAGCCATGCACAGCTCATTGAGGTGTACAAGGCCTTCAGCCGAAGTACATACAGTACCTTGGATTGTGACTTCCAACTCTTGACAGTTACAGCTGCTTATTGTGTTGTGTCCTTTGGAAGTGTCCAAGTACGAGGCTTTTCAAATTATTGCAATCTCGTGGCAAAATGTTGCCCACTGACCACAGGAAGGTCACAAGGCAGAATAAGGAAATTTGATGCAGGAGGACGCCAATCGGCCCATCATGCCTGTGCTACACCAACAGCAGATTAATTAAATAAATCCATCAAGCTGAGGTCTTAATTTCGTTTGGGATACGGAGGGGAGAAGTGGGGATGAGAAAAGTGTGGCAGGCTCAGGATATCACCATGGTGATAACGCTGTATCCCTTTGTCTTTCGACCAACAGACAGAAAAACAAAATCGACTGACCAATATACTTGAAAAATCTTCGATTTTCGCAAGTACAGTGATTAAAAATCACTCACAGAGTGACACTTGGCATAAAGGAACGGAACTCGGTGGAGCGCAGACCTCTATCAAGAATGAAGAGTTTACATTTTGTATCCATCACAGATGTAGAAGGTACCAAAATCGAAACCTTTTATGAAATACCGATCCAAATTCATCAGGACCAAACTCTACAGAGTGCCAGTGCTGCCAAAGCAGTCTCCTGGGCTATTGGGCACAATCCTGGACAGGTCACCACTCTGGCACAGGATACTCAAATGGCTCAATCATCCCAGCAAGCTGGTACTCATTTTGTTGACCTCAGAAGGGTGACAAGCTGAATCAAACCCACCTGGTATTAATTCAACATCCGAGCAGGATTATGAGCTCAGGACTCTAGTATCCCAAGCACATCACGTTAACCATTAAGCCACCACAAGGCAAAACAAAGTAGCTTTCATGTGGCAAAAGGCAAACATTACTCTGCAACACAGTCTGGAGTAAGTGATTTGTTTTGTCACACCATTCAGGTGATGACTTGAAAAATTTTAACTGGCACAAAATTTCAATCACTTCAAGTTGTTGGACTGGTCCTGTTTATTTATACACTGTGTCACCATTGTGTGCTGGTTTTTCAGATGCCAATGAGTAATGCCACCATTGTGTCCTTGTTGTGACCATGCCATCAGAGACTGTTCAGATGAAAATGCAAATGGATGCATTGTGATGGTTGTATTCAAAGGCAAACCACCTGGCATATTCCTTTGAAATTGCCTTGGCTCAACCAACAATCTATAGCAGGTGTGTGTGTGTGTGTGTTTCAGGCGTGTGTGTGTGTGTTTCAGGGGAGGGAAGGGGGGGTGAAAAGGGGGGTAAATGTCACTTTGTCAGTTGCTCCACTGGATTTCCCCAAAGTTGGAAATGTGCAAAATCAGCCCTCCAGGTAATCATAGATATTGTGAAATTATTTGGTCGACTGTTGTTTTAGGAATGCGCAGAGGTATATTCGTAGATGGTTAAATATCCATCTCAAGGTGGCTTTCCTTCATACAGATCCTCATTCCTTGGAGATGCTTTCTTCTTAATCCTGTTGTGTTTCTCAGTTTTCTGAATTGCTGTAACCGCATCTTGTTTTAAAATGTACCTCCTTCTTCTCTGGGAGAACACAAACATAAAAATGGATGCAAACATAGCAGTTTCTTGATTTAAAATGAAAAAGGGGAATATTAATTTTGCAGAGACAGATAGTGACTATCCTTGACACAGTTCTTTTTGGCACATCCTTAAAAACTCAACTATTCTGACTGCTACTACTAGTCTACCACTACAAATACACCACTTGTCTTTCTGCCCTTTTAGTTGCTGCATTTTTATCGTCGAAATATATTTGTGGTTTGTTTTCAGGCCTAGTCCGTGGTGTACAGAACACCCGCATGGACTAGTTGCTACTTCTGCTGTGGGTTTAGTAGTAGCACATCTTAAGAAGTCATTTTGTTTGAGGGATCCTTTGTTATTCTCTTTGAAAGAAGGAACTACAACTTTTTCTATATGACAGATGCTCCTTCTGTTACATTTGTCCAGCAAGGGTAATATGACATTATCTTATAAAATATGTATCTGCTCCTCATTGCCTGAACAGTTTCCAGAATCTTCTGTTGCTTCTCAAACCTGGCCGATCCTCTTCTGCAGATGAATGGTATACAGCAATGAAATGATAGCAAAAATTGCCAAAGAAGTCAGGCCCAGCTGATGATGGGGCTTTGCCAAGTAGCAGGCCCAATTGCCAAGTAGCTATCAATGCATCAATATGATACTGTTGAGGGCAGGGGATCGGTGGCGAGAGCGACCACTAGGTGGGGGGGGGGGGGGGGGGGGGGGGGGGTTACGTCGTCTCCCTCCAGACTGCCCGGAATTGTAGGCTGTCGCTCTGGATAATTCCGCGAGCCGGTGGGTCGCTGAACCGACCGAAGAACGCCAATACCTCCAGCGCGTAGCGTAGGGTCTTTTTGTCGAGAACCAATTTACCTAATTAACTACGCGGTGTCGTCTACCGGGGAACCACGCCCTCGGCACGTCTTGCTCGAACCGGGTCACTCTACCGACTGCGGTACAGTTCCAACTACCGACTACCAACTCCGGTTCGGGTGCAGTCGAGCGGAACTGCCAAAGCCGTGCCGGCTCGGATGAGCAGATTAACGGGAACAAAGACCCGGCTAAACTCAGATCCAAACCATGCTGGACCAATGAAAGAAAGGATGGAAATGAACTGGGAACATTTTTACAATAATTTATTTATAATAAACGAGGACACAGAGTAAGACTTATCACGGAAATGCAAGCAAGAATTTACAATGATGGAAAACACTTAACAGTTCCACTTATAAGACGGGCCCATACACTCAGACGCACACTCAGACGATTTATTGAAAGATCCAGGCAGCCAGAGAGGGAGAGACGAGCGGGGTGTCGTAGTTCACGTGGGTACCTGCACGTTGAAGGGAGGGAG
>CM068956.1:36697823-36722872 GCA_035128595.1 Eptatretus atami | reverse complement strand
GAGGGGTGCAATGAGGGGGTGTGGGTCGTTGTGGGGAGCACACGACCCCCCCTCCCCTTTACATCTCTATTATAATACCAGCTTTGCACACTTAAAACTCGGCTCGACCGTTCACACGATCCCTATGAAATGCATTGCAGCTTAGCGGACGATGCCGACCAATGTTTGGGAGTTTGGCGTTCCATAGTACCACTGCGCTTTTTCACAATGCGTATTTTGTCATTCCCCCGTGTCGGTCTGTTCGTTCCTGCTACCAGCTAATGTCTTAACTGCTATCCCGTGCATGTGCACGGGTACGCTAGTCTCTTTATTCTTTTCTTCTGTAAATTCAAACAATAGATATATAAGAAAGCAAATTTATAATTAATCAGATTTAAAATATAAACATTTTTCTTTGGTAAATTTCAGTTGCGAAAATGCGACGATCTTTCCCAGCAGGTCTGCCTTCAGATTCTTGAATTCTTGAAACTCGCGTATACCATATTCTGTTTTGAAACAGAGTGAGGAACAATTAGCGGGTAATAAGTAATTATATATGGATATTTAATAAAATATAAATTATAAGCATTTACCTCCAGAATGAGTACGTTCATGTTCGATTCCTCCAGAAGATTAAGTTGTGTGTTTGATACATCAGACAGGACATGTTTCTTAAACTGAAAAAAAAAAAAAAAAAATTGAGTCAGTCAAACGCAAACATCGCACATATCACACACACACACACACGCATCCATACAGATCACACACAACACACACACACACACACACATTTAGTTCACACACAGCATATACACGACAAACACAGCATATAACAATTTACACAACAAGACAATGATACACACATACCATACAACATTACCAAATACCACACACATACACACACCACACACACAACACCACACATATTATATATATATATATAAAATATATATATATATATTATTATAGTATATAGTAATAACCACACACAGCAAACACATTACACCAACATGCACAACACAATATACATACACCAAGCACACATACAACAACATAACAATTACACACATACCATACACATACCATACACATACACACACATAACACACACAACACAACACACAACACACGACACGCACAACACACACACACACACACCACACACACACATGCAAAATACACGCCAAACACACAAACACATCAACATGCATACACACATACACATTACACACATACCAACAAGCCACATACATACACAATAACATACATACAGCTACACACTACCACAAAACATTACACAATACACATACACATTTACACAGAACATACACTACCAGCATCACACAAAGATATCACAACATACACATACACACTTAACATACACATTATATATATACACACGGAGACAGAGACCAGCATAATTCACTTGGACTCGACGCATTCAAGTCATGTATTAGAGAGTAATTCTTTCCAGTCAACAAATATCATTCAGTTCATTTCGAAACGAATAACTGTCTTCAAGGAAGTCATTCATTTATCCACTCGTGGTAATTCAGATATCATTTAACATCAGTTATCAACGATGTTGTTATTTGGGAAATCTGTGGAAAAAAAAATACAATAATTATTGTGTATCGTGATTTAATTCTGTTTTAAACAATAAATAATTAATGAATTGAGTTGTGAAATCTCACCTGTCATCTTGTGAAAACGATTGATCCGTAAGGGTTGTCATAATAATCTGCACAATCCATTCTCTGAATGAAACACGCTCGGCACACAAGTCGGTTTAAATAAGCAACTTGATGACGTAATGGGAGATTTCACAACAATGGTTTTTTTCCAGGGTGTTTCCACATGGGAAATGACTTCGGAATTTTTTTTGCTTGGTTCGGAGAGGCAGCTTGGCTGACTTCAAAATGACTCGTTTTCACACGAAAATGAAACATCCTTGGTTTGAATGATTTTTGAGAAAACCTACGTTTAAAAGCTGTTTTTAACTAAACTTTGTTCTGTTAGTGTTCTGATGATCTAAAATATAACCACGAGAGACAAGGGCACAGAATACTTCTTCATTTTCACAGCACGACTGTGTTCTAAAAACACTTCCCCATTTTACAAAACTCACCCTCACAGCCCTTTCTTTAGTGCTTGAAGAGATAAAGTGAATATAATAGGAAAATTAATTTATTCCCTAAAGGAGAACATGATTCGTTGGTTCGCTCTTGTAATGGGAATGAAAATGAAAGGAAAGAAGTGCTTTAATCAGTAAGTTCTCAAATTTTACATGCTGAATCAGTCTCAATTTTACATTTGCTTGTATGGGAGGGAAGGGGATAAATGAGTCTCCTATTTTACATTTGCTTATATGGGAGGGAAGGGAATCAGTCTCAATTTTACATTTGCTTGTATGGGAGGGGGCGAAAATCGGTCTCCTATTTTGGGCTTTTGGGGCTTAAGTTAAAAAGTTTTTCCCTTTTCCCCCATTCATTTGAATGGCTGCCTCAGAAGCCCCATTTATCCTCTACTTGCGTGGGGCTCGTGCCCGTGGAGGAAACCGAGCGGGACAGTCAGAGTCCCAGGGCGGAGATCAGGGTCACGGACGGGACCCAGGAAAACTCCACGAATGCCAGCAAAATGTAGAGCGCACACCAACCAACTTGCTCCTCCAAAATAACTCTCGTTCCTCCTCCAAGAGACTTACTCAGAACCAACGACGAACCCCCTCAGAACTCTCCGCTGAGGATGGCGTCGTAACTTTTATGGACCTCCCCGAACGGGGCGGGGGCTCAGTGGAACAGACGTCACTGTCTGCCCTGATTGGACGGGGCTCCCATGCCCTGATTGGACGGGTCCGCCCTTTCTGGGCAGGGTTTCGGCCATGCCTGGAAACCCCCGCCCCCATCCACGCGTGCCCATACTCATCAAAAAGAAGTTACAAAGTTTGTGGAAGCCGAGAAGGAACTGCCAGAGATTCTGCCTTGGACAGCGAGTCGCCGGTTAGGCGAGTGAAGCGCTTGTTCAGTGGTGTTGGCAGTTTGTTTGTTGGATGATCGTTGGATGGTTCGTTGGATGATTTGTTGGATGGTCGTTAGATGGTTTGTTGGATGGTTCGTTGGATGTAATAACCTACCTAAAAGAACATCGCAACGCATACCTTTGATTCTCCCAGTAGACAAAAGGAAGGGACCTGTCTCACATGTACTTAACGGAATAACTGACCTTTGGGACATCTGTATGTTTGAATGCATATGGTTTCCAGTTCCGTAACAATACCTTTGAGAATGCATCTGTCCAGGACTTTGCAAAAAGATTGGCAATGTCAGGTACCCTGGACAATGACGAGGATGACAAGCAATTTCAACAAATGGTAAATGACGAGGTCCCTGTTTCTCAATTAGTATATCACCTGCGTGCTAGGCTGTCAGATGCACCGAGTGGCACACCAAGTGATGCATGTTCAGTTGAAGTATCCATGAACAACAAAACCAATGCAATATAGTAATGGAAAAAGACTCCATGGTATCTCCTGATCTGTCAGTTTTAACTGCAACATGGGATGTGTTTGTTGGATGAAGTAGCTATCAACGCATCAATGTCGCCTGATGTGACTGTACAGAATAGATAGGTGGATTGATATTTCTGTGGTGGCTAGATTGCAAGAGAGGACCACCCTTTGGGCTTCGATTGAATCTGTAGAACTTTCTTTGGTGCAGATATGCAAGGAGCACCTGTTACACAGACAGTTATAGTGTCTCCTTAATTGACTGAGATATTGAGTGATGCCACGATACCCACAGTGTTCTGAAAATGTGGAGTTGACAAAAAAAACAACCTCCCCCTGGGGCACATCAAGTTGATGAGCTCCCTGTCCCTGTTAATACTGTGTCAGCTGTGAAGATGTGGCTGAATCCTAAAGTCATTCTCCTTCAAATAAAAGCAATATTACCAAGTAGAGCAATACTACCAAGTACATTCAAAGTACACCTCCAAAAATAAATGAATAACCTATCCCACAACGTGCGACATTGCTGGGGCATCTTCAGTACATGGACACGAAATTGGGAGGGAGTGGTTTAAAATAATTGAATGATTAATTGCATAATTAAAAGAAATAAATAATCAAAAAAATTTTCTTAATCAATTGGTTAATAGCATTCCTAAACCACCGCTGTTTCATCTGAATCCTTACCTTTTTGAAAATTAATTAAATAGGTAATTAATCAAAACATTAAATAATTAATCAATTAATTGATTAATCATTAAATTAAAATTACCCTTTTAAGCGAAATCACTTGGTCACTGTCGTATCAGCTTCGTAACTCAAAAGGTGCTCGAGATATTGCCCAAATGAGAAAGAAAACAAGTAAGCAATTAATTAATCGGTAATAATTAAGTAATTAATCGATAAATTGATTCATGAAAAAATGAAAAATACCTTTTTTGCCAAAGCACTTGTTCACTATTTTTTTTTTCCCCGAATTTAAGCTTCCTAGCTCAAAGGATGGCTGAGATATCACCCAGATAAACATCGAAGATTTTTCAAGTACCGTACATTGGTCAGTCGAATTTGTTATTGTCTGTTTGTCTGTTTGTGTGTCAGTTTGTCAATCTCCGACATGTCACAATTCTAAACCAATTGTCATGAAACTTTACAAAGTTGTAGAGGTATTCTCAACTGAGAAGCCTATTGATTTTGAGGTCAAAGGTCATCTTGAGGTCAGATTTCTAAAATCGTCATTTTCATCCAATTCACTTGAAAGTTGAACATGATTTGCATATTGCGTCACTGAATTGGGAAAGCAACTATTTTTGAGGTCAAAAGGTCAAAGGTTAACTCAATGTTAAACTTCCAAAATAATCAAATTTCATCTGAAAAATCATCAATTTTCATCCAATTAAGCAGCCATTGCATAGTGCATCACAGGATTTGGAAACCAACTATTTTTGAGGTCAAAAGGTCAACTCACTGTTAAACTTCTAAAATCATCAATTTCAATCTGAAAAATAATAAATTTTCATCTGATTGACCTGAGCTTTGATTAATATTGTCAATTTTAATTTTAAGGAAATGGACAGTTTGATGTTTCCATGGCAACCTTTGGAGAGGGGGATGGATTTTACAAGTATCGTGCTCTGCACGACGTCTTTTTATTGTTAGTCTGTTTGTTTTTGTTTATCACTGAGAGGTCATAATTTTAAACTGATCTTCATGAAGCTTCACCACATGGTAGAGTTCGTCATAAGCACGAAGAAGTCTTTGAGATCAAAAGGCCAAAAAATTTGTCAAATTTCTAAAGTCCTCAATTTTCATCTAATTATCTGGAAATTTGAACAGGATTTGCATGTCAGGTCACTGAATTCAACCACCAATTATTTTTTGAGGTAAACATTGGCTGAATTTCTAAAATTGTCAATTTTCATCCGATTGACTTGAAATTTGACAAGGAGTTGCAAATTTGGTCATTGAATTCAACTACCTATTATTTTTTAGGTCAAAATAGACCAAAAGGTCAACATAGGTCAAAGGTAAACAAATTGGTGGATTTTCTAAAATCCTCAATTTTCATGCCATTGACTTGAAATTTGAAGCGGATTTATATATTTTGTCATTGAATTCAACCAACAATTATTTTTTAAGGTCAAATTTCTGTGTTGGATTTCACAAGTCTCATGCTCTGCACGGCATCTTTCTTGTTACTTGCAAAATCGAAGATTTTTCAAGTATATTGGTCAGTAGATTTTGTTATTCTGTCTGTTTGTCTGTTTTTGTGCCTCCAGGTCAAATTTTTAAATCGATCTTCACGAAACTTTTCCACATGGTAGAGTGTGTCATAAGCAAGAAGCTTATTGTTTTTGAGGTCAAAAGGTCAACATAGGCCAAAGTTCAACAACTTATGTGCGATTTCTAAAATCCACAATTTTCATCCGATTGACTTGAAATTTGAAGAGGATTTATATTTCAGATCACTGAATTCAACCAGTTATTTTCGAGGTCAACATCGACCATAAGGTCAACATTGACTAAAAGATCAACATCTAAGGTGGTATTTCTAAAATCCACAATTTTCATCCGATTGACTTGAAATTTGAAAAGGATATATATTTTAGGTCACTGAATTCAACTAGCCAATTATTTTTGAGGTCAGCATCGACAAAAAGGTCAGCATAGGCCAAAGGTCAACAACTAAGGTGGTATTTATAAAATCCTCAATTTTCATCTAATTGACTCAAAATTTGAAGAGGATTTGTATTTCTGGTCACTGAATTGAATGAGCCAATTATTTTTGAGATCAACATGGACCAAAAGGCGAACATAGGCCCAAGGTCAACAACTAAGGTGGTATTTCTAAAATCCTCAATTTTCATCTGATTGACTTGAAATTTGAAGAGGATTTCTATTTCAGGCCAGTGAATTCAACCACCAATTATTTTGGAGGTGTACATCGGCCAAAAGGTCAACATAAGCTGAATTTCTAAAATTGTCAATTTTCATCCGATTCACTGGAAATTTGAAGAGGAGTTGCATATTTGGTCATTGAATTCAACCACCAATTATTTTTGAGGTCAAATTTGATTCATAGATTTTGCAAGTATCGTGCTCTGCATGACGTCTTTTTCTTGTTTGTTTGCTTGTCTGTGAACAAGATATCCAGATCCGGATATGAGAATTTTTTGAAGTGATTCTTTTCCATTGAGAGATGAGGCGAAGAACAATATACTGTATAACACGATATCTCAAAAAGTTATGGACGGGTTACGACAAAACTTGGGGGAGGAGTTGGTTCAGTGACAAGAACCAACCGATTAGATTTTGGTTCAGGTTCAGATGCAGATCCAGCCTGTCAATGGAATACAGAATGTAAACGGTTCAGCCTGGCGAGGTATGCGCTCTACTGAGTGCCTTCTAATTTATTTTGAAACACCAATAAGGTCCAAACAGTACTCCCTCCCCTCCTTAACCTTTTTCACTTTTTCAACAGCTGTGGCTTCTGAAAGTGATGTCAATTTACAGCTATTTACTGCCTTTTGCCTCAACAATTTGGGTGGGAATCCCCTTTTATATGTTTTGGGTTAATAATTACCTTTTATCAAGGATTACACACAAAGTATTATCTATTTATAATTCCAGCAATCTGTGTGTGGTGTGTGTGTGTCTGTGACCGCTGTTTCTCGACAACCACTTGTCCGATCTAATGAAACTTGCCAGGTATATTGCTGGGACTGAGAGACCTTTTCAAGGTTGATATTAATCGGACAAGTGCTTCCCAAGTTATGGCCATTTATTTACCAACCAATGGCCTGACACGTTGCTGCGTAGGTGTGGCTGCGTAGGCCGGTGCGCGCCGGCCGACGATGACGTCACGGGCCGTGCTGGTTACATGGCAGCGAATGTCATGGCAAGCAAAGACAGGGAGGTAAACTTGATTTTAATTTGGTTTAATTAACTCTGTGTGTGGAAGTGTGGTTGTCGCGAGAACGCGAGAGCGAAGGAACGGCCTGTGTAGTTGTCGTCTCGCTCGCGGTTTGAAAGGTTTTTTTTTTTTTTTTCTTTTCCTATCTCCTCTTCTCTTGTGTTTTTTCCTTGCGATGACATGCGAAAAGCCAAATACGTTGGCGCTAATTGAATAATTGGCCATTAAAACTAAATGCGAATAATTGTAACTGCGATATGCGAACTTCCGGACAGTGAGGCTTAACTTCGACTTCCGGATCGTGAGACTTACTGTATTCTTTCTCGATTTTCTCGATTTATCGACTGACTGTATTCTTTCTTTCTCGATTTCTTAAACACAATGCTCCAATCCAGTCGTCGTTTACGACAGCGAAGGAACGGCCTGTGTGGTTGTTTGAAAGTTTTTTTTCTTTGGTTTGCACGTACGGTCACGCACGTACGGGAACGCGAGAGCGAAGGAACGGCCTGTGTGGTTTTTTCTGGCAAGCGGTTTTAAAGGTTTTTTTTTTGCACGTACCGACGGACACGCACGTACGGGCCACGTGAGAGCGAAGGAACGCCCTGTGTGGTTGTTGTTTCTGGCACGAGTTTGAAAGTTTTTTTTTTGTTTGCACGTACGGGCATGCACTAGTATTATGAAAGGAAGCTTTATATTTGGGATGACATAATAGCTCATTTGGAAGCACTCACTGTAGTAAAGTCAAGTATTTAATCACAGGTGTAGTAATCATTACCATTGTACTGCTGAGGGTGCTTTAATTAGCCTGTTATTAACAGTGGTGTTGTGTGTGTGTGTGTTGTGTGTGTGTGTGTGTGTGTGACCATATGCAAGTTTATAAGAATATTCTGGGCAGTGTATGTCTCCAGACATGTCCGGGCGGTGTTTGTCTCCAGACGTGTCCATAGTATAACCGATAGAAAATGGATTTCACAGACATTACTTTGTTCCATCTTCACTGTGATTCAGGCAGAATCGTTTTGATGAGACGGGATGAATCGGAATTAACGCTCCACCCACCGTCTGCCTTCCCTCTCTCACTGCCTTCCCTTCCCCACCCATACTCACTCTCCCTCCCTCCTCTCCCTTCCTCCCTCTACTTCCCACTCTCCCCCTCTCCCTCTCCCTCCCCCCCCCTCATTATTCCCGTCAACGAAGCGACGGCTGGTATTTGCTAGTGTCACAATAAATAACACATGTTTGCAGTCTACACAATCTGCTTGTCACTAAAATTGCTTTCCAGAGATGTTTTTTTCTTCTCTGAAACAGTGCCAGTACAAGATGGATCCAGATAGAAGATAGTGGAGGTGGGGGAGGGTTAGGGGGGCATGTGTTCACCTCCCTGACTTGCATACTTCCTTTCTGTTAGTTATCTTCCAAAGAGAGTTTGAATCATATAGATATACTGTGCTTCCAGATGTCATTCTTTTCCTATTTACATCCTCCCTTGTTCCTTTAGTTCCTTCTTTTGTTTGTGGTTAGTTCACCACCACGTTGAGAAATGAGCCAATTGCACAGTTTCCAACACCTTTGTGAAATCACTGAGCTTGTTCTGCTTTCCCATAATTAGATTGTGATGAACTGTTCTTCTTCTTCCGATGATGAACCAGGTGGACTCTCATGGGGTGTTTTCTGTTCATGACTATATCGTACTTATGGCGATGCATTTCATTTAGCAGTGTTTTGAATGATTCCATTGAAGTGGTCGCGGTGCATGATGTGGTCGCTGTTTCAAATCATGGAGGGTCTTGGGGGGGGGGGGGGGTGGGGAGAGGCATCTGAGTGACAGGTGGTCAATCACCTCTTGGAAAAAGTGCTGAGATCCATGAGTTATTGTATCACCATGTTGTAAATACCTTGAACTGTTGATCTCCACCAAGCCATTGTTGATATTGTACAGAATATTAACCCTTTGAACCCAAGTGTCCGGAGTTTACCAGTGGCTATTCAAACTTCCATGTACCCAAGCAGCTGGTTTAGCGGCGGCTATTCAAAACTTCAAATACCTGAGCGGTCGGATTTTTCTCCAGGGAGCCCAGGGTGAGGAAGCCAAAAGTCCAACGAGCTCAGGGTTAAAAAAGTTAAGCATTTTGGCCCTCCTGTCCTCCAATCTTCTCCATCTGAGGTCATTCAGACACTATTTTCTCCACACATCCTGGTGTCTTATCATGATAGTTACCACAGCCGAATCCAGTGGCCCTTCTCTGAACTTGTTCTAGTTGCTGTGTATCCTTATGGAGATATGGACCCCATGCTGCTGATACATATTCTTACACAGATCTGATCATAGAATTATAGGCAAGACTGCAGTGACCTAAATTCCTTCTTCTCAGAAAATCTAGCTCTGTTGACCGGTGACTATGTCAACATGTTTCGACGATGTCAGGTTATCTGTGACAGTGACACCAAGGTATTTACGGTTTTCAGTGTTCCAAAGGGTCTAGTTGAGCAGGGAGTATTCCATTCGGTGAGTCTGCTTCGACATGCTCGGCGTGATCCTAATAGCAGTGCATTTGACGGGTTAACTTATATGTACCATCTTTTCTCCCATTGCTCAAGCAATGACAAGTCATCTTGGTTCTCCTTGTCCGATATTATCTTGAAGAGGAGATATTCATCTGCAAAAGTCTTCATGTGCGAGGGACGAACACTCCGGGAAGTCATTTATGAAGGTGAGAAAGAACAGAGATCCAAGCAATGTACCATGGGGTCTCCTGACACTACATCAAGCTCGGAAGAGTGTATGCCTTCTGTATGCCAGTAAGACCTCCTGCGTTTGATTTTCGAGAAAAGAGCGACGTGAGTGTCTTTTCGTACTCTATGGTGGTGTAATTTATGCAATAAGAGGGAGTAAGGTACTTTCTAAAGCCTTGTTAAAATCCATTAGGATTGTGTCAACTTGGTCTCCTCTGGCTAAATTGTGAGCGACCTCGTGGATAATAATGATTAGCTATGTCTTGCAACACCATTTCCATTGGAAACCGTGTTGGTGATCACAGAGAATGTCATACTCTTCATAGTGCTTAATGATGCTACTATGGACTATATGCTCTGCTTTCTTGCATGTAATTGAAGTCAGCGCCACAGGGCAGTGGTTTGCAGCCAGTAATTTATCTCCCTTCTTGAAGATAGGAAAAAATCAATGCTTTTTCCAGTCTTCTGGCAATTCACCTTGATATCAAGAAACAGCTGGAAAAAGGGTTGACAGTGATGGGGCGAGTTTGTCAGCTGCTATTGTAAAGAAGATGGCTGTATCGAATCTTTATCTGTTTTCAGATTATTTAATAGTCTAATGACTACATTGGTACCCACAAAGGCTCAGGATCTCTTGGGGATAACTGAAATCTTCACCGACCACTTCCTTCATGCGGTTCTTATTGGCACTCCTAATTTAGTACTTCATGTCCTCTTGTAATCTCTTATACGAACCATAGATTATTCAATATTTGTCATCTTACTTTTGGGTAAGTCTAGTTTCCTTTTGATCACTCGTCTTATTTGTCTGTTTATCCAGGGTGGCTCTTTCTCGATGACTTCAACATTGAGGGTACTATATCCTTTCCATTATCTCCAGTAACTTGTTCGTCAGTTCCACCTGAAGTTCACCAACAGTTCTAGAGGTTTTCTCTGCAAATTCATCACTGCAGGCCGCGACCTCTTGCGTAATGTACTTGGCGCCAGCCTCCATCCACAATAAGAGGCTGGTGCCAAGTGCATGGGGCAAGATATTGCTGTTGTAAATTAAGTTTTTAATATTTTGATCTAGTTTTAGAGAAATATGTTTTTCAGAAGTTTGTCAAGAAATCTTTTTTTTTTTTCAAGAAAAATAATAATAATTAACAGGTTTTATTTTGCCGAAAAACAGAAAGAGATTTTGGTCATCAGAATGCTTGTTCAATTCATTATAGGAATGTGACAACACACATTTATACACTTATATTTTGCAGACAGAAATCTAAGTGCATGCGGAACTAAGAATTGGAATGAAGGGCAGGTTCACAAACTGATAGAGAATCATAGGGGACAGAGAGACAAATACATTGGCTGAAAGGTATGGGTGGGGAGTGAGGGGATCAGCGAGGGTCAAAGAGAACAGGGGGTGCTATTGGAAAGCTCGAAGTGATGAGGCAGTCTTGAGAGATTCGAGTGAGGGACAGAGAGGGCAGCAGTCTTGAAAGATTTGATAAATGGACATGATACAACTGACACAGGGAGCCGGTTCCACCATTCTGTTCCATTGAACTGCTAAGAAGCCTGGTGTTGGCTTAGTGGTTTGAGTGGCTGGATTAGGATCTTTGAGTCCTGAGTTAGAGCTCCGTTGGCCGCTGTATTAACACCAGGTGGGGTTGACTCAGTTTGTCATCCTTCCGAGGTCAGCGAAATGAGTACCAGTGTACTGGTATAGGGGCACAGCATCAGCGGCATAGTCACGCCTCAACAAAACGATAGCTACCTGGCAGCCGAGCTGCCATACACAAGACGAAAAAGAACTCCGAAGCAATTTAATGTACACCAGACTCGACACTTTAATGGAAAGTTAAAATACTAAGTATTCCAACACAACTACTCAAATTATTCCATATTTTGTACATTAGTACAAATATAATGAATACAGAGTGAAACATTTTGATTCGTTCATGTTTGAGCACGATCAAACATCAATGTAAGTTTCAGTTCTAACTCCATCTCAATAATGGAAGTAAATACTTCCAGAAAGTAAAGTAATGCCTTTACTGTGTAGTTATGCGTACTGTATATAATTAGTTGCTGATTCAGTCTGACATTCTGCTTTAAACAAAGCAGCACAAAAGTTGGACATCGCTGTGCCCGTCCCACTGCAGAGATTCATAACGATATGATGTGTCTTCCACTCAAAATGAAAACTGATGAACACAGGTGTGGATAAAACCTCTGGGGATTCCAAGTATTGCTATAATTGTTCAGTTCTGTGCCTTAACTAACACGAGAAGCATCAAACACATTCTAATAAACAAAATGCTGATTCAATATATATCTTTATGGTGAGAATGATGCGGTTAGTTAAATACATCATACATTGTTGTATTTCTTTATAAAATCAAACCTTGAATAGTTTCTAAAAATGCCCATAAACTTTAACATTGACTGGCCTCAAAGATTCACTCTGTGCATCGTGGCTGTTTCAAACTGTGCTCTGGCAGGTATTCAGAAAATAATTCTTAAAACTAACTGAGGATTCTTAGGAGAGATACGTCACATGCATTGCAGTGATATTAAATCAATGTCACAATTTCACACCTTGGAACTAGAAGGGCACTCGGTGGAGCGCATACCTCCGCCACGTAATGCCTGATCCACGGGAACCTATCAGGCCCAATACATTTTTGAAATATCATGCCATACAGTACTATATCGTTTTTGGCTCTATCTCTCAATGGTGAAGAATCACTTTGAAAATTAAATAATTCTCGTATCCAGATCCGGATTCGGATCTTCACCAAAATCGAAGCAATTCGGCCTTGTGACACATCCAACCTGTCCACCAAGTTTCGTCCGAATCCGTCCACAACTTTTTGAGATGTCGTGCTATATATAATTTTTGGCCCTATCTCTCAATGGTGAAGAATTACTGAAAATTTTTTGTCCGGATCTGGATCCAGACTTTCACCAAAATGTAATCAGTTTGTCCTTGTCACACACACAAACAACCTGCCCACAAAATTTCATCCGGATCCATCCCCAACTTTTTGAGATATCCTGCACACAAACAAACGAAAAATTAAATTGCTCGTTGAGCAAGGAATTGCCGGAATGACTTTGTCATATCTCCATGATCTCTGAAAAAACAAAAACCTGGAAATCAATTTGGTTCTTATAAGTCGATAGTGCTACTGTTAATGAGTTATAGCACTTAGTTTGGTCATGATCATAACTTGGAAGTCAATCAGACTTGAAATGGCGTTTTTATTGCAATTTGAAATTTTTGACCCGACCCCCTGACCCCCGACCGCTAAGAAGGGTGTTGCTGTGACACCCCAATGAGACATATGGTTGGATGCAGAATTGGAAGATGCACATTTTGGATTTGGTTTGAAGTCGATATGACCATTTTAGTGGACGTATTGCGAAAATAAGAATTTCGGTTTTCGGTGCCTTGACCTTGACCTTTGACCTAGATTCACCAAAACGACAAGTGTCTAATTTGGACCATGGCCGACGTCTGTACCCAGTTTGGTCATGATCGCTGAAACGGTGTGGCTGCTACAGGGTAAACAAACACACAAACAAACAGAAAGACAGGACAGACAGACACAGAATGACACACACACACACAACCGACCAACATAATTGCCGAAATCCGAAGGATTCCGGCAATTAACAAACAGACAGAAAGGGGTGGAAACATAACCTCCTTCACCTTCGGTGGCAGTGATAATAAGACAGATATTGTGAATGTTTAAAATTGCTTGGCTCAATTTGTCAACGTCAATGTTATTGTGCATTGATAAATAAAGATATTAAAGCATGAAAATCGATCAGCTGGTTTATCTCCCAGGAATGTGTCTTAAGAGTCTGGCACTGGCAGCTTGAAAGTATTTCTGGCAGGCAATACAGTCCTGTGGGACACAAAGAAACAGACTGAATGGGCAGAGATGGGAAGGTGTGAAGAATATATTGATGTTGTCGTTGGTTTTGGCCTTTCTCAACTGATGCTTCAATGCCGGACTCTGTCAGCCATCTGCCTCACATCGTAGTGCGATGAGCTCACTGACGCTGACGCGCTTGCAACTGCGCATCTCCCCATTACAGTCCTTGCCAAAAGGATATGATGTCCCATCAGAGTAGGATGCTGAGTAAGAGCTGGAGCGCATTGAATAATGGTCACGGCGCAAGCGGCTGAAACGAAACTTGTACTGGATCCAGTGACGTTTCAGGACAGTTTGGACCTGAAAAAAATGTGGAAATGTATCGTTCATTTACAGGTCGAAATGTTGAAAATTTACATTTAGCAAATGAAATGTTGAAGACACTGAACCTTTTCACAAAAACCTTGTATATATTTTGATTAAATGGTGCATATGGATAACTTTCATTGTTTTCAGGTGGTTTGGGGAAGGGGGAAGAGAAGGTTGGGAAGCACTGCATGGTGAGAACAAATTCCACAAGACAAACCTGATAGATCAAAACACAGAACTTACGTCATAGCCACTTCTTACGATCCATTTAACCAGGGGCCATTACATATCACAGGTGCAAAAATCCAGGGAATTAATAAACTGAGAAAAGGTTTGCATGATGGTAGAGCTGTAATTTGAAAAAAAATCAAAGGGGACAAACTAGAACAGCACTCATTAGAGCGCATACCTCCACCAAGGCTGAACATTGAACGCTTTGTGTCCCACTAAAAGACCAGATTTGCATCGAATCGGCTAGTTTTTGTCACCTACCCAACTCATGCACCAAGTTTTGTTGTAGCCCATTCACAACTTTTTGAGATATCGAGCTAGATATTGGTTTTGGTCCTATCTCTCAGTGGTGCAGAATCACTTAAAAAAAATTCTCCAAATTCCGGATCATGATCTTCACCAAAATCGATCTAATCAATTTGTCCTGTCACACACACACAATCTGTCCACCAATTCTCGTCAAATCCGTCCATAAAGTTTTGAGATATCCTGCTCACAGACTGACTGGCCAATAAACAAACGGGTGAAAAAAAACCTCCGCCCACCTTCGCAGAGGTGATAAGTAGGATAGGGTGGGGGTGGAGAGGTAAAGCAGAGTTATGGAATTGGGACACAGTAAGAAGACAATATAAAGGAGGTTGGGAGGAGGTATAAGTAAGGGGTAGCCATATGGATAAACTTATCAATAAAAGTCATATATCCACACGATAAAGCAGATGTTTGTCTGTGTGTCACCATTTTTTTCCAGAGATAGCCAAAAGAATATTCTTCAAACTGTTATTATTTCCTGTTGTTTTTTTGTATACAATGTCGAGGCTCGTATAAGAGCTAACACACAGAATGTATAACAAAGAGAGCAAGAGACAAGAGGGGCGGGAGAGGGAAGCACAAAACAGTGTGGAACAGAGACATTCTGAGATCTGTGGAAGAGAGAGGGATGGGGTTGGGTACATGTGGGTAAACAAGATGGACACTACAGGGACTTTCAGGAAGGAAAGCAGGGAATTTGAAGGAGGTGAGTTTGGGATGGATTAACGGGGGTAGAAAAGATAATGGTTTTGGATGGGGGGAAGATATGAGATGGTGGTGAACAGCTGTAGACATGGAGGGAGGCGTGGGATTGAAGAGAATGTGGAAGTTTGTTCCAGAAGTGGGGATAAAGAGGAATGAAAGAGTGAAGGTGAGAAGTAATTCTTTATTTTGGTAGTTTCACCAGAAGGGGTTTTTTGGTGGATCTTGAGTGACCTGCGGAAATATTGGGGGGAACAGTTCACAGACAGAGCAGGGAGGGCAAGGCCAGAGAGGAGACGGTAGAAGACAGAAGGACCACCGACCTGCCTCCGGTGAGAGAGTGAGAGACCCAAAGACTCAGCCTCATTGCGAGAGATACCAATGATCCGAAAAGCCTTGTTTTCCACAGTGTGAAGTCGAGCAAGGTGCGAGGCAGGAACACCACCCAGAGGGGAGAGCAGTACTCCATCAGGCTGCAGATGAAAGCATTGTACATGATCTGGAGCTCAGGTGTGTCAAGGAAGGACCTTGCACGACGGAGGATGCCCAATCGGCGACTGATTTTGGAGGCCAGCTTGGAGATGTGGCTTTCTCAGGCAAGATCATGGCAGATAGTGAGATCCAAAAGTTTGAATGAAAGGACTTCTTCCAGAGGATTGTTGAGAAAGTAGATTGGGGGGGGGGGGGGGAGGAGGGTTCCAGATGTCATTTCGGAGAGACATAGTGAGAGTGTGAGATTTGCCAGTATTGAAAGACATGTTCCACATGTTGGACCAGCTTGTGATTTTATCCAGATCTGCAGAGAGTGAAGAGGCTGCTGCTTGCTGATCTGAGGGATGACAGATGGTATAGCAGAGGGTGGAGTCATCAGCAAAGAGATAAAGAGGATTTTCCAGAGAGTTGGAGAGATCATTGATTAAAACCAAAAAAGAACAGGGCCCAGAACGCTGCCTTGAGGAACTCCAGCCTAAGGACAAGAGGAGAGAGAACTTCATTAAGGGCCACATGTTGGCTGTGACAGGAGAGGAAGTCTGAGAGCCATGAGTGGAGATTGCCTTGGATACTCCAGAAAGAGAGTTTGGTGAGCATGGCGGGGTGTCAGTCCGTATCAAAAGCACGTGATATGTCGAGGGAGATGGTTCTGGTCTTATGTCTGGCATTGAGCACTAGGGATACAACTTTTTTGCAACTCCATAGTCCTGTATCATATTCTGATGAGCTTTTTGTAGGAAACAATGAAAATCAATGTTTTTTTTGTATTTGTTCAAAAAAGTTCACCCATGACTAACTTTGAAATTTGCATGACTTGCATGACCTTAATTGCTCGCTCACAGCATTGATTGCTTCTGCTGATGTTTAGTTTTGATGGCTCTTGTTTCCAGTGATTTGTCAAGGATTTCAAAGCAGTCTTGCAGGGTAGTAAGGCTTTTTTAAAGTTAAATAAATAATTAAACAGGGTTCTAGTTTTTGGAAATCCACCCAAATGCAACTGAGTATAAAAATTTCAAAGTTAGTCATGGGTGAACTTTTTTGAACAAATACAAAAAAACATTGATTTTCATTGTTTTCTAGCAAAAGCTCATCAGAATATGAATCAGGACTATGGAGTTGCAAAAAAGTTGTATCCCTATTGAGCACCTGCGGCCTTCCCTTTACTGAACGATTTTCTCTGCAGGTTTTTTTTTTAATTCTATAAATGAACTTCCACGACGAAAACAATACATTATACTGAAAACTTTGCAAAATCAATCTGAAACTTCAGTTTTTGGAATGCATCAGCACAAAGGCGATGCATTTCCAAATGTGTCATAATCCACTCACGCAATTTCATCATTGAGAAAAAATTATCACTTCATTGCCTCAAATCTTAAGAGGCCTGGCAAGGAAGGTCATCTTTGGACAACATCCTTGATCTTAGCATTGTCTGAAGTCTCAGTACAAGGGATCAGTATCCTCATTGGTAGAACCCTTTCATAATCAAGAGCCATTTGGGGCAATGCATATTATGTCAGTAAAAATGGTAATATCTTTGGCTTTTTGCTTCAACTCACCGATTCACCATCACGTTCCATATTTTTTGTCACCCTAACAACTGCCAGGATATATTTATTGGAGATGTCAGCCCATGATATTTGACCAAACTGACATTTCTTCCCATGTCTGAACCGGGAAACAAAGGATCAAACTTCGTGCTGTTGAGCTATTCCAAGTTGAATGAATGAAACAAATTATTTTTAATGGGGTGAAAGGCTAATATGATGACATTATTATATGTCAGTCTAATCCTGCTCTTCCATCGAGTGCATCATGAAGGTGGTATGTTGTCATCTGCTATATTATCTTCCATGCTCACTCTTAAACTTTTCTATCTCCACTAACCCCCTCTCCCCCTGCCCCACCATCTTCACAACTATTTGCAGTCAAGCCTAATGTTCTTTGATGAGATGTACAATGAAAATAAAAGATGTGATTGCAGAAAAAGATATAACGTTCTCTTACCTCTCCATTGAAGAAGCAGAACATAGTTGCCACCAAGAGTCCCTGCACACAAAAGTGAGCAATTTTAAAAGTATCATGCATCTGAAGCACAAGTAATCAGGGGTATTAACTATCCAATTTGGCTGTTTTACGAAAATTGGATTTAAGTTGACCAAGAACATGGGGCTCCTATCAAGTAATTATCTTCCAAATTGATATGAATCGCATACGTATGTGCCATTTGTGCAACATTTTCAACGAACTTTCATGACTGTTTTGCTGGTTTCTATCCTGTGTATAGTGGTCATAATCAATGTTGATCTCACTCAAAGCTGAATTATAATATATTTTTAAAGTTTTCATAAACATTATTAGAAAACAACTTTCCTTTTATATAGCCAGGATAAGGGGAAGGTGCCTAATGAATATGTGCTGGGATGCGCTGGAGCAGAGGTTCGGGGAAGTGATTGAGAAAGCGAATGAAATATGGGGGGGGGGAGGTGGATCAAAGGAGGAAGGATCCAATGGTAATAATTTCTTCCATTGACCATGTACAATATTAAGTGGCCTCTGCTCAATTTTGTAGCTAACTCAGCTGTTTCCTGATCTTAGGTTTGATCCCCAGTGCATTTCACTAAAAACAGTAAGTTAAGATGCATTGTCAGCATGATTGTTGCATGGTGAAACCAACTATCTTGCGAGGACAAAAAACCAGCTTTTACATCTCCAATGCAATGCATTGTGAAACAACTTAGGGATTTGTATTTGAAATTAAGCTTTTGGGATGGTTTCATAGAAACATGCCAAATAGACATGAGATATGTACATTAGGTGCAGTTGGTGATTTAATTGCGTTGTAGAGGTTGTACGTTAAAAACAGAAGTCATTCAAGTATCACATTAAGTGAAGCAAATTGATATTTCTTGCAAAATGGAAGTGGCACAGAAATGGTTGGCTAAGTGACCTTTTCCTGTGTAACGGTTTCATTGTAATTCCCGATCCAAAAAATGCTCAAACTCCAATGCTCCTTTTGCACTCATGATTGAGATCCCTTCAGATGTAATCCTCAACATCAGCCGGTACATAAATACAGCATGTTTAGCCTGTGCAGACATTTCTGACAGGCAAAAGTAGAAGTGAATTCACTTGTTCTCAATTCCCCACACACAGTCAATGAAGCCATAGTTCACAATGTCTAAAAAATCAGAGCAAATTATGCATGGCAGAGCTTTTTGTTACCTCACCTGATAGTTTGTGAGGATGTGCATTATGTATTCATAGACTCTGGCAGCTGTGGGGTTTTCAGGTGTCCAGGGTACCAACACAAACTGAATGCCCAGCAAAGGCACAAGAATGAGTGTCGCACGAACTGCTTTCATGTACATGTGGGACTCGGCATGGTGAGTATCCTTCAGCTTAGTCACCAACACACGGACGATATTTAGCAAAAAAAATAGATTTACCTGGCGATAAAGACAAGGGAGGTGTGGCAGAAAGATATGGATATGAATTTATGATGAGTGCTTGAAAACCTATCACTATTGTGAATGTTAGGGCTTTAATGAGGAGATTGGTGATGACTAAACATCATGAAATGCATCTTGTTGGACGTCTACTCCTGAAACAATTTCTTATCGATGAGATGAGTAAGATTTCTCATGAGATCTGATGATATTTGATATCATTTTATGACAATATCATCAGATCCCATGAGAAATCATGGCAAACAAAATGCAAGGCACTTTATTTCTGTGACTTACAACGAGAGCAAGGATAATTGGACCGTGAATGATGTAAAGCAGGTTGGTTTCTGAACTGATCCAGCATCTAGAAGAAAGAATATGAATAAGGAGTTTATGAATGTAAAATAAAGCTTATGTTTTACCAGTAGCAGCTGTATTTAGCTCATTTCTATCAGACTGTTGTCATGCTTTCAGCAGTTAACACAAAGTTACTGCTCAGTAAATAAAGGCAAAGACACGTGTTGTTATGCTATTAATATGTGGGGTTAGACATGTCACATGAATGCAGTGCGTGTGTATATGTATGTATCTATGTATATACATACATACATATGTACATATAGGAAAATTACACCCAAACCAGGAATAAAACCCAGGTCCTCTGGTGAACCACAACAGTGCTTTGCCATCTGAACTATCTCATCAACCCACAGGCAAAGCACACAATTCTCCCACATATAGAGATGCCACTCTCATTCCCCCGCTGCTTCTGGGACACTCACTGCCAACCAGAGGAGCAGCGATGGACTGTCCATGAAAGGGTCTTCCCCCCAAGGGGGGGGGGGGCAATTCCATGACGCTATTATTCACCACATGGGGTGGAGTAGTCTCTATGCTAATAAATGTCAGTGTGTGTGTGTGTGTGTGTGTGTGTGTGTGTGTGTGTGTGTGTGTGTGTGTGTGTGTGTGTGTGTGTGTGTGTTTCTCCTCCATAACTTCAAAGTCCAAAGCCATGAAACCTTGCAGCCTGAAACTTTGCATGCATACTAAAGGAACTCCAGGAAGTGCATGAGGGAAAATTGGGTGTTTGGGTTAATTAAAACACCCCTTTTGAAGATGATTAATTGCCTTATTTATTATATCCTTTATCAGGCGCATCACCGGCCACCTCGTTCTCTGGGGTCTTAAGGCATCTCCTGGGTTACATCGCTGGGGTCTGAAGCCGCAATGTTTTTTGGCCTGCTCAACCATGCCTTGATTCGGAACAGACCGCAACGATTTCTTAACAATAGCTTTTTTTTCACTTTACTCACCCAAATTATATATCGAATGCCTGTTCATCATTGCTACAAATCGTAGGATACATTGCAATGCTTATAAACACCCGGAGACACCAGCGTTCGTGGCGTTATTTCATTTCCGCCGATGTCATAACCTCGAGAATCTCTTAAACGAAGCCAAATTACAAAATTTAAGCTCCAGAATTTAACTTGGCAGCAGTTCCAACTGCTAAAAAGTGTTAATTTGTCTAATTTGGACATAGTTTGGACAGTTGGACATAGCTATTGCTTGCCAACCATTTAATTGTAGTGCTTGCTTGAATGCTTTCGCTGCTTGCCAAGCATCCCAGAGTGGACGGTGGTACAATTTGTGTCCAGAACAGGATGTACAGTCAGTAGTTGCTACAAGGTAGAGGTACATATATGGGTATATTTGGATTTGTAATTTAGGGACTCTCCGCGGGTGTATGTGTGTATGCCTGCATGCTTGGTTATGGGTGCCGTGGTGGCAAAGTTTCATCCCGTATCTTAGAGGTTTTGATGTTTAACCTCAGCAGCGTACGAGCGACCACGTTTTCCTTTGTCCTCTTTACCATTTCTAAAGCAATTGGTGATTTTATATGAGTAGGTGCAGTGCTTTGCAAAGGTTATATGGTTTCTCATTGTGAGTTTCAAAGCAAAATACATTTGATAACACGCGATTTCCGAGCCATTCGTCATATTAACGTGTTTTCTCAATTACAGAGCCAAATTTTTCCCACCCGTCACATGACGATTATGTGTGTGTGTTTGTGGTTCATAAAGCATAACATATTCCTGCTCACTCCCCTACCCCCACTACCATTCCCCTCTCTCTGTCCCATCCTCACTCCACCCCCTCCTAATACAGTGCAGCATCCTCCAACACCTCTCTTTCTCTCTTTCTGTCTCCGAACGTATCATGACAGTGGTTATGCCCAGATGGTGGTTGTCTCCCCACATATCCAGATGGTGGTTGTCTCCACACATATCCAGATAGAGGTTATCGCCACACATCAGCATAGCAACAGGTTGTATTTGCTCATACAATTATAAATGAACAGGCAAACAAACATGCATATGTGGGAAAATTACACGCCCAGACCAGGAATCAAACCCAGGTCTCTGGTGAACCATACCAGTGCTCTGCCATCTGAGCTATCTGGACAACCCACTGGCTGAACACTCAATTCTCCCTCTCATGGACATTTCTCGTGGAAAATTACAAACAAACATATGTATATGTGGGAAGGGAAGGGAAGGGCAATAAAAAGTGCCAAAACAGCAACATTTTCTTTTTAACCACCAGGTTCTATATGTAACCAGGCAGGAGCATTTAAAACTCATGCTATCTACCTGGCAAAGGCCTGCCTGCATGCATGCATTCTCGCACATGCAGCAACCTTTGCACCCCTCCGGTCGGCTCACTCATAATCTGATTTGTACATGTACAGCCCCGCAAGACAGCTTAGAACGAGCATGTGTACTTCTCGGCTATCTTCTCGCCATGATCTGGTGAGTCAAGCATTCATTTGGCCAATTCGTACATTCTTTGACACCCCTTCCTCTCCTCAACCTCTGCAGAGTTGTATGGTGGAGGAGGGGGTTTGGGAGGAGAACAGTGTGAGGGGATGGAATGGGAAGGCAGTATGAGGGGGCAGGAATGGGAAGGCAGTGAGGGATGGGAATGGGAAGGCAGTGAGGGGTGGGAATGGGAAGGCAGAGTGAGGAGCGAGAAACACCCCACGGAGAGTCATTTGTACCCATTTGTATCATATCCATGTGTGCTGTCTATGTATGTCTTCGCTTGGAGAAACTAATGACTTAATATTATTTATATTTATTAGTGTATTTATATTAATATTTTGTAATGAAAGCAAATCGCACAAAACGGTGTAAAGCAGAAAAAAAAGCCTCTTCACCTGCAGCAACAAAAAAGTTCCTCTTTGCTTGCCTAAACTACTGACTTAATATATTAGCGGAACTATAATAGTATATTTGGATTAATATTTTGTAATTTAACCCTTTGAACCTGAGCGGCCGGTAAACTGACCGTGATTCAAACCTCCATTTACCCGAGCGGCCGGTTTATCAGCCGATATTTAAAACTCCATAAACCCGAGCGGCCGCCACATGCTCGCGTTTACAAACATCACAAGCAGCATCCTGAGCAATTAGCGGCTTCAGTCTGTGTCACCGCTAATTGTTGAGGAAGTATGAGGGAGGCTTGTGCTGTGCACACAATGTGGTGGTTTTCCCACCACTTCCCATCCTGTCCTGACGTGCGTGCCGTGATTGTCTCGTTCGAGGTGCGAGTGCGAGGGAGGTTTTTTTCCATGCACATGCTTTGATACACATGCCAGTTGGCCCATCGTTGTGTACACGCTGAAGTGCGCATGATCTGCAGAAGTCGTAGCACGAGATTCATAAAAGTTTTTGAAGGTTTCTTGCTAAAAGTCATTCCAAAATGAGCCGAAATGTGATGTCAGTTAATGAGGTGTTGAGCTCAAATGAGGAAGGTATAGATGATGATGATGTTGATGATGATGGTAATGTTGATGATTATGGTAATGAGAGTAATTTTGAGCCAGAGAATGACTTTTCAAGCAGGGAAGATGAAACTGACAGTCCTGACGACAATGCTAAGGGAGTTCCCAGAGGTGTTGGTAGGGGGCATGACTGAGGTCGAAGTTGTGGTTGTGGCAGAGGATATGGAAGGGATAGACCAAGGTCTGACTCCACCACCCCATACCCCCCCTACCCCCCACCCCCAGGACGGACAAGAGCCACCACAGGTTTCAATAAATGCTAGTTTACACTTAATGAGCAGCCAGGACCTAAAATTCACCAAACGCAATAAATGTGTAAAGTCCTCTACTTGACTATTTTGGCTTGTTCTGGGATGATGTTCTTCGGGATTCACTTCTCACAGAGACGAATTGCCAAGCTGAATGTGTGATTGTAGCCAAACTAAACAATTATGCAGCAAAATCTTTCCAACAAAAGCCTCTTACTTTGGTAGAGTTGAAGGCATTTTTGGGGCTATGAGTCACCATGGAAATGTTGATACATAAAGATAGGTACGAGCAGTAATGGCAGTCAAAGGACGAGATGCTTACTTGCATGCCTGGTTTTCCAAAGGTCATGACAAGAAACCAGTTCCTTATTGATGGTTCCTCACTAATGACCAAATTACTAGATTGCAGAAGTACCGCCACCACTATAAATGGTCAAGATGCTTGGTAATAAAATTCTTCATGTGGGCTGCATACACTGCATATGTACTGATGGGTTTCATAAAGCTCCATGCTCCACCAAACAAGAGAGTAGTCGCTTTCCATTTGTTAATTGAGAAACTGTGTCAGGAATTTGTAGGAGATGTTACATCTACTGGGAGAAGCATTTGGTAATTGACGCTCAGCAGAGTTTCATGATGAGCAACGACTGAAACGGGATACTCACCATGATGTAGAAAAGGTTCCACATGCAACTACCAATAATCGTTGTGTTGTGTGCAGAAAGAAGTACCTTGTGGTTAAGCAAAGGAGCCCTAGGGTAAAGGATAAGGACTTACCAAAACATTTCAAGACAATACACTGGTGCACGAACTGTGAAGAATTATCATGTATCGGGAAGACCGGCAATAACTGCTGGTTTGACTGGCGCCACAAAGTAGAGTTTTGGCGATAAACTCAAAAAACAAGAAAGTAAGACGGTCAGGTCAGGTATGGGAGCATGCGCAGAGCAGCACGTCGCTGCGTCCACTTTCCGCTGGTACTCCAGGGGCCTCCGTCTGGCCATCCCCCAGGCAGATGCCTGGCCCATCCCCATTTCCTTGAGATGCCGATCAACCTGCTGCAACCACGAGGCACATGGTCGGCCCATTGCGTACCAGGTACCAAAGGAATTTCATCTATCTCAGATCCATGGTCAGAGTCCAAGTCTCACATCCATATAGCAAGACTGGAAGCACAAAGGACCGGAAGACTCGGACTTTCGTCCTCCCGCACATGTACCGACAGTACCCAGATATCTGTTGACCTGTAGCTCACAGCCGGCAGAGACATGAATATCATTGCCAAGGTACTGTAAGTGAATCTCTCCGTGACTTCAACATCCTCACCACAAAGAGGCACAGACAGGACAGCAGCATCCAAGATGTCATGGAAAGCCTGGATCTTAGTTTTGACCCAGGAAACC
>CM068956.1:36664852-36694782 GCA_035128595.1 Eptatretus atami | reverse complement strand
AGAGAGATCCATCAGAGCGACCAGACGCAATCAGTAGGTGTAACCACCCACATGATCCCAGCCGCAATCGCAGTCTCCAAACTCAGAGAGTGCTGCAATACCAATATCCAAACGCTTGAGCTCAGATGACAACAGAGACAGGTGATCTCTTCTCTTGGGATGGGACATTCCAGGCACCCACCGAAGGGACCACCTCAGGTTAACCCAAGGAGACCACCATCTGGTGGACGACACTCAGCACCAACCCAGACACACTTCTCCCGCAATGTGATCGCGGGAATGTTAACAGCCGCGGTTTCCCTCTATCATCAATATTGGGGCCCCAAAGGCTTTTCCCAATACCGTCATCCGGTGAGCTGTCGCCTGTGAAGGGAAGCTGCTGCACAGGACGTACTCCCACGGAGTGGTGTTTCAGATTTTTGTTGGATGCTTCTGGAATGTTTTGCGGAATGAAGGGTTTTACGGTGGCGCGGAGTGCAAATCCTGCACCAGCCTCCTAATAAGAAGTAACCAAACTGGCAGGAGGATGTCCGCAGACATAGTCAGGCACTATATATGGATGCATTGGCTCATACAAGGAGCTCTCCGCCTTTGACAGGTTTTGTTCTTCATCCTGCTAGGTGTCATATCATACACCCTCCTCACAAGAAACATGGTGGAGGAGACGGTTTAGTTGCCGCTTAAGACAGTTAAGACAGTCTTGATTCAAAATAGCATTTATTTTTAATTACACGGCGAGAGAAGACATTTTTAGACAGAAAACTGAAATAAAACAGATTTCAGCTTTTCAGTTATTTTTACCCAGATCCAAATCCTTACAGATAAAATCTGCACATATGTACATCTACCTTAAGCAACTGCCAACTATACATCGCGATCAGGACATAGCTGCACCGCCATCAATGAACGGCACTCGACCTGGGCTTTAAGCACTCAAGTTAATTTTTTGATAAGGAATGGCTAGCTTCGCCAGAGATAGCAAGCTGATTGATTATAATGGCACAGTCCGCAAAAAAACTAAACATCACCAAATTTATTAACATTTTCAGATTTCACTCCAGATTTCACGTTATTTAGTCCACATGAGCTGATCCTCCCAAACTCAATATATTTTTTCATTATATACTTTGAATTCATCGTGAGAGTAAGATCATGGAAAATTGCTTCAAATGATGCAATGAATTGTTCGAAGATGCTAATTTTTGAAAACGATAGCCACTTACAAAAGTGATATATGCGCGGCAATTCAGAGGTATGAAAATCAGGCAATCGATGATATCAGTGAGGAAACAAAAAAAAAAACATTTTGAGTGTGTCATCATTAATAAACCATGTGCAGCCTAATTCAACTCAATCAGGCATTGTTGAGGGCAGCCAAATTAAGATCCCAGCGAGGTAACCGACTAGCGCCTTAAGACCCAATCAAGAGCAAGGTGTCCGAGGATGCACTTGTTAAAGGATATAATTAATTAAGGCTGCTAATTATCTTCAAAATGGGTGTTTTAATTAACCCAAACACCCAATTTTCACTCACGCACTCTCTTGGATTTCCCTCAGTATGCATGCAAAGTTTCAAGCTGCTAGTTTTCATGGTTTTGGAGTTATGGAGGAGACACACACACTGACTGAAAAACTGACACATTCAGTAAATTATGAGTATGCTTGCAAATACAACCTGTCGCTTTGCTGATGGGGGTATTAAGGGTGGAGAGAAAAGAGGGAGGGGGAGAGAGGATGGAGGGAGGGGAGAGAGAGGAGAGAGAGGAGAGGAGGAGAGGAGGGGAGAGAGAGAGAGGCAGAGAGGAGGGATGGGAGGCAGAGATGATGGAGGGAGGGAAAGCTATGAGTGGGTGAGGAAGGGGGAGATAGGAATGGAGGAAGAGTGAGGAAGGGTGGGGGTTGGGAGAACAACACCTCATCAAACGTTGCTATGCACTGCAGGAGGGAGGGTGGTGAGAGAGAGAGAGAGCGAGAGAGAGAGACAGACAGACAGACAGACAGAGAGACAGAGAGGTTGGGGAATACGAAAAAAAGAGAGAGGCAAGGGGTGGAGATAGGGTTAGCAAAGAGAATGATATGTGATGCTTATTGACCGAACACACACACACACACACACACACACGGATACTTTGAGACCTTGGAGGGCAACGTTCCACCTTCTGAAACTCATATGTGGAGATAGCAACCAACAACACACACACACTGTTGTAATACAGTTTCTATACATACACACATGTGCAAATGTACACATGCATAAAGTGCATAAAAACGACAAACAGAAAGATTTACCTTTAAACAGAGTTCTTTAAAAGAGGAATTCAAGTGGGAAATTAGCGAAATAAAATTTAAAAATATATCAAGGCATCCATCCATCCATTGGGGACCATACTCTGTGCAGAGCATTGGGGCTGCCTAAGCAGTCTCCTTGGTTATTGGACACAATCCTGGACGGGTCACCACTCTGACGCAGAATACCAGCATGCTGGCACTCATTTTGCCATCCTCAGAAGGATGACAGACAGAGTCAACCTCACCTGGTATTAATTAAATAGCCAAGTGGGATTTTAACTCAGGATCCTAGGATCCCAATCCCACCACCCTAATCATTAAGCCAACACCAGGCATATATCAAGCCACAGAACACAAAATGTCAGTCAATGCCTTCACAGCTCGAACAAACATGGCGAACATGAGGTTGGATGGACCTAATTGGTTTTTTTTGTTTGTCGATGTCAACGTGAGGAGTGGATTATGGAAGGAGATCACATAAAAATGTTAAACAAAGCGATGTCCTGTAAAAATAAAATTGTACACTTTCAGTGGATGAGGAACCTCCCGAGGAACACACCGCACGGCACCGTGGGGCTCAACAAAGGCAGAAATGTACATCTAATCGATGTTAAATTGAAAACATGGGTACTTTTACTGAAACGAACAACCAAGCAGTTTGAAAAGTGCTCGCCAAGTAGAGTAGCTTAAGCACTCAAGCAAGCACTCCAACGAAATGGTTGATAAGGATCGGCTCGCTTGGCAAGCGATTAGCAATCACCGAACCGTCATATTAAACACACACCTCCTGGAGACGCCAAAAATATGAAATATGTCCAAATTGGACAAATGAACACTTTTTTTTCGCAGTAGGAACTGCTGCTAAATTCAATTCTGGAGCATACATTTTCTAATTTGGCTTAATTTAAGAGATTCTCAAGGTTATGGCATGTGTGGAAATAAAATAAATTCACAAACACTAGCGTCTCCTGGCTTTTATAAGCATTGCAATGTGTTGAGTGATTCATAGGTATGATGATCAGGCATTCGATAATATGAGTGAGTGTCGTGAAAAAAAGAGATTATCGTGAAGAAATCGTTGCGGCCTGTTCCAAGTCAAGGCATGGCTGAGCAGGCCAAAAGTGTGGTGGCTTCATATCCCAGCGAGGCAACCTAGGATGTGCCTTAAAACCCCAGAGAGAGCGAGGTGGCCAAGAATGCGCCTGATGAAGAATATAGTTAAACATGGCCATTAATTATCTTCACAAGGGGTGTTTTAATCAACCCAAACACCCAATTTTCACTCATGCACACCCTTGGATTTCCCTTAGTATGCATGAAAAGATTCAAGCCACGAGATTTCATGGTTTTGGAGTTATGGAGGAGATGCACACTCTGACACACCCACACAATGACATTTATTGTATATGTGTATATATATATATTACATACATACACATCAAACTAGGTTGCAAGATATGAATTGGTGGTTAAAATTGTACGTTTCCAATATTGAAAATACTGGTGAAATAAACATTTACATAATGTTCGCTGGGATTGCTGATTATGTCACTCTGCATGCATTATCTAATGACATTGCTTTTCCACCCTTAAAAACGGTACTGAATTGAATGTTGCTGGTCCTGATGAGGGCTGATACATGAGCTTATCTTCAAACTTAAGTTGTATGATATAATTATTTGCTTTGCTTTCATTATTCAAGAATTATATTCATTGTCAAACTGCGTAAAAGGAATTTTGTTTCGAATCATTTTCGTCATGTTTTCTTGTGCCAATGTTTCACTTACTTGTCATTGTAGTAGACAGACCTCGCAGCAGCATGAATAAGAGCAGGGATGATTGGAAATACTGAAATGAAAGAAGTTGACAACATTGTGATTTGTGGAAAATATTTCAGAACAAATAATAATAATAAAAAGTCTGGAGACGGCGATGGTTCACGAGCAACATACACGGTTCGCCTTTTTCATTTTTTGACCTTCGAGGGGACGCCACGGGCAAACTGGCGGGAATCGGGGAAAAACGTACATGATGAAAGTTGTAGTACTCGAAGAGCACTACTTGCATACCAACTTTCATTCGAAACAGTTGAAAACCGAGGAGCTCGATGCCCAATTTATTGATTTTTTTGACATTTTCTAAGTTTGACATGTGACCTTGACCTTGGACGAAAATGAAAAATCAGCTCGTGGGCTATGCAGGTGCCATTGGGCTAACCAAATACCGAAACCTGCCAGATTCGACAAACCCTCGAGAAGACATAACTTTAAACCGGCTTACCCCCTTAAAAACACATGTTTTTTGGCGTGCGCTTCCGCCCATAATGGGCGCAGCAGGCCCATTCTCAGGAAAACACAACTAGATCATGATACCAAACCTCGCACCCTATATTTTATCAAGATCGGATCAAAACCCACGACTATGCTTGGCGACAACAGGACAGGACACCCATAACGAATATATGGTCACTTAAATACTCGTGAACAATAGTAAATCACCATTTAAAAAAAAAAGATTAAAAAAAGAAGAATCGACTTGTATCTTCTCTGCCATTCTGTGTGTCTGTCCTGATATGAATCGTACAGGGAGGGGCTTAAAAATCAAATCACCGCCATTGTTTTTGCTCTGTGTCGGTGTCAGTCCACATGAGTCACAGTCAGTGAGTTCTCAGGCGTGTTATTAGCCGGTATTTTGGGGGAAGTTGGGTTTCTTCAGATTTTGTCATGAGAAATGTGTTTCCTTCTCCAAACCATTCATCCACTGCCTTTTCCTCTTGGATCAGTTCATTAAATGTCCTGGCATAGTGATTGTGGAGAGCATCAAGTTGCTTTAGCCAGAAGTTTGGAATTCCATCTGGGCCTGGACTTTTAAAGTTTGGCATTTTTTGAAGTCGTTTTTGATTTTTTTTGTTTTCTTCATGATTAATCACTGGGGGGCATTTCCTTTAGAATTTAGATGTTGCTTATTATTTTGATCCTGGGATCCATTCTGCTTCCTTTGTTATGTTCCTTTCGATCTTCAAAAATTCCTTTCCAGAATTTTTCTAGCTTTTCTTTTTCAGGGGGAGTTGACGCATCCTGCTTTTGTTTCCCCAATTCATGGTAGAATCTCTTCAGGTTACTCTCAAACATGTGGTTTTGTTTTGTCCTGTTTGCTTCCTCATAGTTTTTTTTTTAATCTTCCTTGCTATCATTTCTATTTTGAGTTTGTTTTCAGCATCCAAGCACTCGAGGTCTTTCTCTTCATTTTTAGATCCTCGTGGAGGATCTCTCAGTCTTACTCACGTTGTTGTTCTTCATCTTCTTCTTGTGGACTTTTGTTTTCACAGCCTACAGTTTCATCAAAACTCCTGAAACTTGGCGTATATATGTAAAATACCCTGCACAGACAGTAACCATCTCCGATTTTGAAAATTCTCCTATAAAAAAAAGTTATGACGTCAAATATCTCCGCTAATGGAAATCGCCTAAAAATTATCTCCGAAACTAGCAAGCTTTTTGATTCCGTTGTGGGAAATGAACGGGCATAGCAAGAATGAATTACCGCACATATATAACATCACTATGACGTCATTTCAATTTTTATGACGTCATTCCTATTTTTTGACATTTTTTGTTCACAACCCAGAAGTTTTCATCGAATCTTCGTGAAACTTGCCATGATATGCAGAAACCCACAGCGCAGGCAGTAACCATCTCGATTTTGGAAATCTTCCGAGCAAAAAAGTTGACGTCATAATATTGCCGCTAATGGAAATCACCGAACATTATCTCCGAAACTAGGCAAGCTGTTTGAATTTTGTTTGCGGGAATCAAGCCGGGCATTAGCACAGATAATTTATCGCAAACCTGATACATCACATGACTCATATTCGTCTTTATGACGTCATCATTAAGAGGACGAGGATCTTAGCTCATTTGAGCTTGTTGTATTTGTTTTTTATTCTTTGAATTTTTCGTTTTGGGTTTCTGTTTCCTTTCCTGATCTGTTGTATCTGACCTACTTCCTTCCTCTGTTGCTCTCTTTTTGTCTCTAATCTCTGTTTCCATGGTGGGATTTGGCTTCTATTTGTAGGGCCTGTGTTTTTTACTCTTCTGGTGTTGTTTGCCTGTTCCTTTTCTTGAATGAATAGTGCTGTTGCAAAACATACGATATTGATTTCCTTCAAGGTGGATGATTTTGAAATCATTTTTTCTAATCGAATGGTTGGTCCGCTTCACTAAGATTTTTGTCCGTTTGTTGTTTTCTATGCAATGGAGTTTTGGTCTCTCTCTTATTTTTATCAGTTTTGTCTCTTCTATTTTCGTTCACCAACTCTTCTTCCAACCTTTGCTGCTCATCATCCTCTTCACCCTCCTACTCTCCCTCATTCTGCTGCTCTTCCTTGTCTTTCCACCCATCATCATCCGCCGTTTCCACTCTTTTTCCTTTTCTATGCCTGAGTCACCTCGTCCTTGTGTCTGAATTGTCTTGCCTCTCTTCATGGGATACCCTCGTTCTCTCCTTTTCCACTCTTTCTTTGCCACCTTTGGACTGGCTCGATGTTCGGGTTTGGGTCCCCATCTCGTTGCAAAGTCAAAACTTCTTCTTGTGCCATCTTGGCCAAATCACTGCCATCCCTTTCTTCACCTTCAAGCAAGCACTCAGTTCCCCTCGCTCTAATCTCTCTTGCCACTTGTTCACTTGTCCGAGATGTAATTCCTTCCATTCTGTCTTTACCTCGATATCTTTTAATTGTTGAAAAAATACCTTCTCAAATTTATCAAGGGGAACTCTCTCACCCTAGTGGCCAATTTCATTTTTTTTCAGCAGGTCCCTGAACTGCTCACCCTCACCTTTCCTTCCCCATGCCTCATGTATGGAATACATTCTGTACTGGAGGATTATCTCCTTCTCCTCAACATTGCAGGTTTCTGTTTGTAGTTTTCGTCTCTGGAATGCTGTCTTTGATGGTGCAGAGACAGTTAGCACCTTTACAGCTTCTTGCTTTGGTGCATTATCATGTCTCTTTGCAAGGTGATGTTATTCCTCGCTCGAGAAGGTGTAGTCATTTTTTACAGCGCACTTTCCTGCTGCTCAGAGTGGCTGCACAGGCATAGGGTTTCCCCTATAGGAGACATGTGACTCTTTGCTTGAGATATTTGCGATTCAAGGTTGAAATCTTCTTCTTCTTCTGCAGGTTAGCCGTGACATCACACCTGGAAGTGGACCACCACATTTGTCCTGATTCTGGGTTACATCACGGTATGATTTAACTCAAACGGCAAATAATTTTCGATTTTCCACAAATATGCTGAGTCGATGCATCCTTTGTGCTTGTAAAATAACACAAACCGTTTCATGCTACACCAATTCCGAAAGACCATAAGTTTGCCAGAAATTGGGTGAGATTTGTCTGAAATATCTGCGTGTGGATCGGGTCTCCAAAATGTTTGGTTTTGTGTTCGGAACATTTTACAGATCACGTTATGAAACAACAGAGATGGTGAGATCTTGTCGTTATCTGCCACGATTTCAGAGAGGATGTCATACCCATGAATAAGCAGAAGAAATAGCCGTCACTCGAAACTGTAACATCATCTCTACCTGGCTACCAGCACATACATGTACCTGGACGATTTGAGCAGTGAATCAAACAATTGTTGCCATTGCCCAGCAGTTACCACAAGAGCACCTGAAAATCATTATAAATTATCAACACCAATTTCTAAAAATCAAATAAACCACCATCTATTTATAGTGGAGAGAAAGTATGTATGTATCATCCATCATTTACCTACTCCTCTGAAAGGATTTGACAGAGGACGCTAAAACTTTCAGGGTACCTCCTTCAACCATCCCCCCACAATCCCCTATCAACAATACCCACCACCACCGCACCCTCCCAACCCCTCCACCATAGCACCAATCCCCCCTCCACTGTGGCAGGACATCAACATCTCATGGACACGATGGAGGGACAGGGCACGGACACAAATGGCATTCGGGGACAGTATGAAGCAGACACAAAGGTCTGTGGTGTCCGAGTGTGTTCGGCGATGATAGGTACTTCTGCTCGAGTAATATATAAACCGATTTATCTATTACTACAAAATTCCTCCCTTGTAAACCATCAAATTAATGAAAAGCAAAACTTACCGAGCTGTAGTTAACATGTGACTGGCATTTTGACATTTTTAACACATCCATCTTCAGTTCCGCATTTTTTCTCTGAATCGCTCGCATAAGGCTCGACATGATACGGCTACACAATTCCCCCGAAAGAGGTTCCATCACTACTTTTGTCTCCAATAGTTTCTTCAAAATCCTACTGATCAGTTTCAATTCACTGAGAATCGTAAGGATTTACTAATGACGGTGGAATCACGATCAGAATCCGAGATCGACATGCACTGTTTCTCTATGTAAAACCACCGTTCGGATCAAGGTGAGTTCAATGTGTGACTTCACTGGCAAAATCGAAAATCGACACTCCAGGCCTTTTTACCTCCGCCACCGAAAGTGATAGAGGTTACGTTTTCACCCCTTTTTGTCTGTTTGTCTGTGTACAGGATATCTCAAAAAGATGTGGACAGATCCGGATGAAATTTTGTGGACCGGTGTGTGACAAGGACGAACTGATTCGATTTTTATGAAGATCCAGATCCGGATCTGATAATTTTTTCAGTGATTCTTCACCATTGAGAGATAGAGCTAAACTAATATATAGCAAATCCATCCTATCAATTGGGACCATACTCTGTGCAGAGTGTTAGTGCTGCCTCGGCAGTCTCCTTGGCTATTGGACACAATCCTGGATGGGTCGCCACTCTGACACACGATACCAGCAAGCTGGCACTCATTTTGCCGACCTCGGAGGATGACAGGCAGAGTCAACCCCATCTGGTATTAATTCAACAGCCAAGGGGATTTGAACTCAGGCTCCGAGGATCCCAAGCCCACCACCCTAAAGTCTAAGTCACATTTGCTCTACGGCTAGGATACGGCGGCCGTACCCCCCCCCCCCCCCCTGAATTGACAGAAACGTGCGGCGGCTGCAGAGTTTCTGAGGTGGCCTCAGGGTGGCCCTACGCCGTAAGGCTATCTTTTACAGGCCGTAGGGGTCTCCGTGGAATTTAAGCGCGGAGTTATAACTTTTTTCATTTCTACGTTGGCTGTAGCAATTCGACAAGCCAAGCTGTGACGTAGATGTGTTCCACGTCGACCGTACGTAGGGCGTACGGTGGGCTTGCGTTATTCGTGCGGCTGCCGTAGGCTCTTATCAATGAAAAATGAATTTGCCAACACCCAAAAAATTATGGCGGCCGCACTATTTCCACGGTCGCCGTAGGGTAGTCCTAAGGTGTCCCTGTGTTCACCGTACGGTGGCCTTGCAGTCTGTGTGACTACCTGCGGGCAACGCAGGGTCGACGCACGGTTCCCCTACGCCCGCCATGCATCATACGTACGGCCTCCGTGGCAGTCTGCGTCGACTGTGCGTCCACCGTGCGCTACCGCTGTAGAGATCGGAGTATAGGTGTTTGCCTATACTCCAAACTGGTATATTCAGTTATATATATATTATAGTTATAGTATATTCAGTTATATATACTGGTATATTCCGAACTGGTATTATTTTATTCAGTAAAAAAAGAACTGGTATATATACCCACTCGTTACCGTCCGTCTGGCTGCACGTTCACCTTAGGGCCCCCTGCGGTCGCCTTGCGGGCACCTTGCGTCTGCCTTGAAAATTCTATGGCCGCCGCAGGACGCCCTAAGGTCACCGTGCGACATCAAATCAAAGACCATACGGCACCCCCACTTTTCGGTCTCCACAATTTCTAAATACGCCGTGCGGCTCCCGAAAAATAAAACATATGTGACTGCTACATTGTGTGACCGTGGAAATACTGCGGCGCCCTATAATTGCTAGTGGCCGTAGATTTTGTAGACCCTACGGCCGCCGTGCCAAAGGCCTAACCATTACGCCAACACCAGGCATATAATATTATATAATAATATATATATATTTATATATATATAGTGTATACCCCGGTTAAAATAGGTGTACCATATCCCTGTGTCGTAAGAGGCGACCAGGGTTGCGTCAGGAAGGGCATCCGGCGTAAAACTGTGCCAAATCACTATGCGGATCAAATGGATGATCCGCTGTGGCGACCCCTAACGGGAGCAGCCGAAAGAAGAAGAAGAAGATTATATATATATATATGTGACCACGACAAATTGCTTTGACTTTGGTGAAAATCCGGATCCAGATCAGACGACTAGAATTTTAAAAGTGATTCTTCACCATTGAGAGATTGGGCTCAAAAACGATATGTAGCATGATATTTAAAAAATGTATTGGGCCAGATATGTTCTCGAGGATCAGGCATTACAGGGCAGAGGTATGCGCTCTACCGAGTGCCCTTATAGTTTCGACACTGTGTTTGGCAAAATAAATTCAAAAAATTTTCCCCTTCAAATTAGACCATGATTAATGATTCTCAATGGTTTTCAGAAAAAAAAAATTAATTGCATTTGGGTTCCCCTTCAAAGATTTCAAATATTAATCATGAGTATTGTCGTTGTAATGAAAATGTACCTTGTTCAGTTTTCAACACGTTGTTTTAGTTTTTTTTTAATGTACATACGTTTAGAGTTGTGTTGATTGTACGGAAGTGTACATGTACGTTTCATATAACTTTAAAGTGAAGGTGTACAAAACAAATATGTCTCAGGAATTTCCTGGGAAAAAAAAAAATTCAGGAAAAAAATGCGTTGGAGTGCCCCTTTAATAACAACATGGAATCAATTATGCTTTCATACACCATTTACAGTTTGTTTCTATCATGTGTACATGAAAAGTTTAAAAAGTTAAAAGTTACACAATCACTTTATGCACACAATAAAAGTTACACAATCACTAAAAGCACCCTGTATATTGAACAGAAATGAAAAATTGCAAATTTAATGTGTGACCTGCACAATTAATTTTTCATTCAACATCTATGCTGATGTCTTTCACTCTTTTACAGCAAATAGTTTTGCTAAAGAAATTTTTTATCAAAAGTTCAAATTTACGACAAAATACCTAAAATATATGTAAGTTACAATGACACCCTAAAAATATAATTTGACTTTTTTTTTCTTCAGTGTACGAAGCTTTTGTTGTACCTTGGAGATGTTGCACAATACCAACAAACTTTCATTAAATAAGAGGAATAAATATGTCTTCTTTATCGGCCACCATTATCCCACCTTTCTTGTGGGGTCAGCCAGGGGAAGCTTGGCCCAAGTCTTTACAAACCAGCTGGCCAGGCCTCACATTCGACTAGTTAGGGCAGGAATTTGGAATTTGGCCATGGTGCTGGCATTAGCTTGCCTACTCTTTACAAAGAACACCATGGGATGTTTAACACCCACCAACAAATACTGGCAGACTGGACGCCCGTTTAACGCCCATCTGAGGAACAACACACACATTGATTAATCACCCTGCCTGTGAAACACCAGGCTGACAGATTATGTTTATAGCTGGGTCAGGAATCGAAACCACACTAGACAGTTTCGAAGCAAGTGCGCATACCTCTAGGCCATCCTGAGGTGTTAAATATATCACGAGCTCAAAATTAACATTCACACTGACATCAAGGACAAAACAAGACAATGGACAAATGAACAAGTTATATGAGAGAAAAACTTGGGTTTTCAATCACAGATTGGAAGCTCATGACTAAACAGGTCACACTCCAATATTGTAACACGTGCAGCTTGGAGCATTACTATGAAATGAGACATGACTGACCAATTGTTCAATGTAAAGTGTTTGCATGTTTGAGTTTTCCAACAGTGTTAGTAAAGGGAAAAATGATTGAAACCAAGAAAGAAAGATGTTTCTGGCCTACCCCAGCCAAGTAGATAGTACCAAAGCAGATGCTGCTTTTCTGCAAATACAGCAATGACGATGAGTGTGTGTAAGTAAATGCCTTCACACAACATCCAGAAGTAGTTGCAGCCCATCATGTATTGGTGGAAAAACTGCAATACTTTGCAGCTCACCTGAAAAAAAAGAAGGAAAAATAACTGACAATGATGAAACACACATGCTAACTGAACAAGAACAAAGCTGGGATGGTTTGAACAGTCGAGTTGATCTCAGCTCAAATGCGATGACTTATTACAGTATTTAGATTATCATTACATTTAGAACAGCAATCAGCAATATACCTCTAAGCTCAGTTCAGAAGTTATGCTTTCCTGGGAGTACCTTCTCAAACAACACCACGTTGGATGATTTAACTTTACCTAATGCAGTAGTTAGAGACCTTTCGGCCGTTCGTGGGAGAAAAGATCCCGGCGCAGACAGCCCATATTAACAGAGGCTGTCTGACGTGACAATATTATCATGGAGTATATGGTACTAGATATGGTATGTAGCAGCTATGGCAAGGAATACCAGAGAGTTGGTGTCAAAGCCACCCAATGCTCGCCTGTTTATACATTTATCGTTTTTAAAAGACTAGTCTAATAATATTTTTTATAAAGCATTGCAGTGAAGTCTGATCCAAATAATTTTAAAGCAATATATGTATTTGTATATTGTAATCAGTAAACTAGTACACATATTAAATGAATGGCAAGCGTCTAGTATAAACAGGCGAGCATTGGGTGGCTTTGACACCATCTTAGGTTGAAATTTAATGTTTTTTAAAAATCATTTGTTAATTTCAACTTCACTACACCAATAGTATACCCCAAAGGAACCTCCATGCCAAATATCAGCATCCTAGTACATATTAAATGAATGGCAAGCTTCTAAAAAATAACTTGCACCAAAAACTTTAACGTTGATGTGCTACAAAAAAAGTTAAGTTCAAAACAGGTCAAAAATTTAAAACATTTGAAATTATTTTTTAATTTCAACTTCACTACATCAATAATATACCCCAAAGGAACGTCCATGCCAAATATCAGCATCCTAGTACACATATTAAATGAATGGCAAGCTTCTAAATAACTTGCACCAAAAACTTTAACATTTTCACGCTGATGCTCAGGCTCACGCTCACGCCGGGGGTATCGCTATAGCTCTCTGTTCTTCGAACAGGTGAGCTAAAAATGGCCATCCATTCAAGTGTGTACAAAATCATATGCTGAAAAACAACTATAGGGTGAAGTCATCAGTGTTTTTAAAAGCCATACATTATATTCTTGAATGTTTTCAGATCTAACAACAATGAAAAAGATGCCAGAATACATCGCTAAAGTACCAGATTCGAGAGATCGCAAAATCGCCGAATTGTTGATAAATGCCATCCAGCCTTGCACAACACTGTATTGCCTGAAGCAATTACAATGATTCCAATGGAAGGAAGCGACATTCTTTCTTGGGTATCGCACTCGTACCAGAACCAAAAAAATGTTTAAAATCAAATATTAAAAAAAGAATACAACCACCAAAATGAACTGAAAGAAGTATGAAAACAATTTAATTACATTGATGGAATCAATTAATTCCAAAATAACAAAATATGAAAAATATTAAGCATTTTATTACTTTAAAAAATTGTAGAAACAAGAGAAAAAAAAAACATTTAAAAAAATGTAAAAACATAGAGGGATGAAATCTCAAAAAACAAGAACCAAACAAGGTAGGAATGACACCACATTACAATGCCACGATACGACATCATAATCCTCATGGATTAGCATCATGACATTTTTTGACATTTTACTTTTGTTGTGGGATTGCGATAGATGAAGAAGAAAAATGAAGAATAATCATAATAATGAAGAAAAATAACAATGAAGAATGACACCACATTACAATGCCGCAATACGACACCGCAATCCTCTTATGGATTAGCATCATGACATCTTTTGACGTTGTTCCATCACAATCCCACCAAAAAAAGTCAAATGAAAGAAAACGAAGGTACCAACAGAAAGAAAAAAAAAATAGAAAAATCTGGTTAAGAAGGATTATTATATAGAAAAAGAAAAGAAAAGAAGAAGATATATAGAAGAGAAAGTTGGCATTCCGAGCAATGTGAACACTGAGGACGACGGCGATGTGAAAATTGAAAAGTGGTTTGCACCATGGGACCACATCCTGCGTCCGACCATGGCATCAGCGGAGGGTGGGGGCCGTTGGGGAAAACGCCTTTAGCTCCAAAAGGGTAAAACCCCCTTGATGCCTTTGCATATTATGATATAGACTAACACAGGCCTGTGGTAAAAATATCATGACAGAAAAAAAACCCCCCAAAAAACACGGAATTCTTTTATTCTTGCACCGGTTGAAAGACCTCAAAAAATGGGAAGTTAAATAAGGAATATCTCGAGTTGTTGTATGCACCTGGCACTAAAAGAAAAGAAGAGAGTAAAATACTTTCAACCACTTATTGATTGATGCAAAAAATTTGATTGGGTAAACTTACCTCGGATAAAATGAAGATAATTTTACGTGCCTTTTGGAGACTGTCCACAAAGTCTTGTTCCAGTTTTAAAGCTTTTATTACAACCAAACCAAACGTGATACAATTTTGCGGGTGTTTTTTTTTTGTTGCATTTTGTCACATAAATCCATGAAGTTTCTTTTGTTCTTCAATACACCTCAACATGTGCACCTCTAGTGGAATATAGTACATCCAAGCGATAATCCACTTCAATCCACATTGGCCAACGTATTCCTCGTCACACTGCTGATGCAATTGGTTATTCTTTCACAAAATGTTTCGATGTCAGCAACAGAGGTTTGGAAAACAAGTGTTGACATTCCCCCACAAGAAGTCTATTGGTGCCACATCGGGAGACCATGGGAGCCAGGGGACTGCCCACCACGTCTAACCCATATACTGGGGAAGTTCTTCGTTCTAAAGGTTGCAGCACAACCTCCGCTTTAAATGTGTAAATAAGCAATCTCTTGCATCAACTTTGTTTTTTATGTTATAATTTTCCTGTAGGTTTGGATTAATTTCAAGCAGCTTTTGCTTAATTTTTTTTTCTCTCCGATGAACGTTTTCGTGTTTCTGTGTGTGTGTGTGTGTGTGTGTGCAGGGGGTGGGGTGGAGAGGGAGGTGGGATGGGGAGGGAGTGTGGGGAAAGGAACTGCAGGAATGCAGACAATCAGTATTGGCCTATTATATTTCTTAGTGGCAAATATATCGGAGCACATCCTGGTTTACATTTGTGCATTGATTCATTTTACACAATGAAAGTACCGATCCTCAGTTAAAATTGGGACTGTAGTTCCTTTTACACAATGAAAGTACTGTACTGTTCCTCGGTTCATGTTACACAATGACAGTACTGATTCTGTGTTCATATTTTCAACTTCATTTGTTTTACACAATGAAAGTATTGATCCTCGGTTCAAATTGGTACCTTGCTTCATTTTACACAAATAAAGTACTGATCCTTTGTTCAAATTGGGACCTTAGGTCGTTTTCCACAATGAAAGTACCAATCCTTGGTTCAAATTGGTACCTTGATTCATTTTACAAAATAAAAGTACCAATCATCGGTTTAAATTTGTTCCTCAATTCATTTTATACACATAAAGTCTGATTTTTCTGATTTTTAAAATTCTTGTTATGCAATATGTTATGCAATGGCTGAGATACGTCTGTGCAGTTAAGGATGAAATGTCTGTAAAAATTCACAAGGCCAAGAAACCCCCTCAACTTCCACAGTGATGTGAGTGCATGAAAGGCTTGTATGGTCTTGACTTTCTCCTCCAGTGGGCAGATACTGTGTTTGTCGGTGACATGGCTGAGGAAACGGGGTGATGACACCCCAAACTGGCACTTGCTGGGATTGATGACAATGCTATACTTAGCAAGGCACTCAAAAGTCGAGATGTGCCTCGTGTTCTTCCTCTGTTGGGCTTGCTACTAGCAGATCATCAAGGTAAGCATAGACGAAAGGGAGACCAGAGATGACATAATCGGTCAACCTCTAAAATGTCTGCACAGCATTAAGCAAGCCGAATGGCATGTGAACAAACTCATCGGACCCAAATGGTATTGTAATGGTTGTTTTGTGTATGTCAGTTCGGCTCCATTGGTATCTGGTGATCTGCTCTGATGAGGTCTTTATTGGAGAAAACACATGCACCTTCGAGGGAGGATGAAAAATCCTGTAAATGGGGAATTGGATAGTGATCAGGAATGGTGCGTTCATTAATCATCAAGTTCATTAATCATCATTAACTGCACAGTGGTCACCACATGGCCTGGTGACTTATTCAGTACCATATGCAAGGGCAAAGACCAGTTGTTGTCATGTTGTCGTATGATGCCAAGTTCAAGTATGTGCTCAAACACTGCCTTTTTTTTTTGTAAACCTTGTTGAGGCTCATATGAGAGCTAACACACAATGCACAGCAAGGGGGGCATGAGACAAGAGGGGCGGGAGTGAGAAGGATAAAACAGTGGGGAACAGAGACATTAGATCTGTGGAAGGGAGAGGGATGGGGCGGGGAACACGGGGTATATAAGATGGACATTACAGGGACTTTCAGGAAGGAAAGCAGAGAATTTGAAGGAGGTGGGTTTGGGGTGGATTAACGGGGTTAGAAAAGATAAGACAAGAAACGGAGTGTTTAGTTGGGAGGGATGGGGGACGTTGGGAAAGTGGGGAAAATAGGAATTGAAGGTAATAGGGAGAGAATACAAATAAAAATGATCGTACACCATGAGGGGAAGGATGGTGTTCAAGTCCTTGATGTCACAATCTCTGGATACTGGATGAGCAATCTCTGGGTATTCATGAAGGAGGGTGTCATACCGTGAAGGAGTTGTACCTTTCACGAACATTGGGCTGATAGAGGGTGTATGATTGACCATTCCTTGCACGGTAAGACTGGTCGTGTTGTCAATGAGCTTGTGGTGTGTGACATCCACTAGCAGGCCAAACTAGTGAAGAAAATCAGCCCCGATGATGGGTGCAACTCAGCAACCATGAATACCCATCAAAATACTTGGTGCAGTCCAAGATCCAGCATTAAAGACCTCTCACCGCATGTGGTGATGGGCAAGTGCTTCATTGCCTGCAGCTGCATTGATGTAGGCTGGTCATAGCTTTTGTGAAAAAATGGTAAAACACTCACTTCAGCACCAGTATCCACTAATACTTGGTACCTGTTACTTTGATGGTTATGTAGAATAGGTGACTAGATGTGTCACTGCCAGGCTGACTTGTCGTCAATAGTCACTGCCATTGGAATTCCACTGATCCAAAGGGCGGGACAGGGATGTGCATGGGCTGATGCATTGTGAGCTTTTCCTCCAAGCTTCCAATGGTTCCAGCACATCTGTTTGGTGTGTAGGTGGGCGTTGATCTGGGATTGTGCCCTTTTGATCGACTTCAAGATGGACCACGCTCACGGCTCCTACTCCTCTTTCTTTCCACCTGTAGTTGTGTCATGAGAGCTTGTACCTGTCTGGTTAAGTTCTCACCCTGGGTAGGCAAGGCACAGACTTGGTCTGGTTGAGATCCAAGCTACTGTTGAGGTTCTGAAACAGTTCCTATGCGCATAGTGGAGGAAGAAGAAGAGACTTCCATGATTTTGTCAGTGAGATCTGACAGTTGTTCGATGTCGACATCCTCTTTATTTGAGGCCATGATCAGTTGGACGTTGGTGGGAAGTCTCTTGAGAAACAGCTGTTTTAAGATGGTATTCTCCAATCTACTGTCCCCATGCAGCTATCTCATCCTTCACAAAAAGTGAGAGGGTTTTCTGTCACCAAGCTATTCAGAGATGAGTAGTTGGTGTCGTCTCTTTTGCTCTGAAGCTGAGGTACGCCTGATGTGCTAAGTCGAGTTTGGTATTACGTTCTGAGGCTGGAGGAGCAATTAGGAGGTCCCTCACTTATTGGGCTATTTCTGGCAAGAGAGATCCAACAACATCGGTGAAGTATGTATCCTGGGTGGTGACATGCCTGGTCAGGGAACTGCGCTTCAACTTGGCAAACCACAATGAAGGATTGATGGGCTAGAAGGGAGGGAGTTTTAAACTAACGGCTGCCATCGTCGGACGTCGCTTTGACAAACATGATGTCCGAATTACAAGAGATATGTCGGGATCACCAATATAGAAAATCAAGTTATCGAATTCTACTCACCGCTAAAGATTGATAACTTCATCCCATCTGAGCAGTGTCCCATAAGCTGTGAAGCTCGTGTATGGGTGAATACTGTCAAGTTAAAAAAGAAGCAAGAAATGGCGTATCACCAGTGGGCCAATTCAGTGTTGTGTCCACAAAATAATATGATCCACTCGGTGACTCGGGTGTCAAAAATTACCAGTGCCCGTGAGAATAAGCTGCTCACTAAAAGGGGTTCGATGATAGTAGTCCCACGGTTGAAAGGAGGAAAGACCCACTGAAGATAGGGCCGTGAACAAGACACTTGGTACCAAGCTCTGCATGGTGTCGAGAGCAAAGCACTGTTGAGGAATGGGCCACAAACAGACATGTGGTACGAAGCTCCACGAGTGAAGAGAGGAAATGTGTCACTGAAGATAGGACTGCGAATGCGGTTTAACTCCCGTGAACTCCAGTGAACTTTAGTTTAACTCCAATGAAACTCAAGTCCATGAGTCATTTCCACGATGGTGTAAATAGCAAGCTGCCAGGAAGGAAAGCTGCGATATTGGGAATTACTTGGATATTAAGGAATGCATGATGGACCAGGAAAGAGGAGGCAGAACCGTGAGGGATGAGTGAGAGGCATGGAGACAAAGGGAGTGATTCACCATTAAAGACGGTTGAGCTGAAGAGCATGTGTGTCTACTGCCATGACTATACAACATATTAGTGACAAAGATTTTGGATGAAAGTGGTGGGGATGGCTTGCCTTGCTCTTACACCACTGGTTGCATTCCTACAAAGTCCGGAAGATCTTTCAATTCCTTTTACGTCTTGGATGCATGTGTTCGAGAACTTCATGCTGGCAATAAATTACGAGGCGCTTTCAAATGCGAGCGCGCATTGCTTTTACACTGTCTTGGAGCTGAAGGGCAGCGTTCATTCTATACTTCTATACTCTATAAGGGGTGTGTGTGTGTGTGTGTGTGTGTGTGTGTGTGTCGGTTATTGGTTATTGGTTATGGTTATGGACCTGAAATCACATTTACACTATGCAGAATTTCCATGGGTCTGTGATAGTGCCGTTGCGTCTTTTGGGTCCATCTGGTCTTTTGGGTCCATCTAATATATATATATATATATATATATATATATATATATATATATATATATTATATATATCATGTCTATGGTTTTGTATACATACACTCACTCATTCACGCAATCTAAAACTGCATATTTTGAAATATGATTGAACATACAGTGTATGAGAATGGTATGCAAACATGGCATTGAGTTCACATGATATATGCGGCCATTTTTTTAATTTCGCAAATAGTCTTTAATTCGTCCTCTAAAATGTATGATTGAAGAGTATTTTATGAATTACCATACATCTCGTAATTTTCAGTTATACTTGTAATACCATATGCTGCTTAAAAAAGGATTTGCATTCTGATGATTCGTAAATATGCAATTGTCTCGTCATTTGAGAGATAATTTTGGTTGGGTAACCTACTTCATACTTTCTTCTATTTCTGGGATTTGATTTTTGTTCCTCAAATTATCATTTTGCGAAAAGTTCATCTTATCCAAAGTGCATCCACGATGACACTTTTGCGGACAACTTGTTTACAAAATATTGTGTCGCCACTCAGTTGAGAGTAAAGTAGGTGTTACTGCTCAGAGTGATGTCGATGGAGACAGGCGAATTTGAACGGGGTCATTACTGTACAGGCTTCCAGAGTTCAGATTGGGTTTTTTTCTTAGATTGGCATCTGCGAAGTGAGGATTGGAGCTGATCACAGGAAATCAGTTATTGTTTTGGTTTTGTGATGAACATCAATCATTTACAGTATAAAAAAAGTCAAAAAATGTAATAAAGAACTAAATGGAGAGAGAGAGAGAGAGAGAGAGAGAGAGAGAGAGAGAGAGAGAGAGAGAGAGAGTGTTGTCTCTCTCTGTCTCTCTCTGTTGTCAACAGACTCTCTGTCTCTGTCTGTTCAACAGGATATGGGATGATGTTATCATCGTGAACATGGACCTTGCAGTCAAGTCACGTTTCACGTGTTAGGATGTGTTGCACAAAGCCTGTTAACAGATGTCTCAGGAAGGGGGGATGACCAGGAGAGTAATGAATGGACCTGTTGGGTACAATCTAATTTAAAATTGTAATGGCCTTACCAGGGGAAGAACATTTTCATTGCTTTCACTCACAAATGCTAAACATGCTCCACATAATACACACACATTATTTTATTTAGATGGGGGGGGGGGGGATGAAAACAGGTGATTGTTTGAAACATGATTTTGCCATTCTGATGAAGGTTTTAAGGCAGAAATAGTGCTGCCAAAGACTGTTCACATTAAGTTGTGAAAATTTACGTTGCCATTGAAAAGTGCTTCCTTTGGGGGTGATAGGTCTCTCGACCTCAGGTTTTATATCTATATATATATGTTATATATATATATATATCTATATATAAATTTGAGATTAGAGGGTTTGAGGACTTGAATATGAAAGGGGGAGTGTGGACAGAGAGTTGGAGGAAGGCAGAGAAGAGAACAGAATGGAGTTTGGAAAGGGAGTTGAAGCTTTGAGAGTGAGGGGAGCTTGAGGACTTGGGGTTGGGAGAAGGGTTGAGGACTTTAAGAGAGGGGTGGAGGACTTGAAGAGGAGTGGGAAATGGAGAACGGAGTGGAGTGGGTATTGTGGGGGGGGCAGAGAATGGACAGCATGGAGTTGGGAAAGGGGAATTGAAGCTGTAGGGGTGGGAGTTGAGAATTTGGGTTGGGAGAGGGTTGAGGACTTGAAGAACAAAGGGAGAGCCATGGGTTGGGGGGTGGTGTACAGGACAGATAGTTAAAGTGGGGTGGGGTAGAGAATGGACAGAGTGGTTGGGAAAGGGGAGTTGAAGCATTGGGGGGGGGGGTAGGGTTTGAAAACTTGGGGTAGGAGGGGGTTGAGGATTTGAAGAAGAAAGGGGAGGTGGAGGACAGAGAGTTGGATTGGGGGTTGTGGGGCAGAAAAGGGACAGAGTTGGAAGTGGGGTTGAGAATTTGACATTGGAAGAGGAAGTTGAGGACTTGAAGAAGAAAGGGAGAGCTGCAGAACTGGGTTTGGGAGGGCTGTGTGGTTGAGGATTTGAAGAAGAAATTGTGAGTGTGGAGTTTTAAATATCATTGCTGCAAAAACTAGAACCGCACTTAGTGGAGCGCATACCTCTGCCAGGCTGAACGGGTTATGTTTTGTATCCTACTGATAGGCCAGATCTGGATCTGGACCTGAACCAAAATCTCATTGGCTTATTATCATCACCAACTCAACCCATCCACCATTTCTTTGTCATAACCCGTGCACAGATTTTTGAAATACTGTGTTGCATTGTATATCGTTTTTGACCCAATCTCTCAAAGTGAAGAAGCACTTAAAAAATTTCGTATCCAAATCTGCATTTGGATCTTCACCAAAATCTAACATTGTTTTTTTATCACACAACAAATCTTTGCAGCAAATTTTGTTTGAATATGTCCATAACTTTTCGAGATATCCTGCTCACAGACAGACAAACAGACAGGGGTGAAAACATAACCATGGCGGAGGTAACAGAAGAATGATTATGTTATCTGCTGCAAGAGGATTGCATGTCTGATCAGAATTCAACTGAACATGATCAGAGAGCCCACAATAAGCACAGTACAGTACAGGGCAGTATAACTGTCATTTTGCACGTTTTCAATATAAAAAAAGTGCAATTGATCGTCAAAAATGACAGGTTGGAGTTATTTTATTCCAAATATTCAAGGAGACTGGAAGATATGATGTTTTGTAGCAATAAAAGGTGTTCTTTTAAAACACTACATGTACAAATGTGACCCCATTTTCTTTATTTTTTGGGACATTTCATTTCAAAAGTATAGCCTGTACAGTGTACAGCCTTGTATATTATCAGGTCAGGCCAGATTAGATCTGTGACTTGCTACAGGTATCATGTAAACCTGTACTAACCTGTTCCATGGTCGGGTTGTCGGCGACTAAACCGTCTCCCCCACCAGGTTTCCTGGTGAGGAGGGTGTTTGGATATCGACACCCAGAAGGATTAAAAACAAAACCTGTGAAAAGGTGGAGGAGCTCCTTGTGAGCCAAAGGCCATCCATATCTAGTGCCCAACTGTGTCTGCGGACGTCCTCCTGCAGTTGGGTTACTTCTTATTAGGAGGTTGGTGGCAGGATTTGCACTCCGGCCACCGGAAAACCCTTCATTCTGCAAAACATTCTAGAAGCAAAAAAAATATGAAAACCCACTCCGTGGGAGTACCACCTGTGCAGCTTCTCTTCGCAGGGCAGCTCACCGGATGACGGGATTGGGACAAAGCCTTCGGGACCCCCAATCTTTGATGATAGGAGGGAAACCACGGGGTAACATTCCCGGGTCAGATTGCGGAAGAGTGTGTCAGGGTGGTGCTGAGGTGTCGTCCACCAGACGGCGGTCTCCTTGGATTAACATAATATAAGGAGATCCCTTCGGGTGGGTGCCTGGAATGTCCTATCACGAAGAGAGGATGACCACCTGTCTCTGTTATCATCTGAGCTCAACTGTTTGTACATCGGTATTGCGGCACTCTCTTCGGAGACCGGATAGTGCGAGATCATGGTGGGTGTGTTACACCTACTATTGGTCTGGTCGCTCTGATGGTCACCATGCCCAAGGAGTTGCTGTAGCTGTGTCCAATAAGCTGACTCCAATGATAATTGAGGTAACACCGGTCAACGAGCGTATTATGAGACTAAGGATTTGTCATTCCTTTGGTGTCATTTCACTGGTCTCTGTCTATGCTCCGACTGAGGTGATTGATCTTAGCGTGAAGGACACATTCTATGCCACTTTCGAGTCTGTGGTTGATCAGTGCCCCAGGCGAGATACACTTCTAGTCTTGGGGGATTTCAGTGCATTGACTGGAACTGATAGGGATGTTTATGAGACGTGAGTTGGTCCCCATGGGTCTGGAACTGTGAACTTGAATAGCACTAAGTTCCTTGACTTTGCAAGAAGTCATGGACTTAGGGTGACGGATTCATGGTTTCAGCGCTTACAAGCTCATCACTGGGCTTGGTATTCCAATGCTGGTGGTGTGGCTAAGGAGATTGACCATGTGCTCGTTGATGGTCGCTGGAGAATGATCCAGAAAGGCAGGGTTTACCGGAGTGATCAATTCTTCAATACTGACCACCGGCTTGTTGCAACAACTCTTAAGTTGCACCTTAAATCCAGGAGAATGGTAACATCGTAACCGAGGCTGGATGTTGGTACACCCAAGGAAGAGAGGGTAGCTGAGGAGTTTGCAAGCAGGCTGAGTGGAAATTTGGGGAGTCTGGGTGCTTTGGGAGATCCTGAAGAGTTTTTGAGTGCCTTCAAGACCACCGTCCTTGATGTTGCCGGTGGATGTCTTGGAACTCACCATTGGGTGAAGAAGAATTTTGTCTCTCAAGGGACACTGGATACCATTGACCAGAGTCGCAGGGCCAGGCTGAATGGCAGAGCTGAGCTGTTCAGAGAGCTGAGGTGTAAAACTGTACATGCACTAAGGGTGGACAAGGAGGCCTATGTGCGAGGAATCTATGAGGGTGTAGAGCATCACCTGTGGTCAAGTGATTCTCGTCCTGCTTACAGGGGAACTCGCGCATTGAGTTCGTCCAAGCCCGTCTCTTGGTGTACTGCAGTGAGAGCAGAGGGTGGTGGGCTCTTGACAGAGGAGCCCGAAGTGAAGGCCCGCTGGGCCGGTTACTTTGAGCGATTGTACCAGGCTGATCCACCAGCTGTTGAGTTGGACATCAGGGGTGTTACAATCACTGTTGCGGTCCCTCCAATCAACTGTGGTCCACCTTCGCTTGTGGAAACACAGGCTGCGCTGAACCGGTTGAAATGGGGTAGTAGAGTTGAGTATGGAGGAGAGAATGAGTTGATGGTGGGCAGCACACTTGAAATAGTGGAAGGAAGGATGGGGTTGGGGGGGGGGGGCACACAAGACAAAAGACAGGGAGTCAGTTCCACAGATGAGAGAATAGAGGAAAGAAGGAACAAAGGGGAGGTTAATTTTTAGAATTGGAGGAAGTAATTAGAGGTGGGTTTTTGAGTTACACAATCTGACATGTATGTGCTGGAAGAATATGCAAGGAAGGACAAGAGGGTGGGAAGAGTAGGCCAGAATTAGGCAATATGAAACTGAGAGTCCATCATCCTGCTGTAATGGGCGAGAAGCAGACCTTGGAACTTGGCCTTTTGCCAAAAAATGCAAAAACACAATTGCCTCCAGGAGAGAAAAATGGAAGCAACTCCACTTAGCCAGAATGGTGACCTACCACTCCATGAAAACACGTAGACATAGCACTCTTGAGAAGATGTCTTTTTTTAAAAAGTACAAAAAAAATTCAACTATGACGAACACATACCTGTTTGAACAAAATTCATGCTAAAGCTGTCCAATCATACACATGCAAACCAGGCCTTTAGGCTGGACTGCATGGCCATACAAGAACTTCTTGCTATTTCTCTGTTGAGAAATGCATTTTCTTTCTAAAAAAAATTTAAAACAGTGACAAAATACAAACATTACAACACCGCCAAGCACATTATTTTAGCCTAAAGACAAAGTACTGGGTCATAGAAAGCTGTCATAATTAATACATATGCATCCATGCCCAAAGACCAAAATGCAAGGACATTTTGCCACAACAAAAAAATTCCTGTTCTGCTGAAACAGCAAAATCATTCAGACAAAAATCTATACCATAAAAGGAGTTGTGCGTGCGGGTTTCACCCATTGGTTGGACAGTTTCGCCTGACATCACCCATAAATTTTCTAAACGATGGCTGCCAATTTTAGAAACTCTTTTGCATTACCAATTTTAAACCCTTAGAAACCATTTAGAATTATCCCTTCTGTCAAGCAGCGCTTTAACTGCAGAGGTTACGCAGGTTTGTTATTATTTCCGATTATTTTCTCTTTAAAATTATGAAGGGTTTCTGTGAAGTCGGTGACAGCATGAAAGGGGAGTATAACCGTAACATATTCCACTGTTTTGACGTGGGAATACCTGTTTGCTTTTATGAGCACGAGGAGGGTGAGATTGTCGGTGCGGGGTGGTCGTTGGAGCGCGGAGGTGGTGGTGGTGACGCAATCATCTTACAGGTAATGCACCGGTGTGCGCTTAAATTCAAGGCTTTTGGCAAGACCGTGTAACCGATTACAAAATTATCTGAGGGGTTTATTTTTAACAAAATGACTGAATTTGCACCTCAACAAGTCATAAGTGTTGTATGAAATAAATACACATTCAAAGTCATTGATTCATAAATTACATATAAATATTATATATATATACTGTAAATATTACACACACGTGTGCATTAATTATATATTAATTATTTAATTATTTTAATTATACTTTAATTATACATTAATTATATACACACACATGTGCCTGTGCACAGTATATATATATATATATATATATATATATATATATTATATTATATATAATATATTATATATATAATTATTACACTGGATATATATATATGTTATATTATTATATAATGCATATATATACTGTAGTATATATATACATATATATACATATATTACTGTATGTATATATACTTATACTGTATATATATAATATATATATATATATATATATATATATATATATTATATATATATGTATTATAAACAGGAAAAAGACATAAATATTCATAGCCCCCTGTGTTTTTAGGAATTTTGCTATACGACGTTAAAGGGCTTGCACATATTTAATGACAACTAAAATGGCCGCCAGTCTCCCAGTCCTTAACCATCTTTAATCATATCACAAAATAAAGTTAGCTGCATGTGTATGCCATCATGTACTGTACTGCACCACGTTTGAGAAAATCAGACCATGCATGTCCGAGAAATGGTTGGGGACACGTTTAAGTAACAAAATGGCTGCATTGCCACTGTTATATTTATTCAACCAAAATTCCGAAGTGTAGTTGTGATTATCGACATGTCAGGAATGAGATGCGATAAGTAGTTGATCATGCCCAGCTCGTGCTGTAAGTCAGCCTTACTTGTGGGCATTTGGCATATCCATGATGGCTTGGACCTTTTCCTTGATTTGGCTTTAAACCATCAGCAGAGATCTCTCTCATTGGATCTTCTGCTAGTTAAACTTAGCTATGGCCCGGTCAAGGAGTTTCCCTCACACGCTCATCATGCCAAGCTTCATTCAATACCAGTGACGATCATATAATAAGCGATAAAGTGTTCACCTTCAATATCCCGAATGTAACATTCATTCCCAGTCTGCAACACTTTACTTGTGGAACAAAGCCTGAATGGCATTCTGTTAAAACAGTATCATCACAATGGGGGTATTGAGAGTCCACTTTGAGCACTGTCCTGAATCGAGCATTACTTGCCAAAAACAAATATTTTTTAGTTGAAGTTGGAAAGAAACTTCTGAACTGTTTTATCACTCTGACAGTACCTTACTTTCTGATTCGGGTCAAACGAAAACGTGTCGTCGACCTTAGTTGTATTTGTTGTAGGCACAATGAAGCGAGATGGCGACTTTCTTCCTATTCGCCGCAATGGCCTGTCCTGATGCCTTCTAAAAACAACTCAAATTACTGGGACCAGCAGCACCAGTTATGGCTGAGGGTTGTGACGTCCAAACAGAGGTACGGTAGTGTTCTTGAATAACTCCACAAATAGCGTGAAAGGAATCTTCATGGCCACCACTGCCACTCACAATGTAATAATCATATCAGCATATGGGAACGAGTGCCAAGATTTAATGATTGCAATCGTCATAAATAGGAAATGACACAGAGACCCTGTAATACTAGATTCACAAGATCTAGTGCCCGAGGCACACAACAAAAACAATATTCTTATTCCTGTGTTTTTTGTACCGTTGTAATGGTGAAATACAATGCTCAGGGACTTGCCGAGAAAAGGGGATGGTGACACTCAGCTGGGGCGAGGTCTGCTTGACCCACCCCCTTGGAACAGTTTGTGGGAGAGGCTCGGAGAAAGAGTGTTTTTGGCTTTTTAGAAACTAATTTATGCTTCGTAGCAGCAATTTTTCTCCTCAAATACGCTTGCCTTCATCATCCTTATGATAAATCTCGGACCTGGTGTGTGTGTGTGTGTGTGTGTGTGTGTGTGTAATGTATGTTTGTTGCTTGTTGCACTACTCCTGCAGTCCTGGGTCGATTAGAGCCAGACTTGCTAAATAGGATCAGCATGACCCCAAATAATGTGTGGTGGTGTTTTTATCTTTACCGGTGGTTTTTGGGGGGTGGCACACAATTTCTCTATGTAAATGTGTATCATGTAGCGCGCCTTCAGGTGAGAGAGGGTATTACAAGTCCCCACCTTTTTACAGTGCTGTAATTCTTGCCTCACGTTTTCCAGTGCAGTGAGATGTTTTGAATTAACACAACGAGAGGTATTTAGGAGAGGCATCTTGAATTACGCATTTGATAAGGATCTACCTATGTAAAACACAGTATTTGAATACCCCCCCCCCACACCTTTTTCATTTGGACATTTGAATCTGTTTTTCAAAGGCCAATCTTTAAAACAGGACTGTGTTACTATGGTTAAAGAACGAAAAGACCCAAGGACCCAGAGGACCCAAAAGACCCCGAGGACCCAAAGTCTCAAAAGACCAAGAAGGAACCAAAAGCCCTGAGGAGCCGAAAGACCCTGAGGACCCAGAAGTCCCCGAGGACCCAAAAGACAAAAATACCCAAAAGAACAATAATTACGTCTCTTCTATTGGAAATGTACATGGTGACTTGCAAAACCGGGCCTCAAGGGTGGTGTTCAGAAGCGTTTTTTTTTTAATCACAATAATACAAGGTGCAAGGAGGTGAAATTGGCTGCACGAGATGTGTAACGCACACAGAGTAAATGAGTGCTCATTACATCCAAGAGTATGTCTCATAAATAAAGAAGATATAGCACACCTGACACAATGCCGAGGCTTCAGGCTTTTGGCATGCTCACAAGGTCAGGTCAAGTCAAGTCAGGTATGGGAGCATGCGCTGGAGAAGCGCGTCACTGCGTCCACTTTCCGCCGGTACTCCAGGGGCCTCCATCTGACCATCCTCGCGTCAGATGCCTGGCCCATCCCCATCTCCTTGAGATGCTGATCAACCTGCTGCAACCACGAGGCACGTGGTGGCCCATTGGCCTCCTCCACTCATGATGCTCCCTTGCTGAGAGAATCTGCTGAGCAGGATCAGTGTCAGGAAAACGAGCCAGATGGCCATACAGCCACAACTGACGCTCACAGACTATGCAGGTAACAAATCTCATTTGAGTCTCTCTCAGCAACCGCTCGTTGGACACAAAGTCTGACAAGCGATCGCCAAGGATTCTCCGAAGAGACCTGGTACCAAAGGAATTAAGTCTCCATCTCAGATCCCTGGTCAAAGTCCAAGTCTCACATCAATAGAGCAAGATGAAGCACCAAGGACATGAAGACTCGGACTTTCGTCCTCCCGCACAGGTAATGGCAGTGCCACACCCATGATCAGTGAATCCGTGACTCCCCAGCCCGACCCAGACGTCTGTTGACCTCTGACTCACAGCCAGCAGAGACATGAATATCACTGCCAAGGAAAATGAGTCTCTCCACGAACTCAACATCCTCACCACAAACAGGCACAGACAGAACAGCAGCATCCAAGATGTCATTGAAAGCCTGGATCTTAGTTTTGACCAGGAAACCATAATCCCAGTGGTTCTGACTCCTCATTCAGCACCTCTAGGGCCTCCAAAAGGATATAAAGATTCTAGACAATGATGACTGTATCATCTGCTAAATCAAGGTCAGAGATCTTGATATTCCCAAATGATGCACTGCAGCTTGATCTCTCCGACATCCTCCTCAGAATCCAGTCCATGTAAAATGCTGAAAAGTGTGGGGGCCAGTACATACCCCTGACAATCTCCAGTAACAACTGGAAATAAGTCAGAGATGGAATCACCACATCTCACAGCACTCTCAGTACCAGAGTAGAGTTCAGAGATCAGATTGATCAGTTTTGGTGACACCCATGAAGACCAAGAATCCTCCAGAGAGCATCCTGATTCACTGGATCAAACGCTTTACAGAGATCAACATATGGCTGGAAGCTGCCCCTGCCGAAACTTTCATCTGCGTTCGGTGAGGACATGAAGAGCAAGGATACGGTCAATCGTTGACCTCTTTGGTGTAAAGCCTGACTGCTCTGGACGCTGTGTTTCAAGCAGATGGTGACGAACCCTGTCAAGAATTATCCGAGCAAAGACCTTGCCCGGCACTGAGAGCAGCGTCACCCCTCGGTAGTTGTTGCAGTCTTGGCGATCACCCTTCCTTTCCAGAGATGGACAACAAGGCCCTCTTCCAATCAGTTGGGATGGTGCCTGTGTTCCAGGCAGAGCACAGAACTGCATGCAACGACACGAGTGCAGTATTTCCACCATCCTTGAGAAGTTCAGCATGGATGCCACAGATCCAGGAGCT
>CM068956.1:36636770-36663903 GCA_035128595.1 Eptatretus atami | reverse complement strand
AAAAAGAGAGAGACCTCAAGGGATTGAACTCAGGCTCCGAGGATCCCAAGCCCACCAACCTAAAGTCTAAGTCACATTTGCTCTACGGCTAGGATACGGCGGCCGTACCCCCCCCCTCCCTGAATTGACAGAAACGTGCGCGGCTTGCAGAGTTTCTGAGGTGGCCTCAGGGTGGCCGCTACGCCGTAGTGCTTCTTTTACAGGCCGTAGGGGTCTCCGTGGAATTATAGCGCGGAGATTACTTTTTTCATTTCTATCGTTTGGTCTGTAGCAATTCGCAAGCCAAGCTGGACGTAGATGTGTTCCACGTCGACGTACGTAGGGCGTACGGTGGGCTGCGTATTCGTGCGCTGCCGTAAGGCTCTTATCAATGAAAATGAATTTTTTGCCAACACCCAAAAAATTATGGCGCGCACTTATTCCACGGTCGCCGTAGGGTGTCCTAAGGTGTCTGTGTTCGGCGTACGGTGGCCTTGCATCTGTGTGACTACTGGCGGGCAACGCAGGGTCGACGCACCGGTCCCTACGCCGCCAGTGCATCATACGGTACGGGCCTCCGTGGCCAGTCTGCGCGACTGTTGCGTCCACCGTGCGTATACCGCTAGAGTCGGAGTATAGGTGTTTGCCTATACTCCAAACTGGTATAATTCAGTTATCATATATATTATAGTTATAGTATATCAGTTATATATACTGGTTATTCCGAACTGGTATATTTTTATTTCAGTAAAAAAGAACTGGTATATATACGCACTCTGTTACCGTCCGTCTGGCGCACGTTCACCTTGAGGGCCCCCTGCGGTCGCTTGCGGGCACGCTTGCGTCTGCCTTGAAAAATTCTATGGCCGCGCAGGGACGCCCTAAGGTCACCGGTGCGACATCAAATCAAGACCATAACGGCACCCCCACTTTTCGGTCTCACACAATTTCTAAATACGCGTGCGGCTCCCCCAAAAATAAAAACATATGTGACTGCTACATTGTGTTGAACCGTGGAAATACTGCGGCGCTCCTTAAGTGGCTAGTGGCCGTAGATTTGTTAGACCTAGGCCGCCGTGCCAAAGGCTCTAACCATTAGCCAAACACCAGGCATATATATATATATATTTAATATAATTATATTATTATATATATATTATACTATGTATTATTTATATATAATTAAATAAATTTAAAATATAAATACTAAACTTAAATTAATTATATTTAAATTTAATATTAATAATAAATAATAATTATAAATAAAATATTATTAATATATAAAATTTATAGTAATTTATAGAAAATATTTATTAAATAAAATATATATTGTATATATATCCCCGGGTTAAAATAGGTGGTACCATATCCTGTGTCGTAAGAGGCGACCAAGGGTTGGTCAGGAAGGGCATCGGCGTAAAAATGTGCCAAATGCACTATGCGGATCAAATGGGATACTGATCCGCTGTGGCGACCCCTAACGGGAGCAGCCGAAAGAAGAAGAAGAAGATATATAATATATATATATATTATATATATATATATATATATATATATATATATATGTGACCTACGACAAAATTGCTTTGACTTTGGTGAAAATCCGGGATCCAGATCAGACGATAGAATTTTAAAAAGTGATCTTCACGAAAAATACATTGAAGAGATTGGCTCGAAAAACGGATATGTAGCATGATATTTAAAAATGATTGGGCCAGATCATGTTTTCGAGGATCAGGCCATTACAAGGGCAGAGGTATGCGCTCTACGAGTGCCCTTATAGTTTTCGACACTTGTGTTTGGCAAAATATTCAAAAAATTTTCCCCTTCAAATTAGACCATGATTAATGATTCTCAATGGTTTTTCAGGAAAAAAAATAATTGCATTTGGTTCCCCTTCAAAGATTTCAAATATTAATCATGAAGTATTGTCCGTTGTAATGAAACAATGTCCTTGTTCAGTTTCAACACGTTGTTTTAGTTTTTTTTAAATGTACATACGTTTTAGGAGTTGTGTTGAGTTGTACGGAATGTACATTAGTTTTCACTATAACTTTAAAGTGAAGGTGTAACAGAAACACAATATGTCTCAGGAATTTCCTGGGAAAAATAAAAAATTCGGAAAAAATGCGTTGGAGTGCCCTTTAAATAACAACATGGAAGCAATTATGCTTTCATACACATTTATCAGTTTGTTTCTATCAATGTGTACATGAAAAGTTTAAAAAAAGTTAAAAAGTTACACAATCAACTTTAATGCACACAATAAAAGTTACACAAATCAGCACTAAAGCACCCTGTAATATGTGAACAGAAATGAAAATTGCAATATTATTAATGTTGTGAAGCCTGCACAATTAATTTTTCAATTCAACATGCTATGGCTGATGGTCTTTCACTCTTAAAGCAAATAGTTTTGCTAAAGAAATTTTTTATCAAAAGTTCAAATTGTACGAACGAAGATACTACAATATAATGTAGACGTTACAATGACACCCTAAAAATATAAATATTGGACTTTTTTTTCTTCATGTGTACGAAGCTTTTGTTGTCCTTGAGATGTTGCACAATACCAACAACTTCATTAAATAAGAGGAATAATATGTCTTTCTTTATCGCACACCATTATCCCACCTTTCTTGTGGGGTCAGCAGGGGAAGCTGGCCCAAAGTTTACAACCACTGGCCAGGCCTAACTTCGGAACTAGTCTAGGCGAGGAATTTGGAATTTGGCCTGGTCGGCATTAGCGTTGCCTACTCTTTAGACAAAAACACATGGGATGTTAACACCCACCAACAAATACTGGGCACTGGCGCCCGTTTACGCCCATCTGAAGGACACACACCACTTGATTAATCACCCTGTCCTTGTGAACACCAGGCTCGACAGATTGTTATAGCATGGGTCCAGGAATCGAACCACACTTAGACAGTTTCCGAACCAAGTGCGCATACCTTAGGCCATCTGAGGTGTTTAAATATATCACGAGCTCAAAAATTAAACATTCACGAACATCAAGGACAAAAAACAGGACAATGGACAACTGAACACATTATATGAAGAGGAAAACTGGTTTCAATCAAGATGGAAGCTCATGACCAAACAGGTCACACTTCCAATATTGTAACACCGTGCAGCTTGAGCATTACTATGAAATGAGACATGACTGACCAATTGTTCATGTAAAGTGTTTTGCAATGTTTGAGTTTTTCCAAACAGTGTTAGTAAGGGAAAAAATGATTGAAACCAAGAGAAAAATGTTTCTGGCCTACCCCAGCCAAAGTAGATATACGCAAAGGCAAATGCTCTTTTCTGCAATACCCAGCAAGGGACATGAGTGTTTGTGAAGTAAATGCCTTCAACACAACATCCGAGTTTGCAAGCCCATCTAGTGTACTTGGTGGAAAAACTGCAATACTATTGCAGCCTCACCTGAAAAAAAAAAGAAGGAAAAAAATAACTGACACAGATGATGAAACACACATGCTAACTGAACAGAACAAACTGGATGGTGAACAGTCGATTGATCTCCAGCTGCAAAGTGTTGGCAGATGACTTTATACGTATTAGATTATCATTACCAATTTAGAACAGCAATGCAGCAATATAACTCTAAGTGCTCAGTTCAGAAGTTATGCTTACCTGGAAGTACCATTCTCAAAAAACACCAGGTTGGATGATTAAACTTTACCTTAGTATGCAAGTGTTAGAGACCTTTCGGGGCCGTTCGTGGAGAAGAGAAGATCCCGGCGCAGACCAGTCCCATAATTACAGAGCTGCTGACACGTGACAATATTATCATGGAGTTATATGGTATAGATATGGTATGTAGCAGCTATGGCAGGAATACCAGAGGTTGGTGTCAAAGCCACCCAATGCTCGCCTGTTTATACATTTATCGTTTTTAAAGACTAGTCTATATATATTTTTTATATAAAGCATTCAGTGAAGTCTGATCCAAGATATTTTTAAAGCAATATATGTATTTGTATATGTAACAGTAACTAGGTACAGCATATTAAATGAATGGCAGCGATCTAGTATAAACGGCGGCATGGGGGCTTTTGAACACCATCTTAGGTTGAAATTTTAATGTTTTTTAAAAATCATTTGTTAATTTAAACTTCACTACACCCAATGAGTATCCCCAAAGGAACCTCCCATGCCAAATTTCAGCATCGTAGTACACATATTAAATGAAATGGCAACTTCTAAAAATAACTTGCACCAAAAAGCTTTAACGTTGATGTGCGTTACAAAAAAAGTTAAGTTCAAAAAACAGCGTCAAAATTTAAACATTTTGAAATTATTTTTTAATTTTCACTTGCACTACATCAATATATAAAAACCCCAAAGGAACGTCCATGCCAAATATTCAGCATCCTATCTAGTACAACATAATTAAATGATATTGGGCAAGCTCTAAATAAACTTGCCACCAAAAACTTAAATTTTCCCCTGATTGCTTCAGGCTACGCTTCACGCCGGGTGTATCGCTATAGCTCTCTGTTCTTTCGAACAGGGTGTGAGACCTAAAAGATTGCGCCATCATTCAAGTGTGGTACAAATCATATAGCTTGAAAAAAACAACTATAGTGAAGTCATCAGTGTTTTTTTAAAGCCATACATTTATTCCTTGAATGTTTCAAGATCTAACAACAATAGAAAAAGATCCAGAATACATCGCTTAAAGTACCAGATTCGAGAGATCGCAAAATCGACCGAATTGTTGATAAATTGCCCATCCAGCCTGTGCACAAACACTGTATTGCCTGATAGAATTACAATGATTCCATATGGGAAGGGAAGCGGACATCTTTCTTGGGTATCGCACTCGTACCCCAGAACCAAAAAAATTGTTTTAAAATCAAATATTAAAAAAAAGAATACAACCACCAAAATGAACTGAAAGAATATGAAACAACTTTAATTACATTGATGGAATCAAATTAATCCAAAAATAACAAAATATGAAAAATATTAGCATATTTATACTTTAAAAATTGTAGAAGAAGAACAAGAGAAAAAAAAAACATTTAAAAAAAATGTAAAAACATAGAAGGGATGGACAATCTCAAAAAACAGAACCAAACAAGGTAGGATGACCACCAACATTACAATGCCACAGATACGACATCATAATCCTCATGGATAGCATTCATGACATTTTGACATTTTACTTTGTGTTGGGAATTGCGATACGATGAAAGGAAGAAATGAAGAATAATCATAAATATGAAGAAAAATAACATGAAGAAATGACACCAATTACAACTGCCGCCAATACACACCGCAATCCTCCTTATGGATTAGATCATGACATTCTTTTGACGTCTGTTCATCACAATCCACCAAAAAAGTCAATGAAAGAAAACGAGGACAACAGAAAGAAAAAAAAAAATAGAAAAATTCGGTAAGAAGGATTATTTATAGAAAAAAGAAAAAGAAAAGACAGAAGATAATAGGAAGAGAAATTGGCATTCCGAGCAATGTGAACACTTGGAGGACACCGGCGATGTGAAAATTGAAAGTGGTTTGCAACATGACACATCCTGGTTCGACCATGGCATCAGCGGAGGTGGGGGCCGTTTGGGGAAACGCCTTTAGCTCAAAAGGGTAAAACCCTTGATGCCTTTTGCATATTATGATATGACTAAACACAGGCCTGTGGTAAAAATATCATGACAGAAAAAACCCCCCAAAAAACACGGAATTCTTATTCTTGCCACGGTTGAAAGACCTCAAAAAATGGGAAGTTAAATAAGGAAATCTCGAGTTGTTGTATGCACCTGGCACTAAAAGAAAAGAAGAGAGTAAAATACTTTCAACCACTTATTGGATTGATGCAAAAAATTTGATTGGTAAACTTACCTCGGATAAATATGAAGATAATTTTACGTGCCTTTTGGAGACTGTCCACAAAGTCTTGTTCCAGTTTAAAAGCTTTTATTACAACCAACAACCAACGTGATACAATTTGCGTGGTTGGGTGTTTTTTTTTTGTTTGCATTTTGTCACATAATCCATGAAGTTTCTTTTGTTCTTCAATACACCTCCACATGTGCACCTCTAGTGGAATATAGTACATCCAGCGATAATCCACTTCAATCCACATTGGCACGTATTCCTCGTCACACTGCTGATGCAATTGGTTATTCTTTCAAACAAAATGTTTCGATGTCAGCAACAAGAGGTTTGGAAAACAAGTGTTGACATTCCCCCACAAGAAGTCTATTGGTGCCACATCGGGAGACCATGGGAGCAGGGGACTTCCCACCACGTCTAACCCATATACTGGGGAAGTTCTTCGTTCTAAAGGTTGCAGCACAACCTCCGCTTTAAATGTGTAAATAAGCAATCTCTTGCATCAACTTTGTTTTTTATGTTATAATTTTCCTGTAGGTTTGGATTAATTTCAAGCAGCTTTGCTTAATTTTTTTTTCTCTCCGATGAACGTTTTCGTGTTTCGGTTGTGTGTGTGTGTGTGTGTGTGTGTGTGTGGTGTGTGTGTGTGTGTGTGTGCAGGGGGTGGGGTGGAGAGGGAGGTGGGATGGGGAGGGAGTGTGGGGAGGAACTGCAGGAATGCAGACAATCAGTATTGGCCTATTATATTTCTTAGTGGCAAATATTATCGGAGCAATCCTGGTTTAACATTTGTGCATTGATTCATTTTACCACAATGAAAGTACCGATCCTCAGTTAAAATTGGGACTGTAGTTCTTTTACACAATGAAAGATGTACTGTTCCTCGGTTCATGTTACACAATGACAGTTACTGATTCTGTGTTCATATTTCAACTTATTTGTTTTACACAATGAAAGTATTGTCCTCGGTTCAAATTGGTACCTTGCTTCATTTTACACAAATAAAGTACTGATCCTTTGTTCAAATTGACCTTTAGGTCGTTTCCACAATGAAAGTACCAATCCTTGGTTCAAATGGTACCTTGATTCATTTTAACAAAATAAAAGTACCAATCATCGGTTTAAATTTGTTCCTCAATTCATTTTATACACATAAAGTCTGATTTTTCTGATTTTTAAAATTCTTGTTATGCAATATGTTATGCAATGGCTGAGATACGTCTGTGCAGTTAAGGATGAAATGTCTGTAAAAATTCACAAGGCCAAGAAACCCCCTCAACTTCCACAGTGATGTGAGTGCATGAAGGCTTGTATGGTCTTGACTTTCTCCTTCCAGTGGGCAGATACTGTGTTTGTCGGTGACATGGCTGAGGAAACGGGGTGATGACACCCCAAACTGGCACTTGCTGGGATTGATGACAATGCTATACTTAGCAAGGCACTCAAAAGTCGAGATGTGCCTCGTGTTCTTCCTCTGTTGGGCTTGCTACTAGCAGATCATCAAGTTAGCATAGACGAAAGGGAGACCAGAGATGACATAATCGGTCAACCTCTAAAATGTCTGCACAGCATTAAGCAAGCCGAATGGCATGTGAACAAACTCATCGGACCCAAATGGTATTGTAATGGTTTTTTGTGTATGTCAGTTCGGCTCATTGGTATCTGGTGATCTGCTCTGATGAGGTCTTTATTGGAGAAAAACATGCACCTTCGAGGGAGGATGAAAAATCCTGTAAATGGGGAATTGGATAGTGATCAGAATGATGCGTTCATTAATCATCAAGTTCATTAATCATCATTAACTGCACAGTGGTCACCACATGGCCTGGTGACTTATTCAGTACCATATGCAAGGGCAAAGACCAGTTGTTGTCATGTTGTCGTATGATGCCAATTCAAGTATGTGCTCAAACACTGCCTTTTTTTTTTTGTAAACCTTGTTGAAGGCTCATATGAGAGCTAACACAACAATGCACAGCAAGGGGGGCATGAGACAGAGGGGCGGGAGTGAGAAGGATAAAACAGTGGGGAACAGAGACATTAGATCTGTGAGAAGGGAGAGGGATGGGGCGGGAAACGGGGTATATAAGATGGACATTACAGGGACTTTCAGGAAGGAAAGCAGGGAATTTGAGGAGGGTGGGTTTGGGGTGGATTACGGGGTTAGAAAAGATTAAGAACAGAGAAACATGAGTGTTTAGTTGGGAGGGATGGGGGACGTTGGGAAAGTGGGGAAAATAGGAATTGAAGGTAATAGGAGAGAATAGCAAATAAAAATGATTCGTACACCATGAGGGGAAGATGGTTGTTCAAGTCCTTGATGTCACAATCTTCGGATACTGGATGAGCAATCTCTGGGTATTCATGAAGGAGGGTGTCATACCGTGAAGGAGTTTGTACCTTTCACGAACATTGGCTGATAGAGGGTGTATGATTGACCATTCCTTGCACGGTAAGACTGGTCGTGTTGTCAATGAGCTTGTGGTGTGTGACATCCACTAGCAGGCCAAACTAGTGAAGAAAATCAGCCCCGATGATGGGTGCAACTCAGCAACCATGAAATACCCATCAAAATACTTTGTGCAGTCCAAGATCCAGCATTAAAGACCTCTCACCGCATGTGGTGATGGGCAAGTGCTTCATTGCCTGCAGCTGCATTGATGTAGGCTGGTCATAGCTTTTGTGAAAAAATGGTAAACACTCACTTCAGCACCAGTATCACTAATACTTTGGTACCTGTTACTTTGATGGTTTATGTAGAATAGGTGACTAGATGTGTCAACTGCCCAGGCTGACTTGTCGTCAATAGTCACTGCCATTGGAATTCCACTGATCCAAAGGGCGGGACAGGGATGTGGCATGGCTGATGCATTGTGAGCTTTTCCTCCAAGCTCCAATGGTTCCGCACATCTGTTTGGTGTGTAGGTGGGCGTTGATCTGGGATTGTGCCCTTTTGATCGACTTCAAGATGGACCACGCTCACGTCTACCTGACTCCTCTTTTCGCTCCTTCCGACCCTCCTCGTTACTTTCCACCTGTAGTTGTGTCATGAGAGCTTGTACCTGTCTGGTTAAGTTCTCACCCTGCGGAGGCAAGGCACAACTTGGTCTGGTTGAGATCCAAGCTACTGTTGAGGTTCTGAAACAGTTCCTATGCGCATAGTGGAGGAAGAAGAAGAGACTTCCATTATTTTGTCAGTGAGATCTGACAGTTGTTCGATGTCGACATCCTCTTTATTTGAGGCCATGATCAGTTGGACGTTGGTGGGAAGTCTCTTGAGAAACAGCTGTTTTAGATGGTATTCTCCAATCTACTGTCCCCATGCAGCTATCTCATCTTTCACAAAAGTGAGAGGGTTTTCTGTCACCAAGCTATTCAGAGATGAGTAGTTGGTGTCGTCTCTTTTGCTCTGAAGCTGAGGTACGCCTGATGTGCTTAAGTCGAGTTTGGTATTACGTTCTGAGGCTGGAGGAGCAATTAGGCAGGTCCTCACTTATTGGGCTATTTCTGGCAGAGAGAATCCAACAACATCGGTGAAGTATGTATCCTGGGTGTGACATGCCTGGGCAGGGAACTGCGCTTCAACTTGGCAAACCACAATGAAGGATTGATGGGCTAGAAGGGAGGGAGTTTAAACTAACGGCTGCCATCGTCGGACGTCGCTTTGACAAACATGATGTCCGAATTACAAGAGATATGTCGGGATCACCAATATAGAAAATCAAGTTATCGAATTCTACTCACCGCTAAAGATTGATAACTTCATCCCATATCTGAGCAGTGTCCCATAAGCTGTGAAGCTCGTGTATGGGTGAATACTGTCAAGTTAAAAAAGAAGCAAGAAATGGCGTATCACCAGTGGGCCAATTCAGTGTTGTGTCCACAAAATAATATGATCCACTCGGTGACTCGGGTGTCAAAAATTACCAGTGCCCGTTAGAATAAGCTGCTCACTAAAAGGGGTTCGATGATAGTAGTCCCACGGTTGAAAGGAGGAAAGACCCACTGAAGATAGGGCCGTGAACAAGACACTTGGTACCAAGCTCTGCATGGTGTCGAGAGCAAAGCACTGTTGAGGAAATGGGCCACAAACAGACATGTGGTACGAAGCTCCACGAGTGAAGAGAGGAAATGTGTCACTGAGATAGGACTGCGAATGCGGTTTAACTCCCGTGAACTCCAGTGAACTTTAGTTTAACTCCAATGAAACTCAAGTCCATGAGTCATTTCCACGATGGTGTAAAATAGCAAGCTGCCAGGAAGGAAAGCTGCGATATTGGGAATTACTTGGATATTAAGGAATGCATGATGGACCAGGAAAGAGGAGGCAGAACCGTGAGGGATGAGTGAGAGGCATGGAGACAAAGGGAGTGATTCACCATTAAAGACGGTTGAGCTGGAGAGCATGTGTGTCTACTGCCATGACTATACAACATATTAGTGACAAAGATTTTGGATGAAAGTGGTGGGGATGTGCTTGCCTGCTCTTACAACCATGGTTTGCATTCCTACAAGTCCGGAAGATCTTTCAATTCTTTTCGTCTTGATGCATGTGTTCGAGAACTTCATGCTGGCAATAAATTACGAGGCGCTTTCAAATGCGAGCGCGCATTGCTTTTACACTGTCTTGGAGCTGAAGGGCAGCGTTCATTCTATACTTCTATACTCTATAAGGGGTGTGTGTGTGTGTTGTGTGTGTGTTGTGTGGTTATGGTTATGGTTTATGGTTATGGACCTGAAATCACATTTTACACTATGCAGAATTTCCATGGGTCTGTGATAGTGCCGTTGCGTCTTTTGGGGTCCATCTGGTCTTTTGGGTCCATCTAATATATATATATATATATATATATATAATATAATATATATATTATATATTTATTATAATATCATGTCTATGGTTTTGTATACATACACTCACTCATTCACGCAATCTAAAACTGCATATTTTGAAATATGATTGAACATACAGTGTATGAGAATGGTATGCAAACATGGCATTGAGTTCACATGATATATGCGGGCCATTTTTTTAATTTCGCAAATAGTCTTTAATTCGTCCTCTAAAATGTATGATTGAAGAGTATTTTATGAATTCCATACATCTCGTAATTTTCAGTTATACTTGTAATACCATATGCCTGCTTAAAAAAAGGATTTGCATTCTGATGATTCGTAAATATGCAATTGTCTCGTCATTTGAGAAGATAATTTTGGTTGGTAACCTACTTCATACTTTCTTCTATTTCTGGGATTTGATTTTTGTTCCTCAAATTATCATTTTGCGAAAAGTTCATCTTAACCAAAGTGCATCCACGATGACACTTTTGCGGACAACTGTTTAAACAAAATATTGTGTCGCCACTCAGTTGAGAGTAAAGTAGGTGTTACTGCTCAGAGTGATGTCGATGGAGACAGGCGAATTTGAACGGGGTCATTATGTACAGGCTTCCAGAGTTCAGATTGGGTTTTTTCTTAGATTGGCATCTGCGAAGTGAGGATTGGAGCTGATCACAGGAAATCAGTTATTGTTTTGGTTTTGTGGATGAACATCAATCATTTACAGTATAAAAAAAGTCAAAAAATGTAATAAAGAACTAAATGGAGAGAGAGAGAGAGAGAGAGAGAGAGAGAGAGAGAGAGAGAGAGAGAGAGAGAGAGAGAGAGAGAGAGAGAGTGTTGTCTCTCTCTGTCTCCTCTGTTTGTCAACAGACTCTCTGTCTCTGCTGTTCAACAGGATATGGGATGATGTTATCATCGTGAACATGGACCTTGCAGTCAAGTCACGTTTCACGTTGTTAGGATGTGTTGCAATAAGCCTGTTAACAGATGTCTCAGGAAGGGGGATGACCAGGAAGTAATGAATGGACCTGTTGGGTACAATCTAATTTAAAATTGTAATGGCCTTACCAGGGGAAGAACATTTTCATTGCTTTCACTCACAAATGCTAAACATGTCCACATAATACACACACATTATTTTATTTAGATGGGGGGGGGGGGGATGAAAAAACAGGTTTGATTGTTTGAAACATGATTTTGCCATTCTGATGAAGGTTTTAAGGCAGAAATAGTGCTGCCAAAGACTGTTCACATTAAGTTGTGAAAATTTACGTTGCCACATATGAAAGTGCTTCCTTTGGGGGTGATAGGTCTCTCGAACCTCAGGTTTTATATCTATATAATATATGTATATATATAATATATATATCTATATATAAATTTGAGATTAGAGGGTTTGAGGACTTGAATATGAAAGGGGGAGTGTGGACAGAGAGTTGGAGGAAGGCAGAGAAGAGACAGAATGGAGTTTGGAAAGGGGAGTGAAGCTTTGAGAGGTGAGGGGAGCTTGAGGACTTGGGGTTGGGAGGAAGGGTTGAGACTTTAAGAGAGGGGTGGAGGACTTGAGAGGAGTCGGGAAATGGAGAACGGAGTTGGAGTGGGTATTGTGGGGGGGGGCAGAGAATGGACAGCATGGAGTTGGGAAAGGGGAATTGAAGCTGTAGGGGTGGGAGTTGAGAATTTGGGGTGGAGAGGTTGAGGACTTGAAGAACAAAGGGAGAGCCATGGGGTTGGGGGGTGTGTACAGGACAGATAGTTAAAGTGGGGTGGGGTAGAGAATGGACAGAGTGGTGTGGGAAAGGGGAGTTGAAGCATTGGGGGGGGGGGGGTAGGGTTTGAAAACTTGGGGTAGGGAGGGGGTTGAGGATTTGAAGAAGAAAGGGGAGTGGAGGACAGAGAGTTGGATTGGGGGTTGTGGGCAGAAAAGGACAGAGTTGGGAAAGTGGGGTTGAGATTTGACATTGAAGAGGAAGTGAGGACTTGAAGAAGAAAGGGAGAGCTGCAGAACTGGGTTTGGGAGGGCTGTGTGGTTGAGGATTTGAAGAAGAAATTGTGAGTGTGGAGTTTTAAATATCATTGCTGCAAAACTAGAACCGCACTTAGTGGAGCGCATACCTCTGCCAGGCTGAACGGGTTATGTTTTGTATCCTACTGATAGGCCAGATCTGGATCTGGACCTGAACCAAAATCTCATTGGCTTATTCATCACCAACTCAACCCATCCACCATTTCTTTGTCATAACCCGTGCACAGATTTTTGAAATACTGTGTTGCATTGTATATCGTTTTTGACCCAATCTCTCAAAGTGAAGAAGCACTTAAAAAATTTCGTATCCAAATCTGCATTTGGATCTTCACCAAAATCTAACATTGTTTTTTATCACACAACAAATCTTTGCAGCAAATTTTGTTTGAATATGTCCATAACTTTTCGAGATATCCTGCTCACAGACAGACAAACAGACAGGGGTGAAAACATAACCATGGCGGAGGTAACAGAAGAATGATTTGTTATCTGCTGCAAGAGGATTGCATGTCTGATCAGAATTCAACTGAACATGATCAGAGAGCCCACAAAAGCACAGTACAGTACAGGGCAGTATAACTGTCATTTTGCACGTTTTCAATATAAAAAAGTGCAATTGATCGTCAAAAATGACAGGTTGGAGTTATTTTATTCCAAATATTCAAGGAGACTGGAAATATGATGTTTTGTAGCAATAAAAGGTGTTCTTTTAAAACACTACATGTACAAATGTGACCCCATTTTCTTTATTTTTTGGGACATTTCATTTCAAAAGTAATGCCTGTACAGTGTACAGCCTTGTATATTATCAGGTCAGGCCAGATTAGATCTGTGACTTGCTACAGGTATCATGTAAACCTGTACTAACCTGTTCCATGGTCGGGTGTCGGCGACTAAACCGTCTCCCCCACCAGGTTTCCTGGTGAGGAGGGTGTTTGGATATCGACACCCAGAAGGATTAAAAACAAAACCTGTGAAAAGGTGGAGGAGCTCCTTGTGAGCCAAGGCCATCCATATCTAGTGCCCAACTGTGTCTGCGGACGTCCTCCTGCAGTTGGGTTACTTCTTATTAGGAGGTTGGTGGCAGGATTTGCACTCCGGCCACCGGAAAACCCTTCATTCTGCAAAACATTCTAGAAGCAAAAAAATATGAAAACCCACTCCGTGGGAGTACCACCTGTGCAGCTTCTCTTCGCAGGGCAGCTCACCGGATGACGGGATTGGGACAAAGCCTTCGGGACCCCAATCTTTGATGATAGGAGGGAAACCACGGGGTAACATTCCCGGGTCAGATTGCGGAAGAGTGTGTCAGGGTGGTGCTGAGGTGTCGTCCACCAGACGGCGGTCTCCTTGGATTAACATAATATAAGGAGATCCCTTCGGGTGGGTGCCTGGAATGTCCTATCACGAAGAGAGGATGACCACCTGTCTCTGTTATCATCTGAGCTCAACTGTTTGTACATCGGTATTGCGGCACTCTCTGAGGTTCGGAGACCGGATAGTGGCGAGATCATGGGTGGTTACACCTACTATTGGTCTGGTCGCTCTGATGGTCACCATGCCCAAGGAGTTGCTGTAGCTGTGTCCAATAAGCTGACTCCAATGATAATTGGAGGTAACACCGTCAACGAGCGTATTATGAGACTAAGGATTTGTCATTCCTTTGGTGTCATTTCACTGGTCTCTGTCTATGCTCCGACTGAGGTGATTGATCTTAGCGTGAAGGACACATTCTATGCCACTTTCGAGTCTGTGGTTGATCAGTGCCCCAGGCGAGATACACTTCTAGTCTTGGGGATTTCAGTGCATTGACTGGAACTGATAGGGATGTTTATGAGACGTGAGTTGGTCCCCATGGGTCTGGAACTGTGAACTTGAATAGCACTAAGTTCCTTGACTTTGCAAAGAAGTCATGGACTTAGGGTGACGGATTCATGGTTTCAGCGCTTACAAGCTCATCACTGGGCTTGGTATTCCAATGCTGGTGGTGTGGCTAAGGAGATTGACCATGTGCTCGTTGATGGTCGCTGGAGAATGATCCAGAAAGGCAGGGTTTACCGGAGTGATCAATTCTTCAATACTGACCACGGCTTGTTGCAACAACTCTTAAGTTGCACCTTAAATCCAGGAGAATGGTAACATCGTAACCGAGGCTGGATGTTGGTACACCCAAGGAAGAGAGGGTAGCTGAGGAGTTTGCAAGCAGGCTGAGTGGAAATTTGGGGAGTCTGGGTGCTTTGGGAGATCCTGAAGAGTTTTTGAGTGCCTTCAAGACCACCTCCTTGATGTTGCCGGTGGATGTCTTGAGACTCACCATTGGGTGAAGAAGAATTTTGTCTCTCAAGGGACACTGGATACCATTGACCAGAGTCGCAGGGCCAGGCTGAATGGCAGAGCTGAGCTGTTCAGAGAGCTGAGGTGTAAAACTGTACATGCACTAAGGGTGGACAAGGAGGCCTATGTGCGAGGAATCTATGAGGGTGTAGAGCATCACCTGTGGTCAAGTGATTCTCGTCCTGCTTACAGGGAACTCGCGCATTGAGTTCGTCCAAGCCCGTCTCTTGGTGTACTGCAGTGAGAGCAGAGGGTGGTGGGCTCTTGACAGAGGAGCCCGAAGTGAAGGCCCGCTGGGCCGGTTTATTTGAGCGATTGTACCAGGCTGATCCACCAGCTGTTGAGTTGGACATCAGGGGTGTTACAATCACTGTTGCGGTCCCTCCAATCAACTGTGGTCCACCTTCGCTTGTGGAAACACAGGCTGCGCTGAACCGGTTGAAATGGGGTAAAGCTCCTGGATCTGTGGCATCCATGCTGAACTCTCAAGGATGGTGGAAATACTGCACTCGTGTCGTTGCATGCAGTTCTGTGCTCTGCTGGAACACAGCACCATCCCAACTGATTGGAAGAGGGGCCTTGTTGTCCATCTCTGGAAAGGAAGGGTGATCGCCAAGACTGCAACAACTACCGAGGGGTGACGCTGCTCTCAGTGCCGGGCAAGGTCTTTGCTCGGATAATTCTTGACAGGGTTCGTCACCATCTGCTTGAAACACAGCGTCCAGAGCAGTCAGGCTTTACACCAAAGAGGTCAACGATTGACCGTATCCTTGCTCTTCATGTCCTCACCGAACGCAGATGAAAGTTTCGGCAGGGGCAGCTTTCCAGCCAATGTTGATCTCTGTAAAGCGTTTGATCCAGTGAATCAGGATGCTCTCTGGAGGATTCTTGGTCTTCATGGGGTGTCACCAAAAACTGATCAATCTGATTCTAACTCTACTCTGGTACTGAGAGTGCTGTGAGATGTGGTGATTCCATCTCTGACTTATTTCCAGTTGTTACTGAGATTGTCAGGGGTATGTACTGGCCCCCACACTTTTCAGCATTTTACATGGACTGGATTCTGAGGAGGATGTCGGAGAGATCAAGCTGCAGTGCATCATTTGGAATATCAAGATCTCTGACCTTGATTTAGCAGATGATACAGTCATCATTGTCTAGAATCTTTATATCCTTTTGGAGGCCCTAGAGGTGCTGAATGAGGAGTCAGAACCACTGGGATTATGGTTTCCTGGGTCAAAACTAAGATCCAGGCTTTCAATGACATCTTGGATGCTGCTGTTCTGTCTGTGCCTGTTTGTGGTGAGGATGTTGAGTTCGTGGAGAGACTCATTTTCCTTGGCAGTGATATTCATGTCTCTGCTGGCTGTGAGTCAGAGGTCACAGACGTCTGGGTCGGGCTTGGGGAGTCACGGATTCACTTGATCATGGGTGTGGCACTGCCATTACCTGTGCGGGAGGACGAAAGTCCGAGTCTTCATGTCCTTGGTGCTTTCATTCTTGCTCAATTGATGTGAGACTTGGACTTTGACCAGGGATCTGAGATGGAGACTTAATTCCTTTGGTACCAGGTCTCTTCGGAGAATCCTGGCGATCGCTTGTCAGACTTTTGTGTCCAACGAGCGGTTGCTGAGAGAGACTCAAATGAGATTTGTTACTGCATAGTCTGTGAGCGTCAGTTGTGGCTGTATGGCCATCTGGCTCGTTTTCCTGACACTGATCCTGCTCAGCAGATTCTCTCAGCAAGGGAGCATCATGAGTGGAGGGGCCAATGGGCCAACCACGTGCCTCGTGGTTGCAGCAGGTGATCAGCATCTCAAGGAGATGGGGATGGGCCAGGCATCTGACGCGAGGATAGGATGGTCAGATGGAGGCCCCTGGAGTACCGGCGGAAAGTGGACGCAGTGACGCGCTTCTCCAGCGCATGCTCCCATACCTGACTTGACTTGACCTGACCTTGTGAGCATGCCAAAAGCCTGAAGCCTCGGCATTGTGTCAGGTGTGCTATATCTTCTTTATTTATGAGACATACTCTGGATGTAAATGAGCACTCATTTTACTCTGTGTGCGTTACACATCTCGTGCAGCCAATTTCACCTCCTTGCACCTTGTATTTATTGTGATTAAAAAAAAACGCTTCTGAACACCACCCTTGAGGCCCGGTTTGCAAGTCACCATGTACATTTCCAATAGAAGAGACGTAATTATTGTTCTTTTGGGTATTTTTGGTCTTTTGGGTCCTCGGGGACTTCTGGGTCCTCAGGGTCTTTCGGCTCCTCAGGGCTTTTGGGTCCTCTTGGTCTTTTGAGACTTTTGGGTCCTCGGGGTCTTTTGGGTCCTCTGGGTCCTTGGGTCTTTTCGTTCTTTTAACCATAGTGAACACAGTCCTGTTTTAAAGATTGGCCTTTGAAAAACAGATTCAAAATGTCCAAATGAAGAAGGGTGTGGGGGGGGGTATTCAAATACTGTGTTTTACATAGGTAGATCCTTATTCAAATGCGTAATTCAAGATGCCTCTCCTAAATCCTCTCGTTGTGTAATTCAAAACATCTCACTGCACTGGAAAACGTGAGGCAAGAATACAGCACTGTAAAAGGTGGGGACTTGTAATACCCTCTCTCACCTGAAGGCGGCGCTACATGATACACATTTACATAGAGAGAATTGTGTGCCACCCCCAAAAACCACCGGTAAAGATAAAAACACCACCACACATTATTTGGGGTCATGCTGATCCTATTTAGCAAGTCTGGCTCTAATCGACCCAGGACTGCAGGAGTAGTGAACAACAAGCAACAACACATACGATACACACACACACACACACACACACACACACACCGGTCCGAGATTTATCATAAGGATGATGAAGGCAAGCGTTATTGAGGAGAAAAATTGCTGCTACGAAGCATAAATTTAGTTTCTAAAAAGCCAAAAACACTCTTTCTCCGAGCCTCTCCCACAAACTGTTCCAAGGGGGTGGGTCCAAGCAGACCTCGCCCCAGCTGAGTGTCACCATCCCCTTTTCTCGGCAGAGTCCCTGAGCATTGTATTTCACCATTACAACGGTACAAAAACACAGGAATAAGAATATTGTTTTTGTTGTGTGCCTCGGGCACTAGATCTTGTGAATCTAGTATTACAGGGTCTCTGTGTCATTTCCTATTTTATGACGATGCAATCATTAAATCTGGCACTCGTTCCCATATGCTGATATGATTATTACATTGTGAGTGGCAGTGGTGGCCATGAAGATTCCTTTCACGCTATTGTGGAGTTATTCAAGACACTACCGTACCTCTGTTTGGACGTCACAACCCTCAGCCATAACTGGTGCTGCTGGTCCCAGTAATTTGAGTTGTTTTTAGAGGCATCAGGACAGGCCATTGCGGCGAATAGGAAGAAAGTCGCCATCTCGCTTCATTGTGCTACAACAAAAGCAACTAAGGTCGACGACACGTTTTCGTTTGACCCCGAATCAGAAAGTAAGGTACTGTCAGAGGTGATAAAACAGTTCAGAAGTTTCTTTCCAACTTCAACTAAAAATATTTGTTTTGGCAAGTAATGCTCGATTCAGACAGTGCTTCAAAGTGGACTCTCAATACCCCCATTGTGATGATACTGTTTTTAACAGAATGCCATTCAGGCTTTGTTCCACAAGTAAAGTGTTGCAGACTGGGAATGAATGTACATTCGGGGATATTGAAGGTGAACACTTTATCGCTTATTATATGATCGTCACTGGTATTGATGAAGCTTGGCATGATGAGCGTGTGAGGAAACTCCTTGACCGGGCCATAGCTAAGTTTAACTAGCAGAAGATCCAATGAGAGAGATCTCTGCTGATGGTTTAAAGCCAAATCAGGAAAAGGTCCAAGCCATCATGGATATGCCAAATGCCCACAAGTAAGGCTGACTTACAGCACGAGCTGGGCATGATCAACTACTTATCGCATCTCATTCCTGACATGTCGATAATCACAACTACACTTCGGAATTTTGTTGAATAAATATTAACAGTGGCAATGGCAGCCATTTTGTTACTTAAACGTGTCCCCAACCATTTCTCGGACATGCATGGTCTGATTTTCTTCAAACGTGGTGCAAGTACAGTACATGATGGCATACACATGCAGCTAACTTTATTTTGTGATATGATTAAAGATGGTAGACTGGGAGACTGGCGGCCATTTTAGTTGTCATTAAATATGTGCAAGCCCTTTAACGTCGTATAGCAAAATTCCTAAAACAACAGGGGCTATGACATTTTATGTCTTTTTTCCTTGTTTATAATACATATATATATATATATATATATATATATATATATATATATATATTATATATATACAGTATATAGTATATATACATACAGTAATATGTATATATATGTATATATATACATACAGTATATATATGCATATATATACATATATACATATATATATATCCAGTTATATATATATATATATATATATATATAATATATTATATATATATATATATATATATATATATATATATATATATACTGTGCACAGGCACATGTGTGTGTATATAATTAATGTATAATTAAAGTATATTAAAATAATTAATAATTAATATATAATTAATGCACACGGTGTGGTATATTTACAGTATTATATATATAATTTTATATGTAATTTATGAATCAATGACTTTGAATGTGTATTTATTTCATACAACACTTATGACTTGTTGGAGGTGCAAATCAGTCATTTGTTAAAATAACCCCTCAGATAATTTTGTAATCGGTTACACGGGTCTTGCCAAAAGCCTTGAAATTTAAGCGCAACCGGTGCATTACCTGTAAGATGATTGCGTCACCACCACCACCTCCGCGCTCCAACGACCACCCCCGACCAACTCTCACCCTCCTCGTGCTCATAAAAGCAAACAGGTATTCCCACGTCAAAACAGTGGAATATGTTACGGTTATACTCCCCTTTCATGCTGTCACCGACTTCACAGAAACCCTTCATAATTTTAAGAGAAAATAATCGGAAATAATAACAAACCTGCGTAACCTCTGCAGTAAAAGCGCTGCTTGACAGAAGGGATAATTCTAAATGGTTCTAAAGGGTTTAAAATGGTAATGCAAAAGAGTTCCTAAATTGGCAGCCATCGTTTAGAAATTATGGGTGATGTCAGGCGAACTGTCCAACCAATGGGTGAAACCCGCACGCACAACTCCTTTTATGGTATAGATTTTTGTCTGAATGATTTTGCTGTTTCAGCAGAAACAGGAAGTTTTTGTTGTGTGCAAAATGTCCTTGCATTTTGGTCTTTGGGCATGGATGCATATGTATTAATATGACAAGCTTTCTATGACCCAGGTACTTTGGTCTTTAGGCTAAAATAATGTGCTTGGCGGTGTTGTAATGTTTGTATTTTGTTCACTGTTTTAAATTTTTTTTAGAGAAAATGCATTTCTCAACAGAGAAATAGCAAGAAGTTTCTTGTATGGCCATGCAGTCCAGCCTAAAGGCCTGGTTGCATGTGTATTGATTGGACAGCTTTAGCATGAATTTTGTTCAACAGGTATGTGTTCGTCATAGTTGAATTTTTTTTGTACTTTTTAAAAAAAGACATCTTCTCAAGAGTGCTATGTCTACGTGTTTCATGGAGTGTAGGTCACCATTCTGGCTAAGTGGAGTTGCTTCCCATTTTTCTCTCCTGGAGGCAATTGTGTTTTTGCATTTTTTTGGGCAAAAGGCCAAGTTCCAAGGTCTGCTTCTCGCCCATTACAGGCAGGATGATGGACTCTCAGTTTCATATTGCCTAATTTCTGGCCTCACTCTTCCCACCCTCTTGTCCTTCCTTGCATATTCTTCCAGCACATACATGTCAGATGTGTAACTCAAAAACCCACCTCTAATTACTTCCTCAATTCTAAAATTAACACTCCCCTTTGTTCCTTCTTTCCTCTATTCTCTCATCTGTGGAACTGACTCCCTGTCTTTTGTCTTGTGTGCACCCCCCCCCCCCCCCCCCCCAACCCCATCCTTCCTTCCACTATTTCAAGTGTGCTGCCCACCATCAACTCATTCTCTCCTCCATACTCAACTCTACTCTCATATACTTGCACTAACTCCCCAAGCAACTCCTTTCCTTTCTGTTACTGGTCTACTCATGTATGCTGTCTTTCTCTTCTTCGTTCCCTTTAATTGTTTTTTCAGTTTGTGAAGTTGCTGCCTCTTGTCGCTTTGCTCCTCCGTATGTGCATATTTCAGTCTGTCAACATTACATTCTTCCTCTTTCGTATTCATCACCTGGCTGTGAGTATTGGCTGAGGCTGAGGGCACACAACTGTGCTGCTGATCCAATGTCCCCTGCAGATAAGTGCAGGAATTCGGAATTTGGCCAAGGTGCTGGCGATGCATCACCTACCTTTCGCAAACACAGTGGGATCTCTAATGTCGACCAACCAACATTGGCAGACGGGACACTCGGTTTAACGTCCATCCAAGTGACGACACACACATTGATGCTTTGCCCTGACCGCGAGACACGAGGATAACAGTTTGTAGCTGAGTCGGGATTCAAAATTCAAACCCAGGCTAGATGGCTCAAAGACGAGTGTGTGTGCCTCTAGGCCATCCTGCGAGCTCCCAATATAAAATATATCAACGATAGCAAGTGTAGCTTGTATGGCCTTAGGACCAAGCTGCATACTGTAGGTGTCTTGCTTTGACAAACTGTTCATAACTTTGAGGGACCAAGCACATTGGTATTCAGGCGAGAATGTGCATGTGCTTAGTTAGCTTTGTCACAACATTATGACTAATTCCTTTTTCTTGGTAAAAAAAAGGCATTTCTCAATAGACACCCCTTGAGGAAGTCAGCTTAAATATTCTACCTTAAACACTGTCCCCCTCTCCTCCCACCCCCCCACCCCCAAAGGATTGCTTTTCATTTGGAGAGACCTTCCTCACCGGATCTCTGTTGCGAAAATGTTGGTTGTTGGCGACAGCTGTGAGGGTAATTGTGGTGATTGAAGAGTGCAGAACATATGAACAGAAAAGGTTCTTGTGTAGAGTGACTCGTTGGCAGCCCAAACTCCTGTGAACATGACAACAATCGTTAAATTTTTCAGCAAAATGTTGTCATTATTTGCACATATGAGACAGTTCAGGTTTTACACAACTTGAGAGATGCTCCAAGCTGCATTTTAGATTATCCACAATCACGTGCAGAAAGGGTGTTTGCTTTTGTAACTTGTGACACTCAAATAATACGTTGTGTAGTGTGTCATATATCACACCAACGAATACAAGATTTCTAACAGAAACAGCCATTTTGAGGAGACATGACGAGCTGGGGTGGGGGAGGGAGGGTTGGAGTGGGGGTTAGATGTGCGAATGATTTTATCCAAGGATTTTGAATTGTATATAGTCATAGACACGTTTATTTTGCTTCATGTAATTTCCTTATTTTGTTTGCTGTATTATAATGTAGTATACTTAATTCGTTTTTGTCTGCATGCATTGTCTTTCGTCTGGATTTTACCTTTCAGTGACTCAAAAGTAATATCTAAGATGCAGCGAATTCCATTCATTGTTCACTGCATCTACCTGGATCAGATCCGACCTGGAAGTGATTACCCCAAAAGCATATCACCCATTGTTTCTAAACTGTGGTTAGAATTCTTTATTTTTAAATTGGAGGATGCCCCAACACTTATGGCTGCTGATTTAGAGCAGAATTTTTTTTTTTGAAATCGGTGAGAGGTGCGTGCATTTGTGGTCATGCACATCATTTGCAGGACATTTCTGCAATGGCACAACAAAAAGTCCAGGTACCACTGGCTTGGAGTGAGTGGTATTTATGCCTCATAGAAACAACGGTTATTGGACTTCAGTCCACCCCCCTCCAATATCAAGCAGCGTAAAATAATTGAAATTGAAGCTTCAGTCAGGCAGCTCAGCGCCACCGCTGTCAACACACCAGTTTGGGTCGGCAATCCCCTTTCAATCATTGTGCCAAACCAAAACACAAGCCGTCCTTTCCACAAGCAGAGACCACTCTTTAATCGCTCAAAGAGGCAGCATAACATAGCACAGCGTTTGGTGACTAAAGGGGCAGAACACCATGCCAGTAGACTGATGTCACCTCCTTAACAACACAACCTAAGTACAGCAGGACTGGCCTGGTCCAAGTGAAAGAAAGAAGAAACACATAAACAGGAGCTTGGAATGTTGTGTGTTTGTATCTTTAGTATATAGTCTGCTTCCTGTTTTATCTCTCTGCTCATATATAGAGAAATGATAAACAATTTTATGAGTGATCGTTGATCGACATCACGGATTTGAAGACTTATTTTGAGAAGTTTAAAAAAATGCAAATTATGCTCATGTCTTCATCCCATTTATAGAGTGTAAATTTTTTGTAAATACATGTGCGGAGGTAAATTTGTATGTTTTTGTAAACGTGCTGGGTTTTGTTATTTTTCTGCAGTAGGCGGATTGAGCTTACACAGAGTAGATCTTTGGTTGCAATTGCAAGGGTTCATTGCTCAGAAATCCCTGTGTCACAGTGAGAGAATATAGTTTGGACCATTATTACTGAAGTATGAGTCACATTTGCTCTACGGCTAGGATACGGCGGCCGTACCCCCCCTGAATTGACAGAAACGTTGCGGCGGCCGCAGAGTTTCTGAGGTGGCCTCAGGGTGGCCCTACGCCGTATGGCCATCTTTTACAGGCTCCGTGGAATTAAAGCGCGAGTTATAACTTTTTTCATTTCTAGGTTGGTCGTAGCAATTCGAAAGCCGTAGCCATGACGTAGATGTGTTCCGCGTCACTACGTAGGGCGTACGTGGGCTTGCGTTATTCGTGCATTTTCCGTAGGCTCTTATAGGGCGTACGGTGGGCTTGCGTTATTCGTGCGTTTTCCGTAGGCTCTTATCAATGAAACATGAATTTTGCCAACCCCCAAAAAATTACGGCGGCCGCACTATTTCCACGATCACCTTAGGGCCCCCTGCGGTCGCCTTGCGGGCACCTTGAGGCTACCCTGCGTCTGCCCTGAAAAATATATGGCCGCCGCAGGGACGCCCCAAGGTCACGTGCGACATCAAATCAAAGACCGTACGGCACCCCCACGTTTTCGGTCTCCACAATTTCTAAATACCCGTGCGGCTCCCCAAAAAATAAAAACATATTGACTGCTACATTGTGTGACCGTGGAAATACTGCGGCCGCCCTATAATTGCTAGTGCGCCAGATTTTTTAGACCCTACGCGGCGCGAGCCAAATGTGACTGCAGCATAAGGAACATAATTCTTCCGGATAACCCATCAGATCTCTGGGATTGTGTTGTATACATCTTGTGACAGCCACTCTTAATTCCGGAAAATTGTGGAATGTTTGATCATGTTTTTTTTCGATTCACCAAGAATGTCACCTGCATTCCCATTTCCTCCTTCAGCTTCCGCCCCACAACCTACTCCATCCCCATTCCTTCCCTCTACCTTACAAACCACCTTTAAACCCCCCCCTCCTATTATCTCATTTCAAGACAGTACCCATCACTTCCCTTCCATCCATGAGCACACAAAAACATAATTTGCCCTATTATTGAAAAATGCATTGCCAAAAAGAGTGAAGACCACAATTAGCATCACTTAACCAGAGCAAATCACTTCACCAGACAAGTGCCAGTTAAGGCTTGGTTAAATGAAGATTTACTGTTTTCCTAAAATAGAGCGGTGATAAAACATAAAACTGTGATGAAATAATTTAATCACACTTTGAGATCATTTATTACCGAAGGTTACGCCACCGAAGGAGGACGGAGGTTATGTTTTCACCTCTTTCTGTTTGTCTGTCTGTCTGTGAACAGTATATCTCGAGAAGTTGTGGACGGATTCGGATGAAATTTGGTGGAGAGGTTTGGAGAGTGACATGGCCAAAATGATTCGATTTTGGTGAAGATCTGGATCCGTGAACTGGATACTAGAATTTTAAAGTGATTCTTCACTTTTGAGAGATAGGGCCAAAAACGATAATATAGCACAATATCTCAAAAAAGTTAAGGACAGATTCGGATGAAACTTGTTGGACAGTTTGGGTGTGTGAAAAGGACGAATCGATTCAATTTTGGGAAGATCCAAATCCAGATATGATAATTTAATTTTTTTAGGTGATTCTTCACCATTGAGAGATGGGGCCAAAAACAATCTATAGCATGATATTTCAAAAAGTTGTGGATGAGTTGTGACAAATTTAGTGGATGAGTGGGTTCGGTGACAAGAACAAGCCGATTCGATTTTGGTTTAGGTCCAGATCCAGATCCGGCCTATCAGTGGGATACAAAACGTAAACTGTTCAGCCTGGCAGAGGTACGTGCTCTACTAAGTGTCGTTCTAGTTTTTTTAGGTGGTCACAAAGTATTTGCAAACAAAATCATATCATCTGATTGCATATTTTAAATGTAGTGAATGTCCGGTATACAACTAACTAAATGAATGCTACATCGTTATTCACTCTCATCATCAACAGCAAAATAACTTGCTGTAATAAAAATGGTGAGTTATTTTTTGGTTAAAAATAGGAAAAAGAAAAAAAAATTATACTCGTTGTTAAAGAATTACCGGAATGCAGAAAATTAGTTTTCCTTAATGTCCGCCATTGACTTTTTATGAGGCCACAAACTTACTGGTGTTGTAGTAAGTAACATGCGGTCAGTTGGAAGTCGCAAATACTTCGTATCGGTCAACCAATCGCTGCACACAATATACTCAAAGGATCACCTAGTTTGTTTAGAGGTGTGAATATGAAACAAATGTATCTATTGCATTTCAATGTGATATCGATCACGTGATCCTAAAGTAGGATGTGTAAAACTCACCGGAAGTGGATGAATATGATCAGCGAAATGAAAAGAGATATAATCGAGAGCGAGTGACCAATGACAGCCAGATAATACAAATGAATAGCCATCTGCAAGACAAGAAAACACACAAGCTCCTGAAATATGACAAACAACCATGCCACAAATAATTCCCAGTGGTGAAGAGAAGTTAAATTTAGCTTATATTATCATAAAGATAATGTACCATGAAAAAACTAAGATCGATATTGGATTTTATTTTAAAGACTTCAATCCCATGCAGTGGTGTAGCCCAGGCGGAGTGTACCGGAACGGTACTCTGACACATCAACCTATCCGAGGCAGAGCTTGGCTCCGCAACAGTTACAAAAAACAATTTAAAAAAACTCCCACTTTCACCATCCGTTGAGTTATTGTGCTTTCATCAGTTTCGTTACTAAATATTTGGGGTCAAAGCTTGTCCCAAAGTTTAGGTATGTTGATATGTTGGAATCTTTGTCTCGGGAGCAGTATTATAACAATACAGGTTAGAGGAAACACAGACCCGTATGAATTGACGAATACTGCACGGTCCAGAAGCAAGACAAACTTCCAACCAATTTATATCCAGATTTGGCTAATTTAATTATCTTAAACTTACAAAAAGTATTTACACCCTGGAGAACGTGAAGGTATGGAAAACTTTGGATGCTTCCAAACAGCTGACGACTGGGTGGATCAGTGATGTGGCTGTTGTTGTGAAAAATCTGAATACCTATCACATTGTATGAGCAAGGGTAGGCCGAAAATACATCAATGACAGACTCATGTTGGCAGAGCAGACAAGCATGACATTATACAGTAAACGTCAACATCGTGGTTACCTGCTCTGCCATCTCCTTCAACACTCTCGGATGTTTATCCGGCCCCAAAGCTTTATCTTCTTACGTCAACTCCAAGAAAGACACCAACTAAAGTGAAAAACAACGAAATAACTAATACCGGCAGACAGGATGCCCGGCTTAATGTCCATCCGAGGGATGACACACACATTGATGAATCTCCCTGCCGATGAAACACCGGGGTGACAATTTATAGCAAACCCAGGCTAGACACGTCGGAGGGGAGTGTACGTACTGTACTTCTAGTCCATCCTGTCAGCCCTTTCCTGGTACTCCTAAAGGCCCTGTCACACCTTGATGTTTTAGCCAGCGTATGGCAAGGTATCAAAATGTATGTAAAACGTTGGCGTAC
>CM068956.1:36592302-36612996 GCA_035128595.1 Eptatretus atami | reverse complement strand
TGGTGGAGCACCCAGGCATTGTTCTCCCACAGATCCCTCCTCTTGTCCCGGACTGATCTCATGAGGCGCCCGAGGATCTCCTTATACAAGTATTGATTTACTGTTTGACCCTGTGGTAGAAACTCGAAGTGGCCGATGCCCTTGATGTCAAAAAATACGATGAGCATCACCTTGACCTTCGACTTCAACATCCTTGCTTTTCTTTTGGTCTTGGTGATGCCGGACTTTTCCATTGACGACTCTGCCGTTTGGTCTCGGGATTGTATTGGAATATCCACGATTCATCGCCAGTGATGATTCTCCCAAGCAAGTCTGGATCATCCTCGAGGCGCTCGATAATGTCTTGACAGACAGTGTCTCTTTGCTGTTTCTGGTCCTCGGATAACAGCTTGAGGACCATCTTTGCGCACACCTTGTGAATTTCAAAATTTTCAGTATGATGCCCAGACAGGTCCTTGTTGATGAAAAGTTCCTCAGCAATCATCCGCACCGTGAGTCAACGATCTGCGCGCACCATCTGCTTCACACGCTCGATGTTGTTCGTTCTTCTCGTTGAAGGTCTTCCAGACCGTGGATCGTCTTCAACCTCCTCCCGTCCCTCTTTAAACCTCTTGTGCCATTCAAATGCACATGTACTGAACTCATTTCTTCCACGTAGACTTGCTGCAGCATTGCGAAGGATTCGGAAGGTGTTTTGCCAGCTTGGCAAGAAACTTCAGATTGGCTTTCTGCTCACGACTCACAGTGCGACACTCAGACTAGACAACTTGTAAAGCACGACCGTAAAAAATCACACAATGAGCGCAGTCAACAATCACCAATCATATATATTGCTGAATGTTGCGAAAGACTGTGACACAACCCGTTCATTCAAGTTGTGTAAGTGGAGCACACAGCAGGCTCAGTCCCGTTACTTTTAACGGACCTCATATAAATTGTTGCGGATTTGGAAGTTTACAGCACACAGACATTCAGGTTCCTATAGCTCAGTTATTTTCGATAGTAAATGTGGATAGATAGCTCCCTTTCCCTAGTATAATGGGTGAATAAATCTTCATGCGCTGTGAATTATTTTAATAGTCAGGTTTTCTTTTGTTACACCACCAACATCAACGCCAACAACACCGATCACCCTCACCTTCCAGGTGTGCAGAAAGCTACAATTTTACTCTAAAAAAAAACCAAATGCAGGTGAGCGACACACATTGAAGCCAATACACCGGGAAGGGGGGGGGGGGTGGGTTGGAATTACAGAACCATTGGAAAGCGACCGTAAATGAAAATATAAATAAATGAAAAATAAATAAATAAGTAAATGAAAAAAAATGCTGGAATGACCCGAGACGATGGGAAGCACGTTCGTTTTTGCTTACAATGTGTAAGCATACTCCACTAGTGTATAATATATAACTAGCATAACCCGCACTCTGCGCGACATGTTGGGGTGGGTGTGTTTGAGAAAGGAACTGATGCAGAGTATCAGTAGTAATTTTACTTTAATGCAGTAAGTGTAATACGATTCACTGTTTCAGAACCATTTTATTTACTTTTTTGTACCATGCACCTCATATGGTCTTTGAGATAATGTAAGCCGAATATCACGTTACTCGAGCGCAGAACAAAGTCGAAGATAGCGGCGACACGAAACACAAAACTCGGAAATAATATATAAGATGCAGAAGCCAATTATCTCGGGCCTGAACCAAGGTTCAAGTTCCCACTCCGATGGCTATTCCTTGAACCGGCGAAGATAACCAGACATATCAGAAATCGCAAAAAGTGTCCCAGGCTAAGAGTGGCACATTACGTTCTCATGTCCCCCTCGATTATTTTGGGTCCATGCACCCTTGATCTGCTCTTTATCATTGGTTGTGACCCAACCAATGGGTGGGGCGTCTCCGCCATACCGGCAACGTTATGAGCCGCAAGCCGACTTCTTGTGCAAAACGGCTGGGACTCGATCTGTCTGAGGTATCTTGGGTGCCTTTTTACAGCTCTGGTTTGTTTTTCACACCAGCCTTGTGCATCAATGCTTGGTTTCCGCTTTAAGAGAGCATGGAGGACAGATAACAGAGGAAAGAACAGAAAACAAGCTCACAGGGATGAATAGTGTAGATACACACAATGGGAGGGAAAACGAAATATCCAGCTATTACATAGGCAATGCATATCTATATTGCACAAAAAGTGTGTCGTGCTTATATGAAACTAGTACGAGGAAACAACTAATGTTAAACTAAACAGTTCTATCACACGAGGGCGATTCCCACGAGTATATACAGTACATATATGCATACATTATGAGGATTGCTTGCATGTATGAACAGAGTGGTCCAAAAGTCACTTTACTTTCAGGCCACCCTGTACACTCGCCTTTAAACTGGGTACCCTTTGTTTGAATCTTAACCCAGTAAAAAACTGTCATCCTGGTGTTTTGCATGTCGGATGATTCTTCAGTGTTTGCAACATGCATCGGATGGATGGATGGATGTAAGACTGGACGTCCTGTCTGTTGTCATTTGCTGTTCGACGTTAAAGATATTCTAATATCGTCGTGCAAAGTACAAGTTTGCTGTGAAAGTTCCTGCACGAGCCTTAGATTGAGGTGAAAAGAGCATTCGATTCAAGTATATGAGACTCGCATACCTGTAAAAAATATATTTCCGTCTCACTCCTTTTATGTTGCTATGTTACGCAGCGATGCTCCACAATCATGGATGCAGTTCAATATGCTGTTGACATTTTCAAAAGGAAATCGCTCAAAAATGCTTTTAGCCATAAACATGTCTAATCTTGGCCCAAGCATACTACCAACTAGTACGGTCGTTGCACAATGCAGCAAATGAGGAAAAGTTACATGGTACCACATAAAGAGCAAAAGTTTCAGTTATTTTAACTCATTCCAAGTTGGTGAATGCATCAGCAGGTGATCTTTGTTCAAAAAAAGCATTCTGATTGGCCATTCCATTTCCTCTCTCATGCTTCGACAGGTGGAGTCAATTCGGAGCAACGTTCTTCAATATAAAGCGTTCAATGGCACCGAGTACAAAACCAAAAAATTCGACAAGTTTTGAAGTTGCAATGAAATGATGAATTTTTTGTCATCATCAGTATGGATGGGCTGCACACGAATCGAATGCAATTGTAATTAATCAGTGGTTTCGGTAACTATTACTGAAAATTATCGACCAGGAAGATCTTGATTTCTTCGTGGTTATTTTTCGACAGCCACATTTTGACAAATTAATGGGACATAGGAATTAGGGCACACTCATGGGGGTTCTGACTGATGTTTCCAGGAAATATTATTTTTAAAAATTGAACAAAAAATGTTTTGTAATTTTTTTTCACAATTTTTCCAATTTCTCATTGTGTTATTACTGTATTTGGGTTATTTCTCCATTATGGTGGACCAGTTCCATCACTTTGACCGGAAGCTACTCCGAGACCAAGGACGATATATATATATATATATGTATATATGATAGGAAACTCCTATTACGTATGTATGAGCTAAATTATAATTGTCTCCGTTTATTTGGAGGTCCCACGAGCAACCAATTTCATGATATTTCAATGCCTACACCATAGAATGTATAAAAAATTTTTAAAAAGTGGAATAAATAGCATTTAAAATCTCTTTAGACCCTTTCAGACCGTTGAAGATCCTTCAGACCCCTGAAACCCTTTTCAGACCCGTTTAGATCCTTTCAACCTTTTAGTTGTAGTGTTTCAACTTTAGTTTCAATTTTTTAGTTGTTTCCTTTTAGTTTCAGTTTTATACTAAAAAGGCTTTAGACCTTTTTTGTATACATAGTCAAGGCTCATAGAAGAGCTAGTACAGCACACCGAATGGATCAGGATGTAACAGACAAAAACAGGATGCAAAACACGCTTGCATGTGGTGGACAAAATGGATACAATAAGGAAACTCCAAGGAGGGAAAATTGGAAGGAGGAGGGATTGGGGTGGGGTTGACACTTGACGAGGACAGAAAAGATCATGGTTTTGGATTGGGAACGATCTGAGATGGCGGTGAACAGCTGTCTTGAAGACCTGGAGGGAAGAATGAGATAGAGGAGGATGAGAAAGTCGATTCCACAGGTGGGGAAAAAAAAGAGGAACAAATGAATGGAGGTGAGCAGTGATACTGGATTTAAGTAGATTTACCAGAAACAGGTTGATGGTGGACCATGTGAGCCCTGCAGACACCTGGGGAGTACAAAGCACGGAAAGAGCAGAAGGTGCAAGACCAGAAAGGAGGTGGCAGCGTAGCTGAGCAAGATGTGATGCAGGGGAGCCAGCCCAGAGGGGAGAGCAGTACTCCATTAAGTTGTGGATGACATTTAGACCCTTTATACCCCTTATGACCCTTTATTCCCCTCAGACCTGTTTAGACGCACACCTCACAATAAGCTATAAAGTCTTCTTGCAATATACATATTAATGGCTGCTTTTTTCAGCAAGTAATGCACAGACTCCAGCCAACCGGAGGGTGGGTACTCTGCTCGTAATTACATACAAATGCTTCACAACAAGAGACATTTTCAATGAAAAAAAAATAATAAATAAAACTGCTTGATGAAATTTGAATGTCCATCAGGAAATGATTGTGTAGACAAATCATTATTCCATGGATGCAGATGTTTTACAGTGCAGGTATATCAAAACAGGTGAACGCAGCCAGTTAAAACATAGTTTCCGAAGGGTAGTGTACGTCAATATAGTGTTTCTGAGGGGCACGGTGACAAGTCAAGACAATGTTTTTCTCATTTTAATCACTGCTGGCTTTGTGTGCACGACCGGAATGATAAATTAGCTTTTGTTTGGTTTTTAAATGAATGTGTGAGTTTATGGGATGACTGAATTTAATGGTGCTTGCATACATATCCCCACATTTAGTCCTTAATGCAAAACATTCAATGTTTGGAATATCGAGAAGGTTGTAGTAAAGCATGTGCAAGCTCAGATTAAAATACGAGTGGCATGCCACATGCCGTTTTGTAATGACAGATTTGCTTTTGCCTTGTAACTGAGATGTCTGCTTGTTGTGGTTCATATTCGATTTAAAAGTTTGCATTGTGATTTTTTTTTTTTGACCTCAAGATTGTCACAGGAAACATTTCATAAATGAGCATTGTTTTACATTTCCACATGTAAACATCATCCAGGATGGTACATTGATCCAAGGGTAGTCAACCATGCCCTGCTTGCCATGCTGTGCACACTTGCCTCTGAGCTGTTTACTCCGAGTCCGATTCCCAACACGATGATATAAACTGACGGGTTGATGTTTCACAAGCAGGGTGTTGCATCACACGGTGTGTCGTCCTTCAGACAGACTGTAAGCTGAGGACCCATCTGCAAGTATTGGTTTCTGGTGGGTGATAAAGACCTGTTGGTGTCTTTCAACAACAAGTACGCAAGGCCCTAAACAAATTCCAAATTCCTTTGATGATTTTGTGTGCCTCTCCAGAGCTACTACTCCTTAAAGATAGGTCGAGATACTAAAGCGGGGCATGGTTGCCTACCCTCGGATCAAAGAAGGCACGACATGATGATGATGATGTATAAACATAGTATTATAAGCAACACCTTTATGAGATGCAATTCATTTAAGATTCATCTCTTAGCTGCTGTTTGATGTACACACAGTGGAGGACATTGCACAAACATATTCTACTTGCTCCAAGGGTTACATGCTCGATGATGTGTATGTACATGTCCAAGTCGAGCAAGCATAATGTAGCCTACACTTCTCATGTGCAGTATGGCTTTGGGAGAGTACTGCAATTATCCCCACACTTTAAAAAAAAAAGTACAGGGGGGAGGGGAGATACTGCAATTGGCTCCACCTGTCTGTCTGTCTATCGATCTATCTGTCCGTCCGTCATGCTGTCTCCTCCTAAACGGTTGTGCATTCATTCAACAAACTTGGTAGTTATGATCACCACATGGAAAGAATGTGTGAGAGCAGTATAATCATCCTGAGGCCCTGGGGTGGGGCCTCAAAAGGTCAAATACGAAGAAATGCAATTACGGGCACATTTTGAAACATTTTTTGTTGAAACGTTATATGTAGTTATGGTTTTGGAAAATTTACTCCATGGGGAGAGCATACATGGACACGAAGGTGACCCAAGGATCAGTTATTTCATTAGTCTTTGTATAGCTCGTCCTTGGTCCCTTGTCAAAGGGCTGATCAGGTGGGGGGTGGGGGCATGCATTGGCTAGGCTGTATTTTACCAGTGTAATGTCTTCCCCCCCCCCCCTCCTGCTCTGCACTTTCAATCTTTCCTCATTCACCCCATCAGTCTTGCCTTCAGCCCCATTCAGTTGTCCCTTGGTCCGGCAGAATTGCTCTCCGTGTTTCCTCCGTTCGCACATTGTTTAATTGGGCACGTTAGACCCGTCTGTGGTCGTGAATCCAGTGGGTACTCTCACATGCATGTTTATGAGGCTTGGTGCTCGTTGTGGCCTATGAAGTGTGGTGCTTCTCGTAGGCTTGGTACAGTGCAGAACAGTATGAGTGGGCATTTTTCGTGCACGGGGAGGGGGGCTGTGGGCTTCCGTCACGGCTTTGGGCATGTTAAAGCACAGTCACACCTTGACGATTTGGCCAGCAATGGCAACGTATAAAAATGTATGTAAAACGTTGGCGTACGCTGAAATTTTGATGTTTTTTTTTTAAGTTTTGTCGTATTCATAACGTGTTGGTCGTATGCATAACATATTAGTAACGCACAGAACGTTTCATTGTCTTATAGATAACTTATACCAACGAATGCTTAGATGTTGTTGGCGTTCACAACCTATGCCCAACGATAGTTTAATTTAGGCATAGCGCGCTGCACGTATCGCCGCCGAACCGTGGCGTAGCCTGTTAAAAACCTGCCGCACGCCGTTTAAATCATAACCGCCTGGGAATTGGAAGTGTCAACATCGCAGTCACACCTTGACGATTTAGCCAGCGTATGTCGACCTATGAAAATGTGTCTAAAACGCTGGCACACGTCGAATACGTTATGGGTAAGTTGTGTATACGTTAAGAGCACGCTGAAAAACGATGAAGTATGCTGTCATATTTCGTGGTATTATTACGTCGTGAAATTTCAAGCATGCTGAAAATTTACGACGTACTCGCCATATGGCTCACACGTTCCGCTACACTGGGAATAATTTGTAGGCACAATACGCGATCGTTGACACACGTCGACACAAGTTCCTTGTAAGTTACTCATAAGTCGAAACATCGAGGTAATGTTTAGCATACCCGAAACTTATTTTCTCCGTCAAGGCACATTTTCTTTTTTCTCCTTGGCTCCGTGAAGGCACGTGACGAAATATCTGGTTGTTGTTGTTGTTTTTTTTTATATTATTATTTTTTTTAGTCTATCACGAATTTAAAATATGTTCGGACATTTGCTTTTAAGTTTCGACGTCGACGTGACAATATCCTCAAACAGAAAATATTCACAGAGGAGGAACTAAGAATAAGACATGAGCAAACTGAAGAGGCAATCGGACGTGACGTAAGGCACGTGACGAAATATCGGAAGTTATTGTTGTTTTTTTTTTTTAAACGCTACTCATAGGTTTAAATAAGTTTCGGTACGCTAAACATTACCTCGACGTGTTCGACTTATGAGTAACTTACAAGTACGTGTGTCGACGATCGCATAACGTGCCTACAACTTATGGCCAGCGTAGCGGAACGTGTGATCATACGCTGGCATACGTCGTAAAATTTCAAGCATGCTAAAATTTGAGGACAACCGCAAAGTACAACGATGAAAGCCAGCTGTACTACGACGTATGGCATTTTTTCAGCGTGCTCTTAACGTTACAAACTTACCCATAACGTATTCGACGTGTGCCGGCGTTTTAGCCCAATTTTGCATACGTCAGGCATACGTCGGGCTAAAATCGTCAAGGTGTGACAGCGCCTTAAGAGTGGGGCGGGGGCTTCCTTGAAAGTTCCCTCAAAATGGTGTGGAAAATTCCAAAAGTTATGTCGTGGACCCGCCCCCATCGGCTGCGGACCAATGGGAGAGAGAGAAAGCTTGTGGGAGGAGGGAAGAGCTGATATGAAGAAGAAGAAGAAGAAGAAGAAGAAGAAGCAAACGTGGAAAGCTCACACGAGCAGGGATGCAAAGAGCTCGTGAAAAAAAGAAGAGGCCATAACGGAATGCAACGGAATTTGCCTGTCAGCGAACGTTCGTGCCTTGAAGGAGATTTATAATCGTGAGAGAAGCAGAAAGGCAGAAGTGAAGGGGAAAAGCTCGCACGAGCAGGGACGGAAATAGCTTTTGAGCAGTCGGCTCAGAGAGCAGAAAGGCTGGAGTGAAGCAGAAAGGCTGGAGTGAACGGGACAAGCTCGCATGAGCAGAAGACCCAAAGACTGAGAAGGCTCATGAGGGAAGGACCAAAAGCGTGTGAGGGTAAAGAAAGGAAGGTTTCACGAGCAGCCCATCCCTCTCTCTCTCTTCCACAGATCTCCTCATGTGTCTATTCCCCCTTGTTTTGTGCTTTCCTCTCCTGTCCCTCTCATCTCCCTGCTCCCCTTCTTATATGTTCTGTGTATTAGCTCTTATATGAACTTTGACATTGTACATATTAAAAAAAAAAAAAACTATCGTTTCTGTAAAAATTATGCCTTGTAGTAATGCAAATGCCTTGCCAACTGTCACACATTTGAAAGCAATACTTAAATTAAAAGAGTGTGAATAAGCCGGTACAGTGTGTGGCCATACCTATATTTAACATTCCAACAACATTTCATAATTCACCAAAATACTTTTTTTTTTGGAGTGAAATGTTTTTGGTGGTGGCCATGCCTCCATGAACAAAAACAACGGTAAATTAAATAATTGTGTTTCCACGGGGACACCTCTATGTGGAGTGATTTTAAAAGGGGTGGGTGGGGGCGTGTCCGCTTGCACGTTGGGGAGGCCGATTGTCGGGTCACAGGTTCATGGCCTGGGACAACCATCACTTATTTTGTAGGCACTTATTTCGATGAAATGTATATGTTATCCAGATTCCCTCTATCTATCTGTTTGTTTATGTTTATTTATCTTTGTGGTTCCCCTGCAATATGTTTCTATGTAAGTGGAAGATACACACATATGGTACATACATACATTGTTTCCCTGTTCTTAGAATTCCAAACAAAAAGGTAAAAAGTGGGCCTGGGGTGCGCGGACTTGCTCGTTGTTCTACGAAGCAGTTTAAAGGGTTAATAAAACGTCAAATTAATGATGATTACAGTTGAAACAACAAAAAGATATGAAGTGGTTGTCAGGAATAACACTGAACTAGAATTCCGGATGTTGTGGGTTATGATCCTGCTGAAGGCTTTAAGGATTTATATTGATTCAATTTGATGAATTGTCAGTAAAAACCCAGCTCGCTTATTAATGACATCTGGGGAGGGGACCACAATGTGCTTGCCCCACCAGGTTGCATATACAAGTGGAAATAGTTCACCCTTTGTAGTTGAGTGTTGATCCACTCGGGGCAACCTGGGATAGGCATTCAAAGGCCACCCATAAAAAGGCAGCAACACCCAACATTATCTCTACTGAAATGAATAACTTTGTTATTTTCACAAGGTTAATGAGTCGCTGCCAATTACCCGTTATGTGAAAGCTGCATATCATTATCCACAGCCACAAAAAAGACCCCAAATCTGATGTGTTGAAATTAAATGAGTTAAGGCAGACATTTTCATCAGTAATGGCATCCATCCTACATCACTGAAGCTTTAAAGCCTATTTGTTCAACAAATGCTTTAATTCCGATTTTAATTGGAATCTCCCATGATGAGGCTGAAGCTCAAAGACTGTTGCTTTCCCATCACAGACAGGTCAGTCGTCTCTGTTTAGTACTGTCCATTCGCTGATATTGCTCCCTCTGCTCTCTGTCCTCTGACCCTCACTGTCTAATCCAGGATGCATTCTTGCAGTAATCCTCTCCTAGTTAAACTTCCAAAATCTAGGCTGCCTGCACATCTCAACTGTTATTCCTTGCTACTCCCGTCTATGGAACTACATTCCAGAGGCTGTTCTATCTCACTCATCCATCCTTCAAGCAAGTAGTGCACCACCATCTCTTGTCATCCTCAATTCTGTCCAATGATCTTCATTACCCCCATTGACCTTTCCTACCACAGCCATCTTACCTGCTGGTTTGTGTTTCCTCCCATTCTCCCTTTTTGCATATTCTGTTCATCTGCTCCCTTGAGGTTTATTCCACCATCAGTTCTACCTCGCTCTTCCATGAGCCTCACTCCTGTAAAGAAAAAGAAAAATTGCTTTCATGGACATATATAAAGAAAATATGCTCAAAAAATAGTTTACATGAAGAGAGAAAAATAAGAAAATCGAATTGATGACTCGTTAATTTGACATTCATGAAAAGGTTACCATAAACTACTGCAGTCATGAGAACAAACAAAAAGTAAAGAACAAATATGCAAAACTAGCAGGGGTATCCAACGTTGCTCGGGAGAAAAAACTGAGAGGGTTGGGGGGGGATAGGAGAGCTGGGGGGGGGGGAGTAGGAGAGCTGGACGGCCCGGGGGTAGGAGAGCTGGACGCCCGGGGGTAGGAGAGTTGGACGGCCGGGGCTGGGGGGGGGGGGAGGCAGGAGAAGCACTAGTGTTGGGGTGTGCAGTGGCTGGCAGCGAGGGGCCAGCGCGATTGGACCAGCACAACAAATATTGAATCCCACACTCCACAATGGTGGCAGTGATAAATTATCCAGTACGGAGCAATTTAAACCTGGATTCCCTGTGTCTTGAGGAAAATTTATGTAAACACTGGAAATGCTGGGAACAACGATTTAGGTTGTATTTGAAAGCCCACACTTAAATTTTCCTCAAGCATGTTTGCATGTGGGTGCATGGCGAGGCTGACAGCAAGTCGGAAGAGCTGCAAGTCACGATTCTACTCTATTGTGGTGGGGAGGATGGACTGGAGGTGTTTACCACCTTTGATTTTGAGGACAGAGAGGACAACACCAAACTGAAAGATGTCCTGGATAAATTTTCATGCCTCTGCAATCATCAAAAAAACACCTTGTTCGAGAGATATAAGTTTTGGAAGCACTCCCAGTGTGAGGGGGAAACAATTTATCAGTTTGTCATGGACTTGAAGAAGAGGATTAAAAAAAAAAACTGAGTACAAGGAACCCACACATCTTATGATTTGAATGGCCGGGACCAGGGTTTCCCAGCAGAACAATGCCAAGAGCATCACACTCCCTCCACCGGCTTGTCATCTTCCCACAGTGCATCCTGGTGCCATCACTTCCCCAGGTAAACGGCGCACACGTACACAGCCATCCATGTGATCTAAAGGAAAACGGGACTCATCGGACCAGGCGACCTTCTTCCACTGCTCCAAGGTCCAGTTCCGATGCTCACGTGCACATTGTAGGCACTTTTGATGGTGGACAGGGGTCATCATGGGCGCTCTGACCGGTCTGCGGCTACGCAGCCTCAGACGCAGCAGGGTGCGATGCACTGTGGGTTGTGACACATTCCTCCCGTGACCACCATTAAAATTTTCTGTGACTTGTGCTACAGTAGACCTGTCGGTTCGCCCCAGACGGGATAGTCTTCGTTGCCCTTGCGCATCAATGAGCCTTGGGCGCCCAACACCCTCTCGCCAGTTTGTGGTTTATCCCTCCTCGGACCAATGTCAGTAGGTACTCACCACTGCTGACCGGGAGCTCCCCATAAGCCTTGCCATTTCAGAGATGCTCTGACACAGTCATCTGGCCATAACAATTTGGCCCTTGTCAAAGTTGCTCAGGTCTTTACTCCTGATAATTTCTCCTGCATCCAACACATAAACTTCAAGAACTGACTGTTCACTTGCTGCCTAATGTATCCCACCCCTTGACAGGTGCCATTGTAACAAGATAATCAATGTTATTCACTTCACCTGTCAGTGGTCATAATGTTTTCGCTCATCAGTATTTATATTGTAATGTATCTCAGAATCTGATCCGACCAAAGCATACAACATTCAGGTCCTCAGACAGTTATTTCCATAAATATATGTCCAGGATAGACCCATCCCCTTGTCTGGTGGGATTCTAACTTTGATGTGCTGCCGAAGAGTATAGAACAGATTCCCTTTCTTGTGGGATGGCCTTTTTCTCTTTATGACACATTCCTGCATGCGAGTTATAGCCGTTAGCCCAAACAGAGGCTCATTCTACCCCCTTTATCATTTACCTCACTCACCTATCTTTCATTGACGTTCGACACCCACCTCTCAATCACCAACATTGACGTCCACCTTTTCCATCGATGTTTGATGCCCCATTTGGCAGCTCTATAGATGCTAGCTGGCTCTTGTTCGTGTCAGGCTGAACGAGGAAGGAATGATCGTGAGATTGACGGTTGCAGGTCACGTGCAATGATGAGCCAATAGGCAAGGTGGATTTGGCTGAAGTTTGCTTGAGGCTTTGCCAAGAATGGTCGCCTATAAAAAGGACGGGAGGACCGCTTTCCAGTCAGTTGGTGACAATTCCTGACAGCTGGGTGACGCTTCCTTACAGCTCCAGTCAGTTGGTAACAATTCCTGACAGCTGAGTGATGGTTCCTTACAGCTCCAGTCAGTTGGTGACAATTCCTGACTGTTGGTGACAATTCCTGACAATTGGTGAGTTGTTGCTCCTGAGGGTGGGTGACGGTTGGACCATTTCTGCTGGTTCTGCTCATACCTGATTATTGGTGTCCCTGGTTCCTGGGGGCGATGACGTGATGTTGATTGGTGTTTGAGCATGTTTGCATGTGGGTGCATGGCGAGGCAGGGTGCTGGCAGCGGACCAAGGTACGCTCACACATTTTGGGACATTTAGTTGGACGCACGACGACTTCTACCTTGGTAAATGCCCTGTCACACCTTGACGTTTTAGCCAGCGTATGGCAAGGTATCAAAATGTATGTAAAACGCTGGCGTACGCTGAAATATATTGTTTTTTCCAGTTTGGACGTATTCATAACGAGTTGGACGTATGCATAATGTATTAGTAACATACACAGAACGTTTCGATAACATATAGATAACTTATATCAACGAATGCTGAGCGTGTTGGCGCGTTCACAACCTATGCCAACAATAGTCTAACTTATGCATAGCGGCGGCAGCGTATCGCCGACGATCACGTGTGTGAGCCTATTAAAAGGCTGCGGCTCGACGATTCAAATCATAACTGCACTAGACATCGAAGTGTCAAGCCGCTGTCACACCTTGTGTTTAGCCAGCGTATGCCGACGTATGAAAAATTTGCCGAATACGCTGGCACACGTCGAATACGTGATGGGTAAGTTTTATATACGTTAAGAGCACGCTGAAGCACGCTGGCATACGTCGTAGTACGCCGAGTACGTCGACAAATTTCAGCATGTTGAAAATTTTTCGACGTATGCCAGCATATGACACACGTTCCGCATACGCTGGCCATAAGTTGTAAGCACATTACGCGATCGTTGACACACGTCGACACCGCTACTTGTAAGTTACTCATAAGTCGAAACGCGTCGAGGTAATGTTTAGCGTCAGTGTTCCAGACTCCCTGGTTTTTATTTTTTATTTTTATTTTTTCTTCGGTATGACGGTGATGTTGACACTTCGATTTCTAGTGCGGTTATGATTTAAATCTTGAGCGGCAGCCTATTAATTATATTATATTATAACCGCACTAGAATCAAAGTGTCAACATTACCGTCATACCGAAGAAAAAAAACAAAAAAACCAGGGAGTCTGGAACACTGACGCTAAACATTACCTCGACGTGTTCGACTATGAGTAACTTACAAGTAACGTGTGTCGACGTTGTCAATGATCGCGTAACGTGCCTACAACTCACGGCCAGCGTATGCGGAACATGTGAGTCATATGCTGGCTTACGTCGAAAAATTTCAAGCATGTTAAAATTTGGCGACGAGCTCGGCGTACTACAATGTATGCCAGCGTACTACGACGTATGCCAGCGTGCTCTTAATGTATAGAAAACTTACCCAAAACTTATTCGACGTGTGCCAGTGTTTTAGACAAATTTCTCATACGTCGGCATACGCTGGCTAAATCGTCAAGGTGTGACAGGGCTTTAAGCCGAGACCGATTTCTCCCACCCCCCCCCCCCCCCCAAATGATCTGCTGGGTACCCTTGTCTCGTGTTTAATTGTTAAGTTAGATTGTTAAGGAGAACAAAGTAAGATTGATAAGGAGTTAAGGAGAACAAAACAAGAACAATAATTGTTAAGGAGAAACGAGGATCAACCCCCTCCTAATACATATGGTACCCGTGGCCGTAACAATGTGTACATATATATATATATATATATATATATATATATATATATATATAACATGTTTCAATATACATCTACACAAATACATAAAACATATATTATACATATAAAAATAAACATATATATGTACAGTATGTATATGTATATATGAAGGCTCATGCTCTCTGTCTGTCTGTCCCACCCTGAAACAAGGAAATGCTCCTCAGAAAGAAAAGAAAAATTAAGTAAAAATTGCTTAAATTTAATCCAAAGCCATGGGAAAATTATGATATAAAAATCAAAGTTGTACACAAGAGATTGCATCTTCACACATATAAACTGCAAATACTGCAACCTTTAGAACTGAGAACTTCCCCTGTAGATGGAATGGATGTGCTGGGACAGTCCCCTGGCCTCCAGAGTCTCCTGATGCAATGCCCTTAGACTGATTGTGGGGGTATGTTAAGGATTGTTTTCAAAACCTCTGTTGCTGACATTGAAACACTTCGTACAAGGCTAACCAATTACATCAGCAGTGTGACGAGTGATATGTTAGCTAACATGTGGATTGAAGTGGATTTTTGCTTGGATGTGGTACATGCCACTGAGGGTGTACATGTTGTGGTGTACTGAGGAACACAATAAACTTTATGAATTATGTGATAAAATGCAAAAAAACGCATCATGTATCTTTTGGTTTGGTTGTAATGATATTTTTATAACTGGAACAAGACTTTGTGGACAGCCTGTACTTTGTTACAAAGCCTAAAAGTATCTTCATATAAGTCATGGTAAGTTTACCCAATCATATGTTTTGAATAAGTCAGTAAGTCATTAAACTCACTTTACTCTGTTCTTTTCTTTGAGCACCAGGTGCATACAACAAATCAAGACATTCATTATTGCATTTTTAAGGAATCAAGACATTCCTTATATCACATTCTCCCATTTTTAAGAACTTTCAACAAGCTGAAGAATAAAAGGCTTCCCTTTTTATTTATTTTTTTCAATTTCTATCATGGGATTTACCACGGGCTTCCGCGAATACATACATACATATATATTTTTATTATTATTATTATTTTTTTTAATACACATGAAAATATAATACAGATTTATAAAAATGTCGATAAAATAAATGAAAATTATGAAAATTTATACAAGATTATTTCTCACCTTTAATTTCTCGTTTGCATAGGCATTGCACAAAGTGTAGTTGGACCAGGTTCTGTTGGTGTCTGGATGCTGGAACCATTCACCATTTTCATCACAAATTTTCGTTACCTTTTCTTGTGAAAGAAATAAAAAATTAATTAAAATACATAAACTGTAAACAAAATATAGACAAAGTGGTGCAGTGGTAATTAATTACCTGTATGCACAATGTAATTTTTCTATGCATTTAGAAACAATTATTTATTTCACAACTTCATCCATCGTACATTTATGAACTTTTTAGCTGTCTTGCAATTTTAATCACCTCTGCAATGTCATATACAGAAATCTGATTAATTGAGGCTATAAGTAGGTCAAAAAGGTTGCAGATAAAGAGGAATATATTACTTTTTGCAAGTCATGTTCTACAATACATCCAAAAATTGCACAACTCCCAGCATACATTTGTAACTTTTTGTTGCCAAACAATAAAAGACCTTTATCAGTGCAGTTGATCGCAAAGTCATGAGGTGACAACTACAACTTAGTTCATGAAAGCGTCATTAAACCACAATTAAAACATAGTTAGTTATGTCCTGTAAATGTCTAAAAGTGTTTTGCACAGCAGTGGGTGTATACCGTATATACCGTATTAGTCGATGTGGAGTACAAGTCCAATTGGCTCATTTTCCCATTTTTCTTTCCTTCATTCAAAGATAAGTCGATTTCGACTATAAGACGAAGTTTGATCAACTAAGGTAGTTAGCAAAACAGTCAGTCAGAACAACAGAAGTGTTAATTCCTTCCTGACACTGTCATATTGCATGGCATCGCTGCCTATGGTATATTTACAGGGTCATGAATATTAATGAGCAGTTTTGTGCATCATATTTGAACTACTATGTGGGACGACCTTTCAGATAAATGATGAACGTAAGTAATTTTTTTTAGCATGTTTGCTATCATATCGAGGTACAGTAGAGCATTGAAACAAGCTACAGAATCATTGTCAGCACTGGCTCATAACCCATTACATTTTGTTGCAGTTCATTACTCCTTAATAAACGTTAACACCTGACATTTATATTTTAATGTAAGACAAGCACATTTTAATCCATGAAGGAGCTGAATCACTGAGCACTGTGTTTTAAATGAACAATTATACAATGTATTTCAGAAAATATCACACTTTCCAACTTTTTTTTCATTTATGCAATTCAGTGTCTGAAACCATAGATAAGTCAATTCTGAGGACAAGTCGAGGCCTGGTCTTCTGAGAAAGAAAAATGTATTGAGAATTGTATGCCAAAAAATACGGTGTATTACGTATATGTATATATGTATATATATGTATATATATTTGTTCACCAGAAAAAAAAAAGTATCAAATTCCGACCTCGTTTGGTTGTTTTATTTGAGATTTCATCCCTCTATGTTTTTACATTTATAATATATTTTTTTCCTTGTTTCTGTTATTTTTATTTTTATTTTATTTTTTAATTTAAGGAGGAATATATAAAATTGTTTATAAAGAAAGCAAAATACTGTACACATACACAGATCAGTGAGATAATATTCAGACATCGGTGCGTATCACCCACCGAGTTAAATATTGTTGCGGTTCTGCAAAAGTGGAACTCCTCTGAGGCAATGGCACCCAACATATATTGATCCTAAGACAGTTATCTCCTTAGTATTTGTTTAGTTAGCCCTTTCCATATGTCTAGTGGGTAAATGGGACAATATGCGTTGTATCGGGATTTTATTTAGGTCTTCACTCCTTTATTCTTTAATTCATTTTATCTCTTTACTTTCATTTATCTGATACACAAACCATGCAAGCACACACGCAGATTGGCAATGATACCAGGAGTATCGTGAGGACACAGCAGAAGCTCATTTGCATACGTGCACAATTTTCCATTCAAACGGCGCGCCATAATCCAACTGACGCCTCAGCTCAGACCCTTTTTATGCTCACGGCCACGCTACAACACTCGTCATAACCATTCCAAATGCCTTCTAAAAATCCGAACGACAACCTATGTCCGATGCCTTCACCACAAATGCCACAATGATGATGAACTACCCCAACCTCATCACCACAATTGCCTCACTTTTACTGCAGACACCTCAACGCTTCCCTCACCTCCCTATAACTGCCACAATCGCCATAAACCCCCATGGATGCTCACCTCAGTTTCTAAGGGCGCCAGAGGAATGAAGGCATTAAGAGCCGGGGTGGTTCGGCATGTAACTCAAAGCGCAAATGTGTGCTGGGAGTTCATTCAAGGATGTGCGGGGGGGGGGGGGGGGGGGGGGGGGGGGCTCCGGGGTTTCCCCAAATAACCACGCTTGAATGGAGTCCAGCACATTTTCAGGGCCGGGGAGCATTCCTGAAGACCCTCGACCAATGTTGAATGCGGAGCTCCGTCCCTTGGCCGGGCTCAAAGGCAACTGAAGCCATTTTCGATTATGGAGCCTGGCGGGGCATGGCTATACCGCAGGGCGACTGCTATGTGCCAAAGGGGGAGGTCAGGAACTCCTGTAGGGTCGTTTGATCCGATTTTTAGCTCCTTCCTCGCTCAGGCTCAAAAAAGGAGCAATTCAGCTCACTCTCTCTCGCTTTCTTTCATCCAGGCTCCATGAGGCGGTCATCCAGGATCTCTCCTCCGTTCAGTGTCTGAGTGGAATCTCTTCATGAGCCATCGCAACTGAGCAGAGAGGGCAGCCAAGTGAGGTGAGAGGGGTGGAGCGAGCTATTGCCAGGATGGGCAGGGATAACGCCCGGGTCATCGGCGCTCAGTTTTGGCTACATTCACCAGCCAATATTCACACTTACAGACCTCTCGCACATCTCCGTTACGTCTTTCTCTCATGCATCTCTTTCTCCCATCTATGTCTCATCCACTGAGGACACACAAGCAAAGAGAGCATGAATGATTTGCACCTCTCACACCTTCCTCTTACATCATGCCGCATGACACTCTGCACTGCATTTGCACTTCCTACTCCCATACCGTAGACACCCTCAGTTTTCCTCCCTCCTCCTCCTTCCTAAGTGATCCTTCCTAAGGTTGTGCCGGTCCGTCGACCACGCCAGGTACAACGAGAAAATGTTATGCTTTATGAACCCACACGCATACGCACACGCACACATACATACACACCCGATGTCGGCAGATTGGAGTCATTGTGATTACCGACAACAGTACGTATTGTGTACAACCCAAAAACCTTGATTAGCTTTCACCCTTATTTTTGGGGAATTTCAACAAACAAATTTTAAAAAAACATGGCATTGTAGATGTTTCAAGGAGACCTGCATAAACACTAATCTTTATAAACAGCTGCGTGACGGGTGGAAAAAAATTTGGCTCGGTAATTTTGAAAATGCGTTCATATGGCAAACGGTTCGGAAATCGGGTGTTATCAATATTTTGCTTTGAAACTCACAAAGAGCAACATATAACCTTTGTAAAGCACAACCGAGTCATAAAATAACCAATTACTTTAGAAACAATGACAAGGACAAAGGAAAACGTGATCGTTCATATGCTGCTGAGGTTAAAAGTTAAAACCTCCATTAGATTGAGGAGGGAACAATACCAACACGGCACCCAGAACCAAGCATGGGTAGCCTGGTGTTGGCTCAGTGGTTAGGGTGGCGGCTTGGGATCCTAGGGTCCTAGGGTCCTGAGTTCAAGCCCCGTCGGCCGCTGAATTAATACACCAGGGAGTTGACTCAGCCTGTTGTCATCCTTCTGAGGTCGGCAAAATGAGTTTCAGTTCCAGTGTGTGTACTGGTAGAAGGGCACTGCATCAGCGACACAGTCGCGCTTCAAGAAATGATAGCTACCCCGGCAGCTAAGCTGCCATATGACCACCACCACCACCACCAAGCATGCAGGCATGCACACATTCACAGAGTCCCTTTACAAATCCAAATGTACTCCCATGTACCACGTCCGTGTAGACTGTATACGTACCTCTACCTTGTATAGCAACTGCCGACTGCACATCCCGATTGGGACACGAACTGGACCGCTATCAACTGTAGAGTGCTCGGCAAGTGGCTTAAGCACTCAAGCAAGCAGTCCAATTAAATGGTTGATAAGGAACGGCTGGCTTGGCAAGTGATAGCAAGCTGATTGTAATGGGACATGCGAAACATTGCCGATTTCTCAACATTATCACATTTCACTCCAGATTTCGAGTTATTTAGTCCATGTGATGTGATCCTCAAAACTCAAATTATATTTCGATTACATACTTTAATTAGTCCGTGAGAGTAGATTGTGTAAAATCACATCATGTAATAAATGCATCAAATCGCTACACGCTCCTAATTTGAAACTATAACATTGACAAAAGTGATGCATACAGCGATTCAGAGGTATTTCGATGAGGCTTTCGATGAAATCGCTGAAGAAAGTGGAAAAAAACAACATTTTGAATGCTTTTTCGTTAATAGACCATTGTGGCCTGTTCCAACGAAAGGCATTGAGCAGGCCGAACAAAATGGCGAATGAACAACCCAACGAGGTAACCAGGATGCGCCTTAAGACACCATCGAGAGTGAGGTGTTGGGGGATGCGCATGATAAGGGCCACAATTAAATAATGCCATTAAAAAATGTGGCTTTCCCAGGAAAGATCATTGCAGATAGTGAGACCCAGAAGCTTGAAAGAAAGGACTTCTTCAGAGGATTGTTGAGAAATTGTATGGGGGGGGGGGGGGGGGGTCCAAGCGGTCTTTTCGGAGAGACGTAGTGAGAGTGTGAGATTTGTTCCGGATTGAAAGACATGTTCCACGTGTTGGACCAGTTTGTGATTTTATCCAGATCTGCAGTGAGCGAAGAAGCTGCTGCTTGCCGTCTGAGGGACGACAGATGGTATGGCAGAGGGTGGAGTCATCACAAAAGAGATAAGGAGGATTTTCCAATAGAATCGGAGAGATCGTTGATGAAAACCAGAAAAGAACAGGGCCCAGAACGCTACTTGAGGAACTCCAGCCTGGACGGAAGAGGAGATGAAAGAACTCCATTTAGGGCCACACGTTGACTGCGACAAGGAAGGAAGTCTGCGAGCCATGAGTGGAGATGGCCTTGGATGCCATAGGAAGAGAGTTTGGTGAGCAGGGCAGAGTGCCAGACAGTGTCAATAGTGCACGATTTGTCTAGGGATATGGCTCTGATTTCCTGTCTGGCATTGAGGACCTCCATCCAT
>CM068956.1:36567260-36591595 GCA_035128595.1 Eptatretus atami | reverse complement strand
TAGATACACACTTGTTCCGAGCTTTATAGAAGGAACTGAGATTACCCTCAGTTTGGGTTGCTTTCTATGAAGAAAAGGCAAGTTGTTTCAGGGTAACTGCCTCGCCACAAGCTTCAGTGAACCATGGGCGGGAGGCAGGGTAGGACAAGTGAAGACGAGAGGGGATAAATCTGTGCATGAGGAAGAGCAAGTTTCTTTGAAAGAATGAGTTGATGTTGGAGAAAGTAGCGATGGGAGACCAGTATAGAAGTTTGATGGCTGTTTGGAAACCCTGCCAGTCGGCTTGAGTGAAATGCCAGACTCGACAGCACTGAGGTGGTTCTCTAATAATAGCCAGAGAGAGGTCCACTTTGACAAGCACGTGGTCAGAAAAACCGATCGGAGCGGAGGTAGTACAGCAGATATTTGAGGGAAATTTGTCAAAATCAGATCCAGAAGTGACAGAGTACCATTGGTTGAGATCTGGGTTGGGAAATTGACCGATTGAGTCAGCCCCAATGAGTGTCAGCTTTTGCTGAAGTGCCATGACAGGTGAGAGAGAGTACCCACACCTAGCCAACTGGCATGATGACAATCAAGTCGCCACATATGAGGAAGAGAAGTTTGGATGAGAAGATAGAATTGGTCCACGTTTCGGATAGTGAGGTGTAGATGGAGTCATAACTGTAAGGTGGACGGTACAGTACACATATAAACATGAGGTGGGAGGGGGGGAAGCCGTAGCCAGAGGTATTCCTGGGGGTGTGGGGAGTGGGGGCAGTGCATGGAGAGTGAGGAATCGAGTCTTTGATGAAGAGAGCAACTCCTTCACCAGGACGAGGCTCAAGTCTGTCATACCGGAGAGGGAGTAACCAGGGAGAGATACTTGGGAGTCAGAGACGTCTTGGGGAGGAAAGTTTCTGTTCGGCAGATTATGTCTGGTTTGTCAGTGACAACCTGTATGGAAAGATCTGTAAGGTTTGAGCGAAGGCCCGGATATTTGAGCTCCACACAGTTAATGAAGAGGGAGGGAGAGGCTTTGGGTGCAGGGATGGTAGGGGAGGGGAGGGAGGACAAGGGAGGACGGGGGGGGGGGGAGGTAAGGAGAGTTCTTGAAGAGTGTGGGGAATTGCAGAATAGCTTGGGGAGGGCCGGATGAGGAGGAGAAAAGGCTCTGTGGTGCTGGGGGAGAGGGTGGCAGAGAGGGGCAGAAGGCAGTTGAGGATTTGAGGAGTGGAGTGAAGAGATGGAGGTGAGAGGGCAGTGAGGAGGCAGCTTTGTGGATGAGAGGGGGGCAACTTTGAGAAGGATGAGTGAGGGGGTGAATGGGGGAAGAAGGTGAGTGGGGAGTTTTTGAGAAGGTGAGAGGGAAGCTTGGAGGGAGAAGAGTGTGATGGTTGCTTTGAGAGTGAGGGGTGAGAGGGGTGAGTTGGCACTGAAGTTGGAAAAAAGAATTGTTGTTGAAAAGCGAACATTCATTGCAAACTGGGTTTAAATTTTTTTTAGGTCAGAGATGCGATTCAACACATTTCCTGAGGGATGTAATACAGGCCCCCTAACAAACGGACGCCAACGTTGTCAGACGGAATGAAAACCCGTCATTCTTGTTACAAAAACAGCTAAAATTGATGAAAAAGCGGCCGAAATTGAAACCAACACAGTAATTACGGTCACAATAGCAGATATAATGGACAACCAACACTTTATCTAACAAAGAACGGTCGTGACGGAAACAAGAACGGTCAATCCCGAAATAGATTGGTGGGGAACGGAAGCAGATTGGTTATTTCCGTCGCGAAACGTCCGAGAGCGAAACAAAAGCGGTTCATTCCGGTTACTGTAGTTATTCCGTTCTATTTCGGGATTGACCGTTCTTGTGTCCGTCACGACCGTTCTTGCGTGTAGAATAAACGTGTTGGTTTCCATTATATCTGCTATTGCGACCGTAATTACTGTGTTGGTTTCAATTTCGGCCGCTTTTTCATCAATTTTAGCTGTTTTGTAACAAGAATGACGGGTTTTCATTCCGTCTGACAACGTTGGCGTCCGTTTGTTAGGGGGTCCTGTAATAAAGGCAAATTAAGAGAATGAAGAGAAGAAACGCTGTAACAGTTGGATTTTTTCGGCAACGTATGAATGAAAAGTCGAATTGAGAGTAGTCTGTTGAAATAGGAGAAGAGTCGTGCATTGTGATTCAGTCATGAGTACCACACGTGTGAAAGAGGAAGATGAAGCATTATAAGGGATCGTTTTTAGTATTATTATTATTATTTTTTGAGAGAGTTTTCATCAGATTAGGTCATGGAAAGGTTGAAGAAAAAATGGTGAGGTGAATGGTGAATTTGGATCGGTAATCGCAGGGGGTGTAAACAGATCACGTGGTTACGGGAGAAACACGTGGCTATGGGAGGTGTATAGGCAAAAGTGAATTTATTTATTTATCTTAAATAAGGATTGCATAACATTCGGAAAAGAGAAGGTTGAAGTAATATCGTGGAGGTGTGTGGTGAATTTGGAACGGTAAACGCAGAGTGAAGCTGCTGGGTCGATGAAACATATGAGGAAGAGGGTGGAGAGACACGTGGTTACAAGAGGTGGAGAGATCGAAAGGATACAAGGAAGATTATTAATTTTTGATGTATATTTGTGGAATAGGTAAGATTCGGGAATGGAAGGTTGTAGGAAGAAATCGTGAAGGTAATGGCGAGAGTGGGTCAGCTCAAGTAGAATAAAGATGGTGTGCCGGCAGAAGAAGAAGAAGATGTGGAAGAATGAGGATCGGGACTCGTGGATATGCAAGGAGAAAGGTATATTTATTTTTATTTTCTTTGGATTTAAGACAAGAAACAGAGTGTTTAGATGGGAGGGATGGGGGCATTGGGAAAGTGGGGAAAATGGGAATTTCAGGTAACAGGGAGAGAATACAAATAAAAACGATCATACACCTAGAGGGGAAGGATGGGTAGGCCTCAAGGAACCCGGTAAGACAAGATCGACGAAAACTCACAAAATAGCACAATTTTTGAAACAAAACCGAACTAGGAACACACCGAAACATGTCGGTGAGAAAATAGAGTTAAAACGGGACAAATAACGTCCAGAAACCTAGCTTTGAGAAAGTCAGCATAGAACCCTGAGAGACCCTGCAATCCCTCCAAACCCAGAACCGGATATCAACTCGGTGATGAAAACCAGAAAAAGAACAGGGCCCAGAACGCTGCCTTGAGGAACTCCAGCCTGGACAGGAAGAGGGGATGAGAGAACTCCATTTAGGGCCACACGTTGACTGCGACAGGAGAGTAAGTTTGTGAGCCATGAGTGGAGATGGCCTTGGATGCCATAGGAAGAGAGTTTGGTGAGCAGGACTGGGTGCCAGACCTTGGCAAAAGCACGCGATATGTCGAGGGATATGGCTCTTATTTCATGTCTGGTATTGAGTACCTCCATCCATTGTTGGAAAGAAGAAGCAGCGTATCCAGCGTTGAGTGATCTGGTCTGAAACCAAATTGATGATCGGAAATCAAGCCATTGGAGAGAGGAAGGATTTAATGTCTGAAGCGATCATGGATTCCATAACCTTGCTGATGATTGGGAGAAGGCTGATTGGTCTGTAGTTGCAGGGATCTGTTTTTGCACTTTTTTATGTGGAGTGGTAATGTTTGCTGATTTCCAAGAAGATGGCAGATGACCTTGAGAAAATGAGAGGGTGAATCAAACAGAGAGAGGGTGAGCAAGAGCAGAGGAGCAGGTTTTTAGGACACATGGGCTGATGCCGTCCAGACCGATTGCAGAATCAGAGTTGAGGTTTGACAGCAAGCTCTCCACTTTGTCAGAAAAAATGGACACAGAGTCCAGGTCCAGCTGGGTGCAACTGGGTAGGGTGGCTGCAGAAAGAGATGGGTTTTGGACACAATATTTAGATGCAAACACCGAGTTTAGACATTCAGGCTTTTCACGTGTGGCATCAGCAGTGCGGCCATTTGAGGTAAGGGAGGGGATGGAGGGGGAACATAAACCAGAAACAGAGTTGATTAGATGCCACCAGGATTTGGAGGAGGGAGAGCGATTTGAGAGTTCAGACTTGAGGTTAGAAAGATGTTTTCTGGCTCTCCTGAGGTTAGGCACACACTTGTTCTGAGCTTCATGGAAGGAACTGAGATTACCCTCAATTAGGTTTGCTTTCCATGAGGCAAAGGCAAGTGGTTTCAGGACAACTGCCTCGTCACAAGTTTCAGTGTACCTTGGGCGGGAGGAAGGGAAGGACAATTGAAGACGAGAGGGGAAAAATCTGTGCACGAGAGAGGGAGCAAGTTTCTTTGAAAGAATTCCTAAGATGAGTTGATGTTGGAGAAAGTAGTGATGGGAGACCAGTCTGGAGGATTGATGGCTGCTTGGAGATCTTGCCAGTCAGCCTGAGTGAAATGCCAGACTTGACGGTGCTGAGGTGGTTCTCTAATAACAGCCAGAGAGAGGTCTATTTTGACAAGCGTGTGGTCAGAAAAACCAATTGGGTCAGAGGAAGAACAGTAGATATTTTCAGGGAAATTTGTCAAAATCAGATCTAGAAGAGGTGGAGTACCATTGGTTGAGAACCGGTTCAGGAAGTTGACCGATTGAGTCAGTCCCAATGAGCAATTTTTGGTCTTGGAGTTGGAGAGGAAACACGCACACGCTTCACGCACACGCACACGCACACACACACATATACAGGGTGAGTCAAAAGTAGCACCCGATTTCTGTTTTTTCGGCTGTCAGATTCTTTCTGGGAAGTCATCTTGTTATAATTGTCTTGCAGATAATTAATTTTCGTTATTTATTTTATTTTTGATTTTGGTGGTCAGATGAGGCATGTTTTAAGCTTAATGGCACAATTAACAGACACATTTGTGTCTACTGGGCTGCGAATAACCCAAGAGTGACAGTTGAGAAGGAGGTAAATTTACCTGGAGTGACAGTTTGGGCAGCCATATCTCCATTAGGGATAATTGGACCCTTTTTCTTTGAGGGATGTCACTGCAGAAATTTACCTGGATATGCTGCAAACTTCTTTTGGCCCAGGGTACAAGATCAGGACTGTTATTTCCAGCATGATGGAGCTCCACCTCATTATGGACGTTATGTTCGTCAGTGGCTTGATGAAAACTTTCCCAGAAAGTGGATCGGCCGCAGCGGTCCGATCGAGTGGCCGGCACGCTCCCAGACCTTACACCTCCAGATTTCTTTCTTTGGGGGCTCATGAAAGACCTTGTTTATCGTGAAAAGCCTCGTACCATTCAGGATTGAAGCTCAAATCACTGCAAAGTTTGAGGAAATTGATATCGAACTCTGCAGACGTGTGTGCCGCTCTGTGCCTGCTCGGCTGCAATTGTGCATCGATCACGAGGGAGGGCACTTTGAAAATTGCAAGTAAAACAGCTTGGTGCAGTTCCGTAATAATTTGTTCTTGAATAAATGGTTAGATAAACATGTCATTCATTTATTTCTACCTTGTACACTGTAATACAAATTGCAAACAAACAATCAACTGACAGAAATCGGGTGCTACTTCTGACTCACCATATATATATATATATATATATATATATATATTATATATATATATATATAATATATATATATATTCGTGTAACAGTGGTTCATTGCTCAGTTTCCTGGCCCAAACCTCACTTGGCGTTTTAATCATGATCGCAGAAGTCAGTTGAGTTGGCAGTTCAGGGTGGAGTCCCATCCTTTGATTTCCACTACCTTTCGCATTGGACCAATTGAACCAACCAAGCTTTACGGTATTTAAGCACCACCATCCCAAATCAATCGGCCGAGTAAGTTGATAGCAGCTGGTACTGACCGTGAGTGCGACCAATTGCTGCGACCAATTACCCCATAAGCATGTTGTGAATTGACCACCTAAAGAGAACTACAATATTCAGAATTCACCTGAGACAGTCTGGTTCATTTAAAAAAAAAAAGGTGAAACATGTATGATAGGTCCCTGACCAGAGAGAGAAGTTAAACTCCACAGCAGGAGAATCATTCTGTGGCCAGATGGAGAAGTTTGACTCCATGGCAGGGCAAATCTTCCATGGCCAGAGAGAGAAGTGAAGCACAGCCTTCTCCCATGAAGCAGTGTCTTCTTCCATCAGATCACTTGTATCTTCCTTTTATCAATTCTGGCTTGGGCACCCTTCCCTCCCCCTGCCATTGGTGGTGATCAGCCTGATTGGCGGGGTGACTCGACCAAAGTGGCACATCACAAGCTCAACGGTTGCTCCACAAGTTCTCCGAGGTGATTTTACTGCCTTTTGATAACAGTTTGATGGTTCCTTTTTATTTTCACGCCAGCATCATGCTGCAAGGTCTTGCAAGGGCTTCAAAAGAGAGACATTTAGACAGATAACAGAGGATAAAGACATCAAATAAATGGGTTGTAAAGAATGACGGCTTGATACACAAATGGGATGGCAGGGAAGACAAACATCGATCGTTAACGCAACACACATCTCCTATTACAAGTGAATTACCTCACAACTTATGCAAACCATGTACTATGAAATAACTGATGCTATATTAGTAGTCATTAACCACTAGGAGTCATTTCGACAACAATATGTATTTGAATAAATATACATTATTGTGACTGACTATTGTGAGTATCTTGCTTTCTGAAATTTTTAAAATTAATACGAGAGGTGTTTGAAAAGTTTCAAGGCCACCTTTAGTTAGGAACTTGAAATGATGCATCGATCTTGGTCAATATATTAGTATATCGATAATAAAATGAATGTCCTAACTTCTGCTGTTTTTCTTTTCAGCAGTTTTATTTGAAGCATATATAGTGAGTGATCTTAATTTAAAAAAAATACAGTGATCTTCATAAAAAAAAGGACAAAACAGAAGCTCGATTTGTCATCAAATACCTGCATAAAAGTTTAAATCTGATGGCATTTCAGGAGGATTTGCTGTGAAACTTTGGGTTGGGTTTCTCCATCATAAGCCACATCATAGAAAAAGTCATCTGATTTTATAAGTGATAGAGACAGCATTGAAGATATCCTCTGTGCAAGTTTATTTGTGCCTGAAAATGTTGATGTTATTTATGATGTGGCGATGAAGGACCAATCAAAACATTTTCGTATATCAACTGAAACAGTTCATGACATTGTGACGACATGCTTGGAATGAATAAGATTTGAGCAGGATGGGTCCCAGAGTTTCTCAATGCAGATTGGACACCTGTTTGGGTCAACATTATAAAATCAACCCAGACAGCTTTTTCTCTCCAGATTTTATTATTATCTTGATCTAAGGCTCATAGTGGAGCATAAACATACGTATATCAAATGTGAGGAAATCACATTAGTGGACACCAATGTACTTCCATGGGGGACATTTTCATTAGAACAAATATCATATTGCAAATCAGCCATTGTAAAAACATGCAGATAAAGGGCAAATAAGTTTTTTAAAAGGCTCATAACTTTTTAAGCACCCACCCGAAGAACAAAAGCAAGACCACAGTGAACAAAAATAATTTGTACTATATGTAGGACACCAAAGAGCAGACTTGGTGTCAGATGACTTTTGTCCATGACCAATGAACTTCCTCAGGTCAACTTGATGAGCAAAAATAATTTATGTCTGAGGAAATCATCAGCCTCAGAAAAGGATACATATTAGACACACACACAAACACACACATTTCTCACCCATTGGATCAAAATCTGGGAAATAGTTGGGGCATTTCTGTACAGCCACGTTGTTTGCCTCCATATCCTCCCAGCACAGCCAGCCATCCCATGTTCGGTTACAGTGTGGTTCTGTGCCAGACAGGTACTCAAAGGATTGTGATGGTCTGCTTTTCTATAAATACCATTCAACCCATTACAATGATACAGCCCACACCATTGTATGAACAACAAATTATGTTGTGAAAAAAAAAACAATAATGCATTTTAATTTGGCCTAAAATATGAAGTTTCAATTACCTTTAAAATATAATTGTTATGACTGGTTTTGAAAGATACATTCTCAAGTACCCTACTCAGGTGTGAAGATTTCTGAACGTCGTGGACAAGGTGTGAACACGAAGCTTGATTATAATGAGTAAAGGTTCAATTTGAGGCATCTTTAATGAAGTGATGCATACAGAAAGGCAAAAGTAATAGTTACAATTGTAGTCAGTATTTTGGCAGCTGCCTTGAGCTTTTATTATCCACAATTTATTTTTTAATGTTGTTCACTTGTTTCAGATTTTTGAATAATGCTTGGAAGACAAAATAAGTGTTTTCTTGATTTCACGACTGAGTCGTTCAACAGAAGCAACAAGATAATGTATGTTGTGTTATTATTTGTTAAAGACCTTATTTTATATGAAGTTCCAAAGTTATTATTTTGCATCAATTGGACAAACATGTGAGTTTTATATGTGATAGTTGCTTCCCCTAAACCTGAATAAAAATTGTGTAATTTGTGTAATCTCATAAGAATAAATATCATATTTTTTGGACCACCAATTCCTTTAATAATAATAATAATAACAACAACAACAAAAGTTTACTGCAGACCACTTATAATGTCAAATGTAAGGTTGACTGCTGAGCCTTAATTTTAATGCATAACCATGTGTATGTCAACTCAAAAGATCCTTAAGGCTCCCCTAATACATTTATAGTAGAAAATCATTGCATACTTTTTGATAAATAAAGCCAAGGAGTCCAAGATTCTTCTTATCATGTCCAACTTCCTTGTTATTTGGCATTATATTTCAAGTGTACTTCCTTAATTGGATGAAAATTCTTCTGAAAACTTCTGCGAGTGCGCTCTCGACCAAATCTGCTGACTCGGATGGTCTCTACACTCCACCAGATGTCCTGCCAGCATTTGATCCTGAATGCCATTCTATTTTTTTGATGGTCAGAATTTGTGGTGAGCCATATATGGTATAAGTTAGGTCACCCGATGAAATTGGGTTTTTTAGACTTTAGCAAACATCAAGAAGATGAATGTTTAGAGCTGCAGGAAAAATTCACCCGGGAGTACAACACGACATCCATCCATCCATTGGGACCATACTCTGTGCAGAGCGTTGGTGCTGCTTTAGCAGTCTCCTTGGCTATCGGGCACAATCCTGGACGGGTCGCCACTCCGACACAGTATACCAGCATGCTGGCACTCATTTTGCCGACCTCGGAAGGATGACAGGTTGAGTTAACCCCACCTGGTTCTAATTCAACAGCTGAGTGGGGTTTGAACTCAGGACCCTCGGATCCCAAGCCCACCACCCTAACCATTAAGCCAACACCAGGCATAACATGACAATAATGGGCCAAATGGCCTCATGTCCCTGTTTGAGGTCATGTAAGATTGTGCAATGTTCACTGACACTCAGTGTAGTCCCATGGAGACTGTGGAACCTTTGTATGTAATTTCCATTCTTCATACGGAACCCTTTGTAAGCCAAGCTCCACCCCTCTTCCCGCCGATCGGCCAGAGCACCGTTATTTCTTGTTGCATCATAGCAATTTTTTGCAAATTAATTAATTAATAATTGCAATTTTTTATTGTGATGTTGACCTGACTCATGTTACAATAATGTGATGGAGCAAATATCAGGGCAATTGGACCAGGGGAATGGAATTGTGTATATACTGTATATCAAAAAAAATCAAAGAAAAGGCTTCACACAGAAACAACTCGCTCATATGTAAATATTCACGAGATCACTTACAACATGAGTTAAAGGTCAACTGGGACTTTATAATCTAGGGTGTCTTATCTCATGATACATTATGAGTGAGCAGTACGAGTTAAATTTATCTTTTTGTCCATTTTGTGATGTGATATGATTCTGAATAATTGACCAATAGCTGAATTCATGGCCCTTTGCTTTGGATGACCTACAGGATGAGTCATAAGTCCCAAGACACGGTTTTATCTGCTTGTACAAGATTTGTTTATACCATGTATTTACACTTTTTTTTTCAGATAATACAAATAATAGATTAAACCAAGATGGCAGATACCAATCCATTTACAGTGGTTGAGAGGCTGGTAGCAGTGGTTCTGTTCTGTTTGTGCATATGACAGCTTGGCTGCCGGGTCAATATCATTTCTTGGAAGCGTGGCTGTGCCGCTGATGCTGTGCCCCTGTACCAGTACAATGGTACTCATTTCGCCGACCTTTGAAGGATGACAGGCTGGGTCAACCCCACCTGGTGTTAATTCAGCAGACAATGGGGCTCAAACTCAGGACCCTAGGATCCAAAGCCAGTCACCCCAACTACTAAGCCAACACCAGGAGAAACGCAAACAAGACGATTAAATCGCATACGAATGCACTCAATGTCTAAGAAGGGATCCTGTTATTTTTATTTTTACTCCTATACTTATGTATTACTGTTTTTACTGGAATATGTTATTACTCCTGGGGCTTACAGCTCACCCTAGCAGATGGGATAAACAAATCTTGTATGAGCAGCTAAAACAGTGCCCTTGGGCTTATGGCTGACCCTGTAGATCAGAAATGGGATATTTTGAGTTGTGTGCACTGTTTTTTGTTGTTACCAACTTAACAATTGATGGTAACTTCTTTCTTTTTGGCTATTGATTTCAGTGGGTATGAGGTTGAGTGACCCCACCTTATTGGTCCATCATCATCATCTTCATTAATATCACTGATTATTTTACATGTGCTTTGTGATGATGCATTTTTTTTAATGAGAAATGCAATTGCAGACAGAAGATGTGATGCAAAATATTGGTGAGTTAGCACCCTGAAAGCCAAAAATAGTCTTTGATCAAGTAATTTACAAATGGAGGAAGATACTGATAGGTGAATAGAGAAGCTTGGACGGTTTAGATCTGGGAAGAAATGTTTAGTGGGTTACCGGATGCAATGATAAGGTTTATAGGACTGGTTACAATAGGATAACAAACATGGTAGGTGGAAAAATGTTTACATTATTAAATGGAAAGGCACTGTGCTTCCCCATACTCCTGAGAATGATGATTCCACCGGAAATGTTATCTTATTGGACACTTACAGAGAGGAATTGTGTACAACAAACAATATAAATGGCAACTCACTGATTGTCAGTGTTGAGTAAATCTGTTAAGAGGGAAAGGGGCTTTATATGCCATTTCCAAGAAGCTTTGGCAAATAGCATCATGTAGCAGACATCACCAAAGGAATAGTAAATGTCCAGGAAGATAATTTAACATCCTGTTTGAAATTCACTAATCAATCCTTTTCTGAATTAACATAAACTGATAATTCAATCAGAGAATTGCACAATTATTGTATTTGATTCCTGATTATGTACATCTTGAAAGAAGCCCACATGTTGAAATCGAAGGACAATTTGGAAAGAATGATTAATTGCGAAGAAATAGAGATGTCAAAAAGTGGTTTGTCCTGTTATGCTCTCTGATGTTGTGAATCACTTCGAAATGTTGAAAAGACTCCCTGTGATAATTTCATTTGAGTTTTGAACAAGTGGAGAAACTTTGTATTGATAATAATAATAAAAATTAATCCTACTATTAATTTGCAATTGGTCACTGGATTTGACACCAACACAAATTTTTATTACGGACCCTAGGCATCAAAAGGCAGCAAATATCGAACAGACAATTTCAAATGGATCTCATTGCCACCATTAGAGCATTTAAATTGCATCACATGCGGCAATAAACGTGAATTGGTGCTCCCAGCTTGCCGGCTCGATGACAGAAGACGCCACATGCATTTTGGCCGCCTACATCCCTACTCCATTTAAAATCCAGTGCGGGCATGGGCAACTTGCTAATAATAATAATAATAATAATCATTATCATCATGATAATAATATAATCATAGTATTATTCCCATCATAATTTCCTCACCTTTTTTGTTGTATGGCAGGTCCCTGTTAATTTTAAGATAGCACTTGTACTGTGCTTTGGCTATCTTTGGTTGAGCATGCTTTTCTTCCATTGTAAGCTCAGATTGTTCCACATCCACTTTCTGCATGCTTTCATTCGCCGCTCTTCCCATAAAAGCGCAGTGCTGAGAGCAGGAACACTTCTTGTGAATTGTTAAGCAAGGCAGACAGTTACAGTGCAACGTTTTATATGTCAAGCAAGTGTAATGCTGCTTGAAAATCAGTGCCGATAGGATGGTGTCTCCATCAGCAGATGCGCAAGCACATTCTGGCCTGCATGTAAATGGGCTATCCCTTGGTGCACAGCTGATGAATGTGCAGTGAGGATGTAAACACTGCTATTCTGATGTGAAATCAGCTTATGCCAAGGAGTTCTAATTGTGCAGTCAGTGTTTTGTACACACTGCTAATTAAACTAACTGTCAGGAGAAATTTGTGCTGCCCCTATTTTTGGATTTAATAAATAGAAGCAGGATAATGATTATTACAAAATTTTGAGTTATGCATCTGCTTTTTGTTTAAGTGGTATAATTTTACAAGTTCTATTTTTTTTTTTGTTCTACATTGCTCTGTGGCATAAACATTGCACATTAATCTAAATAACATTGCATTCAAATTATGCTGGCCTTAATCAAGCCAATCCTTTAACAAATCAAAAAGCCTGGTGTTGGCTTAATGGTTAAGGTGGCTGGCTTATGATCTTAGGGTCTTGAGTTTGAGCCCCTGTCGGCCATTTAATTAACACCAGGTGGGATTGACTGAGCCAGTCATCCTAATGAGATCAGCGAATCGAGTGTACTGGTAATTGAGGGCACTGCATCAGCGGTACAGACACACACCTCAGAGGATGATGCATCCAGCAGCCATAGGCTGCACACGATAGCTATCGGTCTGCACACGACTAAGGACAATGCCCCCATATAAATTGGCCAACCACGTGGTCCAATTCAGTTTAGCAATGGCTATATGGCATTATTTAGCACCAAATTGATTTGCTCACACCATCAGGATATTTCAAGGGAGGATGACTCAGGTTCAGGCTGCCACTGCTTCACTGTACAATGTTCATTGCAGTTTAATTTATATGTCAATGGGAAAGTATCATTAAAATGGACACTTTACTGAGAGATTTAAATGAAGTCCCCCAAAGATTTTAACCTCTTGTGTGGATCTTTATCTTGTCACCTTTGCTGGAAATAACCACTTTCAAAAGCAAATTCTCTCCATGCAGAATGACCTGAATATAGCAATCCACCATCAATTTCAATCCAGACCGTTTTGGAACAGGCTTCATGCCAGTACCAGTAATATAAGATCCACAAGACCACTGATCCACACCCCTCAAACTGTGGCGTCAAAAGCAACACATGACATGGGCAACGCAACATCCAAACTGGTGGGCGATACATTGACAGCATGTTATTTTAATCGACATATTAATATTCCACTTCGACTTCAATGATGGATGTGTGAGAAACTGGAGATTGTAGCTTTGGGAGGGATTTGCTCATTGAGCCATTAGGCAGCATGATTGGTTTGGTTAAGACACCATAATGGTATGAATGCATTTTGCCTAAACAACTGAACTTGCCGTTATTGAGAAGGGTTCCATGACTTGAGTGACAATGTATCTACAGAGATAAAATCATTATGCCAGTAGTCATCCCTTTGGTCTGAAAGCAAGGGACCCTATTATATATTTATGGATGAGAATGCCCATTTACACCATGAACTTGTTTTCAAACTTGTACCCCAGGACTAGTAAGGTCGCTCACATGGACTGGTTTACATAACCTCCAGACAAATATTTGATTGAACATGCTTGAAATGTATCCTAGGGAGTTAGAAGCCGCCATGTTGAAATATAATCAAAGGACTGGTTGCATTTGTGTTCTCCAAGTTTGCTTACAGTCTCTTGATCAACTCGAAGTGGCCCTGGTCAAAGAATAGCACAATGTCCCACAGCGAAAGCTGTATTTCCTGATGTGATCCTTGAGACGGCATTTACAAGCCTGGATTGGTGACCATAAACGTTATTGAAGCCATTTCCATCAATGTGAGCTTGTCAGTAATCATTTGTAAATTGCCATCACTGCCAATTTGCATACCAATTTGAGACACAGCCATGTTATTTTCAAACAACTTAAAATTGGCTTTCACTGGCATCTTTGTTGATGGGATGTGCAGATTAATGCACTGGTCCTTGTTAACTAGAATGATGCTATAAAAGCAATGCAAGCCACAGCACTTTTGTTGTTTAATTTGTTGTAAAGAGTATATAATATACATACACATATACATGTATATACACACTGTATTGGCATGTTTTGGACTGTTTGAGTTTTACATTTTGAGAACTTTTTGTACATCTGTTGATTGCATAGTATACCTCAAAGGTAAACTGAAACACCAAAGCAGTGACAGCGACAGGGGTTCTAGCCGAGTGGTAGTGGGGCAGTAATGGACTCTCCGCTGAGCTAACCATAATTGCCATCTGCCATGGTTTATAGTTTAATGGGGAATATGATATGCTTGTTTTTGTCGAGGTCCGTGCTTTCCTCCAGTTCAATTTCAAGACAATAACAATATTTCTTTTACAGGATCTAAGGCCTGTTGTGGAGCTGCCACACACACGCACATACACCTTTCACGTGTGGGCATACAAACAAATACACAAGACAACGCGGTACTGTTAGACAGAAAAAAATCCACAGCCACTGAGCTTGGGGGAAGTGTCAGCAATTTCCGGGGCACTCTGGGTACTAGCGATGCCACAACAATGGTGTCACCTTTAAGCAGGGCATTTCCTCAGGAGGAATTTCCTCCTTCCAATAGATGTTACAAAACAATGTGTTAATAGTGCAGAATAGGAATCAAAGGACTAAACAGCATGTTTTGTACTTTCACTTGCATGTGTTGTTGTTGTTCACTTGTTCACATCTTGACTACTGTAATCATGCAGTTTGAACCCGTTGATCTGGTGTTGGTATTCTGTGAGCACGGCTGCTCATATTTTACTTCCATGCATTATTGTTTTGTACAAATGATGATAAACGTACATCTTGTCAAAAGATATTTGCTAGTTAATTGATCTTCATAAAGGAAAGAACCACAATATCGATCTTGTGAAAAATTTATTCACCAAATCATGTGGCTTCTTTGGTTTGTACACAAGGAAATATGCACTGCAATTTAAATGAGAACGACTCAAAAGAGCGCATTATCTCTGCCAGGCTGAACAGTTTACGTTTTGTATCACACCAAGAGGCTGGATCTGGATCCAGACGGGAACCAAAACCGAATCGGCTTGTTCTTGTCCCCTGACCAACTCCTCCACCTAGTTTTGTCATTACTCGTCCACAACTTTTTGATATAGCATGCAAAATGCATCATTGTTTGGCCCGATCTCTCAACAACGAAGAATCGCTTAAAAAAATTATAGTGTCCAGTTCTTCACCAAAAATCGAATCGATCCGTCCTCGTCACATACCCAACCTGTCCACCAAGTTTCGTCCGAATCCGCCCATAGCTTTTTGAGATATCCTGCACACAGACAGAGAGATAAACGGGGTGAGAACTAACCTCAAGAGTAACATAACATAACCGGAGGTAATAATATGAGTTCCCTCACAAGGAACTTTAAGGCAGGATGGCATTAGGCTGATCAAAGCCTGCATTATAGTTCACAACATATGATTGTTTGTCCATGCTCTATCCTTTGTAAATGTTGAGTGTCAGGCAAGGAAGCAGCAAGTACCATTTTAAAAGTTTTTGGTACTTCAGTGGTGGAGGTAACAAAGGAAGAGGCTTTTGGCTTACCAAGCCTTTGTGATATCTGCAAATAAATACAACTCTTTTTTTTTGTTTTTTTTTGTTTTACAACAATCTAATGCTTTGGGATGAGCTTGCGTCTACAGTTTATTGCACTTGGGTTAAGCATATTAGGAGACATCAATGTATTTTTGCCGTAATTGCAAGGATGCATATGAGATTAGAACCTGAGGTCCCAGCAGTTATGTGCGGAGATAGAACACCTGAATTTATATGCCAACCTGATTTTACTTAATTTAGCGTATTAGCTTTAGGGAATGTGCATCTCTTGATTTAAATCGGTTTATTACTTAAAACACTTCGCATCCACATTCTCATTACATTTTGATAATATCCACGTCCCATTTAAACTATTAGCAGGGTCAATATGGACATTGGACCAAAAGCCTTTTCTTGCAGAAGAGATCATGAAACACATTTTTGTTCACACGATTGCAATCAGGACAGCTGTATTCTTATCTCATTTGGGGATAGGCTGCAGTTCATTAATGCAGTGCTCGCAGATAGCAATTGGGGCCAGATTCATCTCACCAGGACGAATAACTTAGAATTAGGTACCATAGAAGTGTGCAAGCTACCAAATACGGTGTACTGCCATGACTCTTATTTAATTTTCCTTTCATTTTCCAAAGTCTAATAATACCTTCTAGAAAAATAATGAGCTGTTTATCAACTGCACGCAAAAGACCTTGCGTGGAAACCACTCTTAACAGTGTTTCTGTCGGAGAGTAATTGTTATGATGAAGATCATTAGACGTTATTCGGCCAAATGACCAAATAACACATGTTAAGGTGATTATTTAAGTAACCCTCGACAGCACTGGCAAATCGTTTGTCTTGCCTGTTCATCGTAAAATATTGATGTTCTCTTTGACTTTGTTGGAGGATTTAGACTATGAATTGAGCAGTCATTTGAACTTTTGTGGGCAAAACAGTTTGTTTACTTAAGGCCCAGTCACACCTTGATGTTTAGCCAGCTTATGCCGATTTTTGAAAAATTTGTCTAAAACGCTGGCACATGTCGAATACGTTATGGGTAAGTTTTGGAAACATTAAGAGCACGCTGAAAAACACTGCCATACGTCGTAGTACGCTGCTTTCATCGTTGTACTTTGCCGTTGTCCTCAAATTTTAGCATGCTTGAAATTTTACGATGTATGCCAGCGTATGCCTCACACGTTCCGTTACGCTGGCTATAAGTTGTAGGCACGTTATGCGATCGTTGACACACATCGACACACGTTACTTGTAAGTTACTCATAAGTCGAAACACGTCGAGGTAATGATTAGCGTACCCGAAACTTATTTATAACCTATGAGTAACGTGTTGTAGGCACGTTACACGATCGTTGCACACACGTCGAGGCACGTTATGCGATCGTTGACACACGTCGAGGCACGTTACTTGTAAGTTACTCATAAGTCGAAACTCGTCGAGGTAATGCTTAGCGTACCCAAACTTATTTCTAACCTCTGAGTAACGTGCTTTGAACCTATGTGTAACGTACCTCCAACGCATATTGACGTATGTAGACGTATTGATTGACGTCTTCCGGACGACCACAGAACTTACTGAACGTGTTTCTAATTTACAGCTACCGTATAATGGCGTATTGGCAGCGTTTAAAAAAAAAAAAAAAACAATAACTTCCGATATTTCGGCAGTGCCGTTACGTCACGTCGATTGCCTCTTCAGTTTGCTCATGTCTTATTCTTAGTTCCTCCTCTGTGAATATTTTCTGTTTGAGGATATTGTCACGTCGACGTCGAAACTTAAAAGCAAATGTCCGAATATATTTTAAAATTCGTGATAGACTAAAAAAAAAAAAAAAAAAAAAAAAAACAACAACAACAACAACTTCAGATATTTCGTCACGTGCCTTCACGGAGCCAAGGAGAAAAAAGAAAATGTGCCTTGACGGAGAAAATAGTTCGGGTATGCTAAACATTACCTCGACGTGTTTCGACTTATGAGTAACTTACAAGGAACTTGTGACGACGTGTATCAATGATCGCATATCGTGCCTACAACTTATTCCCAGCGTAGCGGAACGTTGAGCCATACGGCGAGTACGTCGTAAAATTTTCAGCATGCTTGAAATTTCACGACGTACGAGACGTACCATGAAATATGACAGTGTACTTCATCGTTTTTCAGCTGTGCTTAACGTATACACAACTTACCCATACCGTATTCGACGTGTGCCAGCGTTTTAGACACATTTTTCATAGGTCGGCATATGCTGGCTAAATCGTCAAGGTGTGACTGCGATGTTGACACTTCCAATTCTCAGGCGGTTATGATTTAAATCGGCGTGCGGCAGGTTTTTAACAGGCTACGCCACGAGTTCGTCGGCGATACGTGCAGCGCGCTATGCCTAAGTTAAACCATCGTTGGGCATAGGTTGTGAACGCCGAAAACAGGCTAAGCATTCGTTGGTATAAGTTATCTATAAGACAACGAAACGTTCTGTGCCCGTGTTACTAATATGTTATGCATATGACCAACTCGTTATGAATACGTCTGAATCTTTAAAAAAAAACATCAAAAGTTCAGCGTAAGCCAGCGTTTTACATACATTTTCATACGTTGCCATTGCTGGCTAAAACGTCAAGGTGTGACTGGGCCTTTATATGAATGTACTTGGGAAATCAAAAATTACTGTGTAAATGATCATCATCAAATTATACTTGCGATCTGGAGTGTTTTGTGTCTGTCTTGTATTTGCACTTTCAATGTATTTGTAATGTGTGTTTGAAGTGCCTGCAATTCAGAAACAACTTTAGTGTTGTTATTGTTGTTGGTTATCTCAACGTAACGAGAAAAATAAAGAACGTACTTCCGGCGCGGACCAGATGGCTTACAAGATGGAGTCTTGCCTATGTTACATGGTGTCAGAAGTGATCTGCAAATAACTCTGTTAATTCGTGCCATCTGAGTCTGGTATCTGAGATACATAAACGATGGCATCCGTTAACTTTGAGCAACCCACGATTGACTGGGATTCGGCTTCATTGTATCAGGAATTTGTTTAATTTCGAAATCACGTTGGATTTGTTTTTGATGGTCCGTTGGCTGATCTGCCTGACAAACGCAAGGCAGGCTGGCTTGAAACATGGATCGGAGAACAAGGACGAGAGATATACAAGACTTCTGAATGGATTCAAGGTGAGAAGGATGTCCCCAACAAAGTTCTGGATAAATTTGAATTGTATATTCGCCCCAGAAAAAAAACAAAAGCATCGCGAGGCATTGGCTGTTCAAGAGGAAACAAAGCTCCGAGGAATCGTTTGACAACTTTGTTAAGGACTTTCGGCTCATACTCTTGGACTGCAAGTATGCGCAATTTGAAGATGTACTCGTGGATGTGATTATCCAATGCTTGTATGAGGAGAAGGTCCAGTAGCGCCTGGCAGACAGAGGTGAGGAACTTACGCTGGCCAAAGCTCTTCAAGTCAGGTGAAGTCAGGTATGGAAGCAAGTGCAGGAGCAGCGTGTCACTGAGTCCACTTTCTGCCGGTACTCCAGGGGCCTCCGTCTGGCCATCTCCCAGGCAGATGCCCGGCCCATCCCCATCTCCTTGAGAGGATGATCAACCTGCTGCAACCACGAGGCACGTGGTTGGCCCATTGGCCTCCTCCACTCACGAGACTCCCTCGCTGAGAGAATCTGGTGAGCAGGATCAGCGTCAGGAAAATGAGCCATATGTCCATACAGCCGCAGCTGATGCTAACGGACTATGCAGTTAACAAATCTCATTTCAGTCTCTCTCAGCAACAGCTCATTGGACAGAAAGTCCGACCAGCGATAGCCAAGGACTCTCCGAAGAGACCTGGTGCCAAAGGAATTAATCCCTGGTCAGAGTCCAAGTCTCACATCCATAGAGCAAGACTGGAAGCACCAAGGACCTGAAGACTCAGACTTTTGTCCTCCCGCACAGGTGCAGGCAGCGCCACACCCCATGATCCAATGAATCCATGACTCCCCAGACCGAACTCAGACGTCTGTTGACCTCTGGCTCACAGCCAGCAGAGACATGAATATCACTGCCAAAGTAAGTGAATCTCTCAATGACCTCAACATCCTCACCACAAACAGGTACAGACAGGATAGCAGCATCCAAGATGTCATTCAAAGCCTGGGTTCTTAGTTTTGACACAGGATACCCATAATCCCAGCTGCTCAGACTCCTCATTCAGCACCTCGAGGGCCCCCAAAAGGATATCCAGAGTCACCACAAAGATGACTGCATCATCTGCGAAATCAAGATCAGAGATCTTGACATTCCCAAACGATGCACCGCAGCTTGATCTCTCTGACATTCTCCAATAATCCAGTCCATACAAGCGATGAAAAGTGTGGGGGCCAGTACACACTACTTAGGAACTCCAGTAACAACTGGAAATAAGTCAGAGATGGTACCACCACATCTCACAGCACTCTCAGTACCAGAGTAGAGTTCAGACATCAGATCAATCAGTTTTGGTGGCATCTCACGAAGACCAAGAATCCTCCAGAGGCATCCCGATTCACTGAATCGAACGCTTTACAGAGTCAACATAAGCTGCAAGCAGCCCCTGCCGAAACTCTCATCTGCATTTGGTGAGGACCCGAAGAGCAAGGATACGGTCAATTGTTGACCTCTTTGGTGTAAAGCCTGACTGCTCTGGACGCTGGTGCTCAAGCAAATCGTGGCGAACCCGATCAAGAATTATCTGAGCAAAGACCTTGCCCGACAATGAGAGCAGCGTCACCCCTGGCTAGTTGTTGCAGTCTGGGTGATCACACTTTCCAGTGAGGGACATCAAGGCCCCTCTTCCATTCAGTTGGGACGATGCCTGTGTTCCAAGCAGAGCACAGAAATAAATGCAATGACATGAGTGCAGCATTTCCACCAGCCTTGAGAAGTTCAGCATGGATGCCACAGATCACAGAGCTTCACCCCATTTCAACTGGTTCACCATAGCCTGTGTTTCCACAAACGAAGGTGGACCACAGTGGATTGATGGGTCAGCAATAGGAATTGTAACACCCCTGACATCCAACTCGACAGCTGGTGGATCAGCCTGGTACAACCGCTCAAAGTAACCGGCCCATCGGGCCTTCACTTCAGTCTCCTCAGTCAAGAGCCTACCACCCTCTGCTCTCACTGTAGTACACTGAGGGACGGACTTGGAGAATGCAATGTGTGAATTCGCCTGTAAGCAGGACTAGAATCACTTGACCACAGGTGATGCTCTACCACCTCAGAGATTGCTCACACATAAGCCTCCTTGTCCACCCTTAGTGCACGTACAGTTTTACGCCAAAGCTCCCTGAACAGCTCAGCTCTGCCATTCAGCCTGGCCCTGCAACTCTGGTCAGTGGTATTCAGTGTCCCTTGAGAGACAAAATTCTTCTTCGCCCAATGGTGAGTTCCAAGACATCTACCGGCAACATCAAGGACACTGGTCTTGAAGGCACTCCACAACTCTTCAGGATCCCCCAAAGCATCCAGACACCCCAAATCACACCTCAGCCTGTTCGCATACTCCTCATCTACCCTCTCATCCTTGAGCTTGCTAACTTCCAGCCTAGGCTGGAATGGTACCATTCTCCTGGATTTAAGCTCCAACTTCAGAGTTGCTACAACAAGCCGGTGGTCATTATTGAGGAAATGAGCACTCCAGTAGACCCTGCAGTTCTGGATCATCCTCCAGTGACAATCAACGAGCACATCGTCAATCTCCTTTGCCACACCGCCAGCGTTGGAATACCAAGTTCAGCGATGAGCTTGTGGGCATTGAAACCATGAAACAGCTACCCTAAGTTCATGACTTCTTGCAAAGTCAAGGAACTTCGTGCTATTCTGGTTCATAGTTCCAGACCCAAAGGGACCAACACACGTCTCATAACCATCCCTATCAGTTTCAGTTGGTGCATTGAAATTGAAATCCTCCAAGACTAGAAGTGTATCTCGCCTGGGGCACTGATCAACCACAGACTCGAGTGTGGCATAGATTGTGTCCTTCACGGTGGGATCACTCCCCTCAGTCGGAGCATATACAGAGACCATAGAAATGACACCCAAGGAGTGACGAATTCATTCGTCTGAAAATATGCTCGTTGCCCGGTGCTACCTCAATTATCATTGGAGTCAGCTTATTGGACACAGCTCCAGCAACTCCTTGGCATGGGTAACCATCAGAGTGACCAGACCAATAGTAGGTGTAACCACCCGCCATTTTCTCGCCACAATTCGGTCTCCGACCTCAGAGAGTGCTGCAATACTGATGTCCAAACACTTGAGCTCAGATGACAACAGACAGGTGAACATCCTTTCTTAGGGATAGGACATTCCAGGTACACACCCAAAGGGATCAGCTGAGGTTAACCCAAGGAGACCGTCATCTGGTGGACGACACCTCAGCACCACCCCGACACACACGACCGCAATCTGACCTGGGAATTTACCCCGTGGTTTCCCTCCTATCATCAAAGATTGGGGGTCCCGAAGGCTTTGTCCCAATCCCGTCATCTGATGAGCTGCCGGGCAGCTCTACAGGAGGTACTCACGTAGTGGGTTTTCAGATTTTTTTTCATGCTTTTGGAATGTTTTGTGGAATGAAGGGTTTTCTGGTGGCCGGAGTGCAAATCCGGCCACCAACCTCCTCGTAAAAAGTAACCCAACTGCAGGAGGACGTCCGCAGGCAGAGTTGGGCACTAAATATGGATGGCTGTTATCTCACAAGGAGCTCCTCCGCCCTTTGACAGGTTTTGTTCTTCATCCTGCTGGGTGTCCATATCCAAACACCCTCTCACCAAGAAAGTTGGTTGGGAAGATGGTTTAGTCGCCGACACCTGACCATGGAACAAGTTTAGTACAGGTTTACATGGTACCTGTAGCAAGTCACAGATCTGACCTGACATGCGTCAGCAATGTGAGCTTTCAAGGACTGAAGTTCGCATTGTCTGTGATGAGAACACGAGTAGGCTGCAGTACACTACAAACAAGCGAGGCCAAAACCACAATTGAACCCAACACCACAACTGCCATCACGTAGGAGATCAACCCCAAATAGATCCCAGCATTAGGACAGCTGCCACTGCTGTGATAACGATCCTAACCATGGAATTAAGGTAAAGATGGAATCACGGTGAATGTCCAGCAATTGGATCCACCTGATCATTGCAAGAAACCGAACCATTGGCTTGCAGATTGCCGTCGACGTGCCAGCACACATTCAGTTGAAACTCAGGTGGATGGTGCTTGTGCTGATACAACAGAGTACATGGATGAAACCAATGGGCAAATTCTACGGATCAGTGCACTGCAGACATCAGCTGCATCATGAGGTGATAAATGGAGGCAGTCTCTCTTGGTATCAAGAAGGCAAGTGACCTTCAGAATTGATACCGGAGCTCAAAACTTTGGAGTTTGTCTTGAAACAACGAAAAAACTGTCTTGAAACTCTGGAGGGAAGATTGAGATTGGAGAGATTGTGGAAATCGGTTCCACATGTAGTTAAAAAGAAAGAAGAAAAAAAAAGAGGAACGAATGAGTGCAGGTGTGCAGTGTGAAAGAAAATAGAAGAGAGGAAATGAATTCAAATGTTAGTTATTGTATGTTAACCTCTTGATCTGCCTGGTCCTGGCATTGTTTCCCATGTAAACTTAATCCAAAAAAACAATTTTGTGATGCGTTGCCAGAAAGGAGGGGGAGGGAATATGTTGGTGTAGGGGCTGAAACATGGAGGGGAACACTGCATTGTTCAAGCACAGCATTTTTCATAATAATCCTTCAGGCTGACAGCCTGGTCAAATTTCAAATTCCCCACATGGGTCATGTGTATGTCAGATTCACTAGTTTCTCTCATGAAGATTCTTTCTGGTTTATAACTATTGAAGTGTGTCCATGGAGATCTTGGATTATGATCTTTTATTCAGAGATAATTTGAAATAAAAATGGCTACCCAAGCAGAGATACCATATTTAAATAAGATGTAAACATGATTGTATTAATTGGGGAGAATGCACCGATTAACGCAATGTCAATTGTGTTAATATATATTCAGATAAGTTAAGATTTAAAAGTATCTCGAGCTCTGCTCGTCAATCAAGCGAAGCACTCTGAAATTCACCAGTTATAAGTAAAATTTGACTCACCCAGAAGATGAAGCAGTAAATAGTGATTCTTTGAATCCAGGATTTTTGCATTATCGGACTGTCGTGCCTTCAATTTGTTTCACTGTAATGGGTGTTTTGAGACAGACTGAAAAGTAATTGAAAATAAGTTACATTGTCATTTCATGGACTTCACACATTCACCTTTTCATGTCACTGAATATAATGTAGGATTATATATTTGAGCAAACAGGGTATTATTCTAGAATGCAGTGTATTTCGTTATTGTAATGATCAGCCATAACAGGCACAGCAGCATTGCTATGGTCAGTGAGTCAAGTTAGTGGAGCAAATACCCTAAAGCCCAGAAGCACAGCCCAAAGATAGGTCACTAAGAGAGGTCGAAGTACGTTTGGTTAAAGGACACAGCACCAGAAAGCTGGGAAGCCAAATATAATGGCAGAAAGAGAAGAAAATGCAAATTATGGGTAAAGGAGGCTGGG
>CM068956.1:36553184-36564265 GCA_035128595.1 Eptatretus atami | reverse complement strand
TATATATATATTAGCTGACATCTCATAGCTGTACGATCCAAAATTGACGAGTGAATATCTTAAGTGAAATTGATATAAAGTGAGCACAGATAAGATATGCAGTGTTGCTCGGAATCCCAGACCACGTCTCTCTTGCTAATACATTTTTGAGATGTTTGAATTTGCGATGGTTCCGTGTCTTCGTTCCAGGAATACGACCAAATGCGAACGCTGAATTTTCAGCTTGCCTATTTGGGCATCCATATGTGAATTAGGATGCATCAGGAATTTTATCAATAAATAGATTCACAAGTTAATGGTTCACTTCCAAGAACAATTTCATCTCCAACTCTAATGTCCCACACAGTGATGTTTAAAACAAAACACTTGGTCCAGAAGGAGATAGAGATGTATAAAAGACTTGTGTGGAAATCACTTTCAATTTGTTCTCATTAGAGGCTGCCTTTTGCTTTTTCACCTCATTTTCAAGAATGTGGCTAACAAGAAGTTTGAGTAACAAATAGCTTTGAAAAACAAGCTCTCTTCCCGAATATCAAGTCGATCTTTAATGGATGTTGATTTGAAAACTAGATTTATGTCATTTTATATCATAACTTTAAAGACTCAGAACTGTCCAATGCAAACTTGATGAACATTTTATAACTGAAAAATAAATGTTTATGTTTAATCCTCATAATGTGATGATGGGTGTGGACGCATCATCAGAGCATTTTGCATTATGGCCGATTCTCAAAAGGTATAGAATGCACAATCTTCCCAATGTTATTTTAAACAGTGCAAGGAAAACATTGCAAGTGTAAGGAAATACTGTAAAGCATTTCAAGATGAAAATCTGACCTTGTTTAATACCATCAGAAAATATCTTAGAAATTCCTGGCTTTAGGCAAGTTCACGATTTGAGAAGCACGGGCTTTGATGGTGAGAAATGGGCTTGGCATTGGCGAATTCGACCAAAAATGACTCGAGGGGAGATTAATGTGATCGTATTTGATTTATAAATGCATTGTAGCCCTTCTGCCGAGTTGCTTCCTTCACCGTTCATCCAGAAAAAGGGAAATGCTTCAAATGTTCCTTGCATTTGCAGAAATCGATAAATTCATGAAAGTACTGAGGACAAAGCATATTTTGCCTGCTGGCCTGGCTTTACTCGAGTCTCCAGTGAGAAAAAATTATACAGTTTTAACATTGGAGAAAAGATATCCGACGTTAAGATCCCGAGTCCAGTCCTTATTGAATCGTTCGCAATGGTTCCTCTTTGTAACCACGCAACCCCTCCACCACCCCCCTTCCTTGCCAGAAACCCTGTAAAGGATTTTATCACCGGATCAACCAAAGCTTAAGCATATTAACATATTAATAAACCAAAGGTAAAATAATGATGCTACACAACTCCCCCTCCTAGTGTGTTAATAAAATAGAAGGTACATCTATCCATCCATTGGGACCATATTCTGTGCAGAGCATTGGTGCTGCCTAAGCAGACTCCTTAGCTATTGGTCACAATCCTGGACAGGTCACCATTCCAACACAGGATACCTGCAAGCTGGTGCTAATTTTACCGACTTCAGAAGGATGCCAGGCAGAGTCAACCCCACCTGGTATTGATTCAACAGAAAAGTTGGATTTGAACTCAGGATCCTAGGATCTCAAGCCCACCACCCTAACCATTAAGCCAACACCAAGCATGAAGGTTACAAACATAGTACATAATGGTGAAGAATAAGATATGTAGCCTGCCATGTAAAAATAAGTCAGAGCAGAGAGAGGTAGCTGACAAGCAAAGTGAACTGTATAAATCGTGTTGTGAAGTCCACATGACGCCCAGAGCAAGTTGCATGTAGCAGTGAGGGTATTGTTGGCGTAGGTGTTGACCTGTTGGTCGGCTCTGATGCAGCATCAAGAAAAGATGGCTTCAAGTGGCGACGTTTCATTTAAATCGTTTGTTTGGTTCAAGCGATAATGACTGAAGTATGTACAGACTCACTGACTGACTTACCTACAGACACTGGTCGATCAAATAAACGCATGGGGCTAAAGTCCAGGTGAGCTAATAATCCTTGTAAAGAAGAAGAAGACATATTGTGATGTGCAAGGAAAACACGTGAATCATTTCTGGAGGAGACACAACGATTGAAATGCATTTCCAGATTTATTTAAATGCTTTTAAAAGAGTAAGAAGCGTTTATATATTGATGTCGATTCAGTTAAGAGATATTGATAAAAGAAAGGGGCAGGGTGAAAATGTATATCCAGAAGCAGAAGGAAATTCAAGTCGAAATGAGAATCGTTATGGAGTGAAAAGTAAAGTTTATTTATTTATTTATTTTCTTTGTTTTTATATTTTGAAGTGAAGAAAGGAAATAGGATAATGTTGAGGAGGTAAAAGCAATCTACTCAGGAAGAAGGAAACAAAATGAGGAACAGAGACAAATAATTCTCACACTTTCTATCTGAGGATAAGCCATGTCAGTCCTTGAACAATACGAAACAAAACAAAATGAACAGCAAAGAACAAATGAACATGAAATATTACACGGGATACAAGAGCAACACAAAGACAAAACACAGCAACATAAAAACACGACAAATCCGGATTGGAAAACTCAGCTGTATGAGGTGGAAATAAATAAGGGGTTTAGAGTTTCACCACATGTGAAGAAAACCCCGAGCCAGAAGTCGAGAGATAGACAGATGTTTAAGATAAGGAAGGATAGAGAAGGAATAAGTGAAGTGAAGAACAGTGTTTGTGCAGAATTGACAAGTGCCACAGGTTCAGTGGAAAGAAGAGGAGATGTGATATGACATTGAGGCAGGGGTGTTTCACTCAGAGTGGTTAATGCATGAATTGGTCTCCTTAGAAAGACGATGAGAGCAGACAGTGGATTGATTTAAAGTATAATTTAATAGGTAACTTCAGTGGGGACAGAGTTACATGAGTTTGATGGCATATTATACTTGCAGGGACCCGTTGAAATTCCACAGAATGTAAAATGTGATTTCAAGCCCGCAACTCCCCCATGCCCATCTCACAAACCCCAAGTCCTCAACGTCCACCTCCCAAAACCAAGTCCTCACCTATCTACTCTCATCCCTAAGGCATCAATCCTCTCCCCACTCCAAGCCTTCAAACAACCTCCCCACCCATCATGGCTTACATGGCAAGTGACCCATATTTTGCGGGTTTGACCCGTTTTCTTTCTTTAAACCCGTAGACCTGTTTGAATATCGTTAAAACCCATATTGGATGAAAAGTACGAACAATTTCAAAATCGCAATGTTTAGCTTCCATTCCACGCGCATGGATTCATACACAGTGACAGATCTGAAGCGACCTTTATCCGACATGCAAGGTACCTCTCTGGTCTGACTCTATTGGCTGGGTGATGTCATGAGCTTTACCCAACCAACCAATTCCTTCAATCCTCATCTGTACGCATCGTCACTTCCTCTCATCTACCATTTGTCCTCAACCTGAATCAATCGATAGGCCTATTTGCTCTTCGACTTCTTACTGTGATATTTATTGGTACTTTTGAGTATTTTGAATGGTAGGATTTGATTTGGATTGTTTTCATTCATACACAGAATGTCCATAAATTACCGTTCCAAATTCAAACAGTAATAAAAAAAAATTAATGAAATGGGTTGGATGCTTGTGAATGAACGAACATTTCTCAAAGTTTTATTGTCAAGATCATCATATCGCATTCATCACCATTTATCATCACTTGGTCTCTATAAACCAGGCAACACTGCTCTTTGCAGTAAATGTGATGTCATGCGGCACAGGTGATAACTGGAAACAAAAAAAAGAAGTAAATAAAACTTGGAGAAATGTTATGTATATGTATGTATGTATGTAAGTCTGCTTACTTGGAACCTCCTTATCATTACTGATTAGTCAACATATCAAATAGTATTTTTACCATGTTTGGTTAACCCTTTGTGTGGTGCATTGTTTATGTCTGCATGGTTCCTTGTTGCTTTATTTTTTGGATAGGTCTGTGAATTTCAAGTGGTATTTGCAGAAAAACACAACTTGGAGGTCAAGTTAGACAAATAACCAAAATTAAAGCAAAAAAAATTGTTTCAATTATTTTTTAATCTCATCGCAAATTTGTGACCACAGCAAACAAATGGTTAAACAAAACAAACAACCCCGCTTTCGATTCCTACCAACATGTTTTTTGGCGTCTTCGACTTGCCATGTATGTCATGGTCGTCTGTCTTGAAAATACTTCAAGTAATAATGCATCAATCTTGATGATACGTACATCTTCTGCAACAGAACTAGATCATACATCAGCAACTAAGGATGTGGATGCCCTGAGGTACCTTTGCCTTCACATAGAGGCGAGCACCAACATGGTGGCCGTACGATTGACATCCGTCTTCAAACCACCTCACTACCCAAAATCCTCACCCACACGTAACACCCTCCTCCCCGTTTATTCCCATTCTTCAAAGCAAAATGGCAAATTCTTATAGTTTCATTACATATTCATTCATTACCTCATTGAAATGGTGGAATATTGATCTCTTCATGCCATTAACTCCATTCTTGGAAATCGATCCAAAGATGAAGCGGATGCCCGTCTGACAGGTCATGGCAAAATAAGGTCAGTTTTTTGTCTTTCTGTGTAATTTTTTCATAAGTGATAATAAGTACCCCAATAGTGTTAATAAATGATTGTAAATTAATTATATTCTTCGTGAAGTATCTTAAATATGCATAAAAGTTAAAATTGTGGTTGGAGTCAGGTTAGCTATCCAACCAATCGATGGGAAGGATTGTTCCAAACACACACACAATCACATGAACAAGCGTATTATATATATATATATATATATATATATATATATATATATATATATATATATATATATATATATATATATATATATATATGTACATATGACGAGGAAGAAATGATATATACACACGACCGGTCTGAAGTTTTAGAACACCCCCATTTTTCCAGTTTTTACTGAAATTTAAGCAGTTCAAGTCCAGTGAATAACCTGAAATGGTAAAAAGCAAAGCAGTCAACTGCCAAAGTTAAAAAAACAAAAGTTTAGGTTACCAAAACCTGAAAAATAATGTAAATTTCAGAGTTGTTAAAAAAAAGGCCCTTTTCAGGGAACAAGTAATGGGTTAGCAACTGCAGCTGTTCTGCAGCAATGGAAGTAAATTAAGCCTTGAAAGTTGATGCAAACAATTCCTACAGGTGTCCCAACTTTTGTTGATTAGTTACAAACCCTCTGTCTGTATAAAAGCAGTGTTGGAACAGACTGTGTTGCTCCACTCTCTGAAGCATTATTTGGACAATAATGCACTGCAGGAAGTAGTATATTGCTATTATAATGGTGAGAAAAAGACAATTAACAGAGGAAGACAGACAGACCATTATAACCCTTAAAAGTGTTGGTCTTTCCTTTAGAGAAATTGCAAAGAAGCCAAGGTGTCCAGTGAGTACAGTTTCCTCCACCATCAAAAAAAAAAAGAAGACAAGTTTCTGAGAGTCAACAGCTTGCGTGATAGGCGGCTCACAGGACAGCGAGCTTCAAGCACAGCTTAACCCTGGTCGAAGTAAGGAAGTCTCAGTTTCAACTGTGAAGAGAAGACTTGGAGATGCAGGTTTGACAGGTTGCATGGCAGTAAGAAAGCCATTGCTAAGATGGCAAAATAAGAAAAAGAGGCTTGCCTGGGCCATGAAGCACTGCCAGTGGACTACTGAAAACTGAAGAAGGTCTTTGGACCAATGAATCAAAATTTGAAATCTTCAGTTTATCACGCAGGGTTTTGTACGCCGTCGAGTCGGCAAAAGGATGGTTCCTCAGTGTGTGACACCAACTGTCAAACATGGAGGAGGAAGCGTGATGATCTGGGGCTCTTTTGCAGTATCCAAGAGTCGACGACTTGCACAGAGTGATTGGCACCCTGAATCAAAAGGGCTACCACAGCATTTTGCAGCGCCATGCAATACCCTCTGGTCTACACCTAGTTGGTCAGGAGTTCATCCTACAGCAAGATAATGACCCAAAACATATCTCCAGGCCATGTCAGAACTACCTCAGAAGAAAAGAACAAGACATTGGGCTTCAAATCATGGAATGGCCAGCACAGTCTCCAGACTTAAACCCCATCGAGCTGGTTTGGGATGAACTGGAGAGAAGGGTGAAAGCAAAGCAACCTACAAGTGTAACACATGTGTAGGAACTTCTGCAACAGTGTTGGGAAGAACTTTCCGAACAATATTTGATTTCCATTGAAGAAAGAATGCCAAGAGTATGTTCGGCTGTTATATCTGCAAAATGTGGCTCCTTTGATGAGTCAAAAATTTAGATTAAATTTTGTTCAACAAAACTATTCCATGATTTCTTTTTTATCTGCAGTTGTTTATTTGTTCTATGCTTTAATTTCAGAGTACATCGAAACATTAAACTCCTTAAATTTCGGTAAAAACTGGAAAAATGGGGGTGTTCTAAACCTTTCGACCGGTAGTGTACATACATATATATTCGTATTTGTTTGATGGCAAGATTGCGCAGCAGGCTTGATGGCCTCATCCTGCATTGAAATTCCATGTGTGATTTCTGATTACCTCCGCCACTGACGGTGAAGGAGATTATGTTTTCACCACTTTCTGTTTGTCTGTTTGTTTGTTTGTGTTCAGGATATCTCAAAAAGTTGTTGACAGATCTGGTTGAAATTTTGTGGACAGGTTCGGTGTGTGACAAGGACGAACTGATGAGATTTTGTGGACAGGTTCGGTGTGTGACAAGGACGAACTGATGAGATTTTGTGGACAAGTTCGGTGTGTGACAAGGACGAACTGATGAGATGTTGGTGAAGATCCGGATCCAGATCCGACTACTAGAATTTTTTAAGTTATTCTTCACCATTGAGAGATAGGGCTTAACTAATATATAGCACGATATCTCAAAAGGCTATGGATGGATTCGGATGAAACTTAATGGACATGTTGGGGTGTGGCCACAACAAATTGATTCGATTTTCATGAAGATCCGAATGTGGATCTGGATAAGAGAATTATTTAATTTTTAAAATGATTCTTTACCATTGAGAGAAGGGGCCAAAAATGATATGGAACTGGATGGCATGATATTTACCTCCACCACCAAAGGTCAAGGTCGTTATGTTTTCACCCCTGTTTGTTTGTCTGTTTGTTTGTTTGTTTGTGTGCAGGATATCTCAAAAAGTTGCAGACGGATCCAGATGAAATTTGGTGTGCAGGTCCGGTGGTGTTACAAGGACGATGTGATTACATTTTGGTGCAGATCTTGATCTAGATCCGACTACTGGGATTTTTAAAGTGATTCTTCACCATTGAGAGAGAGCTAAACTAATATTTGGCACAATATCTCAAAAAGTTGTTGATGGATTTGGATGAAATTTGGTGGACAGGTTGGGTGTGTGACTCGGAAGAAATGATTCTATTTCGGTAAAGATCCGAATCTGGATACTAGAATTATTTGACTTTAAAGTAATTTTTTCACCAATGAGAGGTGGGGCCAAAAACAATACATAGCATGACATTTCAAAAATGTAATTGATCCAAACAAAATGTTCTCGTGGATCAGGTATTGCGTGGTGGAGGTATGCGCTTGACCGCGTGCTCTTCTAGTTTATTTTGTGGTAGTTTGTTTACAAATTAGCTATGATGTTGTAGAAGAAGAAATGAGGTGGGAATTGGGACTGTGGGGGTGGGGGGGGGTATCATTGGGGAGGGTTTGGAATGAGGGAGGGAGAGGCTTGAGTCAAACAGTGAAAAATTGCACCTGGCTATTGATGATCCAAATATATATAATGTTGGTTAAGTGCATGACCTCAAATGTATGCCTCCATGTTCATCCCAATGAGTTATGACAATTGTTCTGAGCAATAATTAGTACAACTGTGGAGTGTGAATTCCAATCACGGATAATACAGCTCTGATGACAACATGGATTTTCACTAATGTGACACAGCTGTTAAAATGGCAATTTCAAATTGAAGCATTGTCTATAAAATTGAGTACCATCATTGGATTGGAATAATAGAGTCAACAGAAAACAAGTTGTGAATGGTGCTTCTTTCCAAATCATGAAACACTATTTTGAGGTTAAAATCCTGCACATGGTCACAAAAGGCCATATGATGTCATCGTGTACAGGCTCTTGGTACGGTGCACACTCAAGCAATATTTACGGCTCTTTGGAAAAGCCAGTGATATCTTTAAATGGTTGGTCCAATATCTGCTGTGCTGTCAAGTTTATTGCTTCCTTCATTAAATTTGAAAAGGCATCTCCAGCTTTCAACCAAGGGGAAGGAAACCTCACTTCGTTTTTAATTATTTTTGATGGCACAAGAGGCACAACAGAATAAAAAAATGGATGAGTCAGGGGTCTCGTCAAAATGAGGAGGCCAAAAAAACTAGCTGCATGCCTAATGAGTCTTCTATAGCACGGCCTTTAGACAACAAGCAGATTCATGTAAGTGGCCTCGTTGTCTCTGTACACAGCAGTGCTCCAAGAACTGCTGAATTTCAACAGTCAGCAAACACGCACACAATATTAGGTTATATTATTTTCATAGAAAGCTGAAAATGATTCTGCAAAGGCAACCGCTTTCTGATTATAGTCATGCTGTATTTTTACAGTTGCTCTCAAAGTTAATAATCTCGTGTTACGAATAATGATGCTTCATACAAATGCAAACCGGCTCATGGCATTTGTTGTTTTGGAACTTCGGTGACCTCCACATGTTACCTGCTCTGAGATGATAAAATTGAGGGAAGCAATTTTGTAAGTGTTAATAAAACCTCGGTGATTGATGTGCCATATCCCACTTGACTTCATTGCCAATTTCTGTTGTGACTTGCGAGGATTGTTTTAACATACTTCAACCTCCCAAAAATCAAATTTTGTTTTTTTGACACCTTTGTGTGATATATCAAGCATTGTGATCTGAAGAAGCTAAAATATTTCATCACATGCAGAGGTGAAACATTCAACTCCATACCTTTAGAATATACCAGACGACCCGTGAACCCGTTGGTTTCCCGTTGTGATGGTGGTTGATGAAAAAAAAAAAAGACAAAATTTTAATATTATTTAGTGGTCAAACTTTAACTTGAAGAAAATTTGAGCATTTACCTCAAGAGTCATCGTTTGGCCAACCGGTTTCTCGAGGTATATCCACACATTCTCCATGGTTTGTTCTTGCGTTTTATGGATCGTCATACCAAAACTTGACTGAATCGGGAATTGATTTTTTTAATAAGTTTTTTTTCATTGCCCGATTTGAATGTATGTATGTATATATGTATATATATATGTATTTGTATAGATATATATGTATAGATATATATGTATATATGTGTATAAATGTATATATATGTATATATATTTCCACTCACAAATACAACCCGTTGCTTCGCTGACGAAAATACTAAAGTATAAATTAAAAAAATGTTTGTTTGTTTGTTTTGGGTTTTTTTTAGTTTTTGTATTTTTTTTTCTTTTCTCCCTTCAGGGGAGGAGCATGGGCGTGTTTAAAAAACACACATCAAACACAAACCCACCTTGACAAGACTCCCACCAACAGCACTCTGTGCACATGCACACAGGCACCCATCAATACTCAAAACTACCTAAAAGTCCTATCAACACCCCCATACACCTCCATAACTTTAAGGTACCTACCTAACTCAATTTAAACTTATCTACTTTTTTCTGCTGCCACTACCTTTCCAGAGGAGGCCATTCCATGTATTAACTGCTCTCTGAGTAAAAGTCCCTTCCTTACTACCGTCTTAACTCTCCTCCTCTTTACTCTCAGGCTTTGGCCCTGGTCCTGTCACTGTCTACTCTGTTGAATAATTCGTCTGCACTTATTTTATCTTACCTTTCATTTTTTAAATATCTCCATCATATCTCCTCGAAACCGCCTCTCTTTTCTAGTGTTACAAAGCAGTCTCCTTCAGCCGCTCATCATAGCCGAGTCAAGCTAGGCCGGAATCAATCTAGTAGCCCTGCGCTGAACCCTCTCGATGGCATCGATGTCCGTCCGGAACTGTGGTGACCAGAACTGCACACAATATTCTAAATGTGGTCTCACTAAAATTCCTATACAATGTTAACACCACCTCTTTTGATTTATAATTGATCCCCCTCCGAATACAACCTAAAACCATATTTGCTTTACCCATAGCTGCTTGGCACTGTGCTGCTGCTTACCTCCCATATCTATTACCACCCCCAGATCCTTCTCCTGTGTGACACGCTCCAAAATTACCCCTTGCATCCTGTAATTTCTATTTTCATTATTCTTTCCCATCCCCAACACCTTACACTTGCTCAGGTTAAATTCCATCTGCCAATCTTCTGCCCAATCTATGCAAGTATCAATACTTTCCTGAATCTGATCACCATCGCCTCTGCTCTCCACCTTACCTCCAAGCTTTGTGTCATCTGCAATTTTGGAAAGCTTACTCTTTACCCCATTATCCAAATCGTTGATGTAAATAATGAATAGTAATCATCCGAGTACTGATCCCTGAGGTACCCCGCTACTTACATCCTCCCAGCAAGACATCCCCCACTCACAGCCACTCTTTGCTTCCTATCACTAAGCCAGTTTGCAATCCAATTAGCTACCTGACCAGCCACTCCACAAGCCCTCACTTTGGCTAACAACCTCCGATGTGGTACCTTATCAAATGCATTCTTAAAGTCTTAGAATCTAGATATACTATGTCCACTGCCTTTCCCTCATCCACCCAATCGGACACTGCTTCATAGAACTCCAAAAGATTTGTTAAACAGGAACTACCTTTGGTAAACCCATGCTGACTACCTTTAATTAGTTTGTATTTGTTTAAATGGTTCCTCATCTGGTCCTTAATGTCTCCAACACCTTCCCCACAACTGAAGACAACAAACAAGTCTATAGTTTTCCCGATTTTCTTCTCTGCATCCTTTCTTAAATAATGGTGTTACATTTGCTTTCTTAATAATGGTATTACACTCTCCCCCCTCTTTCTCTCTCCTATATTTTTCTCCCCCCCCCCTCCTTG